>JAYXIM010002383.1:0-167219 GCA_037575425.1 Anastrepha fraterculus
TTAATTTTCGTTTTCAAACTTTTTCATTTATACGTGTTTTTTTACTTATTTTTTTTTATGTTTAAGACTGTTTATTTATAACTTTTTTATTTCATTTGTTTTTTAATTTCTTTAATTTACGTTTTGGTTTATTTTGAATAATTTTCTTTATTATTTTTTATTTAGTTATTATTATTTATTTTATTTTTGCTAATTTTTTTTATTTTTTTAATTTTTTTTTTCTTTATTTTTCTTTATTTTCATTCAATTTGTTTTTTGTGATATATTTTTTTTTAATTTAAGAATCTATCTTTTTAATTTAATTTTGTACCTTTTTTATTTTTAACCTTTTAATTTGACAGTTTTTAGTTTTTTCTTTGGTTTTTTAATTTAAAATTTTTTTATTTTAAATTATGGTTTTGTTTAAAAATAGAGTTCATACCACAACACAAACCAAATGACCCAGAATTTCATACCATGTACAAAATTTGAAAAAAAAAAAAACAGAAAAACAGAAAATATTCATCGAAATTTCAAATAGTTCAGTTTTAGTCGCCGGAAGCTTAAAGAAAACAAAAGCTCGAGTAGAAAGTGTGTACAACCTTTATACTTTTATATAATTATTGCCAGCTTTTGAGACTCTGTGCCGCAAAGGAAGAATAAAACTATCCAAATCATCTCCAATTTTCATTCATTTTCAAAGTTATTCGGTAAGAATGTTTCATTTTTCGCTTGCGCAACTTCGCTTTATTTGCGTAAAAAACTAAAAAGAAATACGTTTCATAGTCATAGTTCCATGATGCCATATTTTATACAAAAATTCTTTGTTTACTATTTCCATTTACTGCTGCACTCTTCTATGATATTTTTTATTGACAGATGTTTTTTATTTTCTTTTGCAGGTAAATGAAGAAACAATTACCTAAAAAAATTAAAAAAAAAGTGTTTGTTTGCTGTGTAAGTACAAAAATTTTTAATAAAAATATTTGAATTTAAATGTCTTTGTTCATTTAACTTTCAAAGAAAGTCCAGGAATTCCTTAAATTCACGCCTACCAGACCACTGGGTACCCTTAATAGTGCATGGAAATACTTTGCCAGATGCGGTAGTATCAGCGAACAAGCGCAGAGGCTAAGCAAAAGCTTGTTAGGTATTTCAAAAATATGTATTTGCTATAATTAATTTTACATCTCTTACTACCCACTTTTTTCTTTGACAATTTAAACATTTACTTAAGTTCAGGCTTATCCAACCAAATTACGAAACTCGTTTGGTCTTAATTAATGCTTTGCCAATGCGCTTTGCTGTAGGTCTTTGCACAACATTAACGGCGACGACGAAAAAACTAAACTAAACAGCTACCTTTACTTTCATTTTCACAAAAACGAAAAACAAAAAATATAAAGCAAAAAAAAAAAAATAGAAACAAACATCGAAAACCATAGACCTCGAAAACTCCAAACACCTAATTTAATTTCCTGCTTTATGAGCACGAACGAATGCATGAATGAGCTTTATGTGCAAGCACGATTTTCTGCAGACAATAACTGGAAGTAATGTGCAAACATTTCCATAAAAACTTTTTTAAGAAAGAAAAAAAAAATAAACAAGAAAACCTCATGCTTGTGGGCTTTGTCTGTGTGTGTCTACATGTCACAAACAGTCAGCCAGACAGTGATGATGACACCCACTCGAAAGCGTTGAAATGGAAATGGAATTCGAAATGTAAAAGAAGAATAAAGTTAACGGCACGACTTAGAAGAGGAAGAGGAAGCGGCAGCAGCAGAAAATCCAATTAATGAGTTATAAAATTTAAATTGTAAATTCGTCAACTTCCGTTTAGGATTGAGAAAAGTTTGAGTAATTTATGCTTAGTGGAGGTGTAAATGTTTCTGAATTAAAATTTTTTTTAAAGAGTTGCCGGTAGTTGTGCAGCCAGCAAGGAAAGAGAACCAGCGGTGGTCGGTCTGGCGGAAAAAGAAAAAGGAAATATCGATTAGCGAACTTCTATTGAATAGCAAGAACGTGTATGTGTGTGTAAAAGTATGTTAGTGATGGAAAAATACCAATAAAAAATCTTGTAGCTACGAGTACACTCTACACGCGCTACTGTTGAGACTTCCCCTTATTGCTGCGAGGCCACGCTCATTTAAGTATATTTGCTCATTTAATGACCGCCAGATACACTGGCCAGCCAGAAGTGCATTGGATAAAAATAATCATAAAACGTGACATGAATGCTAATTATGTTTTTTCAACTAGTAGCATTTAGCTGAAATGCAAAACAAATAAAAATGAATGAATAAAAATGTGTCCGTGTGCTTATGCAAACCGTTCACCTCATACAAATTAAGTAATGACTTCACGGCGAAGTGTTAGCAAGCGTTTAGTGGATTAGCTGGCAAAGAGTAGTGGAGTTAGTGAGGGGGGTTTTTGCTTTCAGTAAAAGTCATATCTTTAATGATTTCTTTTAACTAATGGCAATAATTTTGAAAATAAAATTTTTATGGTTTCTGGTTATTTGGTTTATCTTAATAACTAACAGTGGTGGTTTTATCACGGATAATAAGGAAATTTTTATCCACAGTGTAGGTAACACTTTTCAAACAAAAAAAATATATATATATTTTTTGTGTTTGTGTTGTTTTTTTTGTTTAAGTTGATTTTGTGTTTTTTTTATTTTTGTGGGTTTTTTTTTAAATATTTTTGGTGTTTTTTTAATATATTTTTGGTATTTTTTATTTATTTTTTGTGGCTTTTTAATATTTTTTATATATATTTTTAGGTATTTTTTATAGTTTTTTTGTATTTTTCTATATTTTTTGGTGTGTTTTTTTATATATTTATTTATTTATTATATTTTTTGTGTTGCTTGTTTTTATTTGTTTCTTTGTGAGAAATCACCAGGAATGCAATTAGCAGGAAACTAACATCTGTGCCATAATTGGTGATTTCCGAATGGGGGTGATTTGAATTTCGATGTGTGTTTTTCACCATATTTTTGATTTTCAACAGACCCAAAAAAATAGTTATTTTCAAAATTTTGCAAATCGGCTACCTGCAACGATAGCCAATGCGATAACAAAAATTTTGAAAAACAAGAAAATTAAAATCGGTTCATTAGTCTTCGAGAAATCGTTGCCACCGTATCAAAAAAGTCGTTTCGAGAAAAACGCGTTTTGAAATAAAGCATCGTTTCGTAAGCGCTACGGGGCCGAACCGACGGGCGCTCACTTAAGTGCACATAGAATTGGGAATAAAGCGAATTTCGCTTTACAATTTTTACCACATTTTCTTGAGTAATTATACTAACAATTTATGCAACAAAAAAAACACTATTTTTTTGAATTTTCACAGTGGCGTTCCCCCTTAAATTTTTTGTATGCGAAATGGTTTTTTTTAATATTTACATTCATACATTTTTGTAAAAGGTTAATATTAATATTTACATATATATATACTATATATATATATATATTATTTCTAGTTAAAATGTATATCTTAAGAAGGTCAATCCGTGAATTCTTTTAAACAAAATTGAGACGCTTAGATTTTGTAAAAGATGTAGACCAAATTTTTTATAATCAAATTTTAAATACGAAAGATGGCAACTCTTTAAATTATTTTGAACAAGATAAGTTCACATATGATAATATTGTATGTGTAATTTATATACCAAAGTTATTTATAATTAAATTTTATATCTTATGGTGGCAACCCTGCTCAAGCAGTTTTGAAAATTTTAAGTAAAATTAGAAAACGCGGACTCGGAAATTTTCTCGGAATTTAAAATTAGAAAAAGCTGACTCGGAAATATTTAAGTCACAATTTTTTATTAAATTCATTTTTTTCATCAAATATGTAAATTTTTTCATCAAATATGTGTAATTTTCTTACTAAATATATTTTATTTTGTTATATATTTTTTAATTTATTTATTTTTTATCTATTTTTTTGTTATATTTGTATTTATTTTTGTTTACTTTTTTTATTTATTTATTTTTTTATATATATTTTTCTTTTAAATTTTTTTATATATAATTTATATTATTGTTTTATATGTAAATATAATGGTTTTGTATTAAATACAGTTTTTTATTAAAATTTATTTTGTTTATTATTAAATATAATTTTTTTAAATAATATTATATATCTTTAAACATGATTTTCATTAGATATACATTTTAATAAATTTTTGATCAAATATATATAATTTTCTAAATAAATATATTTTATTAAATATACATATTTTTATAAAATTTTGTTTTTATTTATTTTAAACTAGTTTAAGTTTTTTCATTAAATATATATAATTATCTTATTAAATATTTTTTTACCTATTTTGTTTATTAAATATGATTTTATTTTTTTATACATAATTTATTTTATTGAATATATTTTAGTTTTTTATTATAATATATATTTTTTTTTATAATGTACGTTAAATATGATTTGTTAGTAAATAAAGGGTTTTCAAGTTGGCACTACTTTTTTCGTAGATGGTCTTTTTGACAGCTGTCACTTGATTTATGCTCAGTTTGGTTTGCCATTTCATAATGAATAGACTTACACCTGAACAACGTTTGCAAATCGTGCAAATTTATTTCGAAAATAATGGTTCGGTTCGCGCGACGTATCGAAGAAAATTTTGTTCAGCGATGAAGCTCACTTTTGGTGGAATGGGTATGTCAATAAGCAAAATTGTCGCATTTGGATTGAACATAATCCACAAGCCATTGCTGAGACGCCGTTACATCCTCAAAAAGTCACTGTTAGGTGTGCTCTATGGGCAGAGGGAATCATTGGTCCATATTTCTTTAAAAATGAAGCCGGCCATAATGTTACAGTCAATGGAGAGCGCTATAGGGCCATGATTAATGACTTTTTCGTGCCTGTATTGGACAATGTTGATGTGGACGACCTTTGGTTCCAACAAGACGGCGCTACATGCCATACAGCCAACGCAACAATCGATTTATTGAAGGAAACTTTTGGTGAGCGCATTATCTCCCGCCGTGGACCTGTGGCGTGGCCTCCAAGATCGTGCGATATAACACCGCTGGACTATTTCTTGGTGTGGGGCTATGTGAAGTCGCTTGTCTACGCAGATAAGCCCGAGACGATTGACGTCTTGGAAGAGAATATTCGGCGCGTTATTGCTGACATACGGCCCCAATTGCTGCAAAAAGTGGTCGAAAATTGGGCCTCTCGGCTGGAATTTATTCGAGCCAGCCGCGGCAGCCACTTGCCCGAAATCATTTTTAAAACATAATGGCAAACCCTTATCTTTATAATAAAGCTAAATTCTTGGCCATACCATTAAATTATATACGTTTTATTTCATCTTGAAAACCTAACCTCTAAAAAAACACCCTTTATGATTTTTAGTACATTTTTTGATCAAATCTATATTTTTTTTCTAATTTTTTTTAACGTTTATGTGGCAAGCCTCTTGAACTCATTTGCACAAAAGGAGTGAGCGAAACAAGTTTGAGTGAAATTCATACAGATGTTTCTGACCCATTTTTTTTTACAAAGAAAACTGATTTCTTTCATTTATGCAGTGTGCAGCTAAGCATTCTAAAATTCATGACTTCACCCTATACTTGAAGAACAGTTTTTGCATATTTCTTTCTTTTATTTCCCTTTAATTTCCTTTTAATTTTTATTTCGCTTTTAATATTTTTGAGCTTTTAGCTGCCTACTTTTAATTTTATGTAAATTTTTCTAAATTTTTTCACCAGCCATTTTCCAATTTTTCAACCTGTCTACGCATTCACTTTGCGTGTGTTGCTTTAAGCATCAAACGCACTTCATTTGCACATTTAGTTACTTTTGTACGATGACCTATCGGCCTGAGTCCAACCATATAACAGTTAACTAGCATTCATGCAACACTCATGCACTCGGGTACACACACATTCACCCCAACGCTGATTCATCGATTACCGCACAAATCATTGTCATTAGCAACTTATTATTGCCATTACGCCTTTAGCATAGTTTTTGTAATATTTTAAATGCATTTCTTAACAGTTTGTAGTGGTTGGCCAAAGTAATTATGTCTGTACGTATATGTGCACATATTTATGTCGATTTCATACTTACGTACGCATAAAAGTTAGTTAGGTGCTTATTAGTTGATCGATGCAATCAATGAATGCTGTGCAGGGCAGTGATTTTATCTGGAGTTTGATTTTTTTCGACTGTAAAATTTACAGGCTTTTAAAATGCATTTAAGGTTTCTTTAGTTACTATTTAGGTTTCATTTAAATTTAAATAACCTTTGCGGCACCTTTGTTACAATACTATTAGCCTCAGCATGAGCCTCAATTTGTTACAGGTATTCCCCGCAATGAATCAGTACTGGGAAGGTTTTTCCGCTACTAGAAAATCACAAAATCAGCTCTAAAATGTTGCGAGTGTTAGGAAGAACTGATATGAAAATAAAAAAATAATTAATAATATTTTGCGTCAAATGAGAGTTTGAGATCGAAGTTGTGCAGATGACTCAGCTTATTACGTATGGGGACATATAATTGTATTTTAAAGGTGCGGCCAAATGTAGCGGATAGGATTGAGAAGGCTTTCACTGCTTTATATGCTGTCAGAGGTACACACTTTCAATACGGCTTGGGGTGTATCCACCCGACTCTTACAACGCACCCATACTGCTGTTCCAAGGCCGACCTCTAAATAAAACTGTGCGACAGTCCCAAAACGAACCCGCTGTCATTAGTATTTTCTGAAGGTACACCTTTCCTTGAGTAAACTTCCAGCTGGGCTTGTGAACAGTAACTCGATTTTTTTTTTATTGCAATTTAAATTTTTTTTCTTAACTCCAGACTATTTTTATATCCCTAAACCGAACATCGAAATTGGATTTTTGAGAAATTATTGCTTATGACTTCACAGGGAATTGCCGTTTTTATGTAAATACGTATTTTGTGATCAAAATATATCTTAAAAAATCCTTTCTTTGGTCAAATTTTAAACAAAAATTTTTTAAGTTTTTACACTTAAAATGCTTCTTTATCACCAGACACTAAATACTTACTACTTCCTGCGCCAGATAAGGCACTGAACCTCCTGAAAGTCTTCATTTCAAACAACTCAACAAAGAAGTCACCGCTGCGATTAAAGTTAATCGGTCAGAAGATCTAAGTGCCAGCTCAGATTACATCGTTTCCCACAACAGCAACTTTAAAAAGTGGTCAAGCATAATTGAGCGAAATGGCGGGAAAAAGGGATTTGGATTCAATCGAATAGAGGAATGTGAAATCTTTTCAAAGAGGAATCTGAAATGATTGAAAGAGCGAGCGTCGCTGTGCTCCTTTCGCTTTTCGACTGGCTCCCAGATTTCAATATAATTTTTCATTTTTCAACCCCGACCTTCAACAATTGAAACTGACTACTGTAGGACCTTTCAAGCTTACTAGCTTACTAGGTACTTACACGCAAATAAGTATCTACTCGTATATGCTTCAACTAAAGTAACTGAACTCACGACTACTTTTAATTCTGCTGAGAACAATTTTATTTGCAGCCAAGCAGATATTAAGGCAATTGCCACTGCGAACCAATCCGTTTAGTAACGTTCATCGAACCTCGTATAGTTCTATAGTCTAAGTCCAGTTCTGTAGTCTTCACGAGCTCATTGCTAATTAGCCAAGTTAGACCCAGGCGTTTGTAGATGATTAATTGATCTATTCCTTGAGAGGAGCTTGGAAATGCTGCAAAATACTTAGTGAAAATTTTCAGCTGACCAATATTTTATTATCGTTGCTGCTGGAAATATGTGTCTGAGTTTCCAAAGTGCCCAACAGGTTTTCAGAAATATTTTTCATAGCATTATTTTATATCTCAAAGTATTCTTCAGACGTTGGAAAGCATTGCTTAGTACGGCCATAATACTCTCTGTTACGTCTGTGTGACCTATTTTGCTTGGTCGTAAGCTGGAAATCGGAGGCTTTATCTCGCTAATGGATTTCAAGTAGCGCCAACTAGGTGGTACAACTCTTTGTGTTTCGAGAACTGCACATTCGTAGAGAATGTGTTCTGGAGTTTCATCATCCGGTTGGCAAAAACCGCAGAGACTTGTTTCTACTAATTCTAATTTCCTGAAGGGATAACGAAGACTACAAAGTCGTGTTTAGTATCCAGTGAGTGCTCGTAATCAATCTCTGTTCAGTTTTAAGAATCTATTTGATTCTCTTCTGGAGGGAAGAAGGAGATATCTCTGCCATAGATTCTCCATCCAGTGCTTTATTAATTTCCTGTCTTCCCCGTCTTTGATAAATTCCTTTGTGTGCGCTTTGGTGAGCCCTCAGTTCTCTAGGCGGACCACCTGTTCGTTGCCAGCATGACCTTGGCAACGTACGAGCTGGTACCCAGCCTTAAAAGGGGTGTTCTCTTTGCTTCCAGAGTACTGAATACAGTGAAGCATTTCTCAAAATACACATTATCCTGAGGGCCGAATTCGGATAATGTTATCCCATACGTCTATCAAAAATACGTACAAGTGAGCGCCACTGAAAATCGTATCGAAATTTATTTTTTTTAGTGTTGCTGATGTTTCGGTTAATTTGTTATAAATCTAGTTTTAATAAAAAAATTAAAAAGAACACTTGAATACGCTGTTAATTTTTTATATTTTAAAGAAGGGAAAACCTCTATAAATCTGAAAATTTTTTAAAAATACGTTTTGAAATTTCGCTATAATTTTATAAAGATGGCAACCGGATTCATAGCTCTCGTAGCGCATAGTACTCATACCTGTATACTTTTCACTGCTCCTCGCTGTATGCCTTTCTTTTCTTTTTTATTTAAAAGAAAGATCAAAACTATAAATCTGAACAATTTCTAGACTACTTTTTGAAATTTCGCTGAAATTTAATAAATTTTTTAAATATGGGATCCGGATCCATAATTTTTATACTCGTAGTTGTAAAGTTTTCAGTGACGCTCACTCCTCACTGCAGGTCTGTTTTACATTATTTTGCTTAGTGTAAACATCCCGACATGCATTAAATTTTTTTTTTCCAAACTGTTCTCTCTAATTTACATATCCGTAATTAAATTCTTTGGCAAATATTTATACTCCAAATGCACACAAAATATTCTGCATTCGCCATTCCTTACATACACCATCACATACACTTTCTTCTTCACAGTTTATATCTCCTTATTTGCACCATCACCAACTCATTAATATTTCCAAGCACTCTTCAAATCCAAAGTACGCAACTCGCTACAAAAACATCTGCATACATATGTACATATTTATGTACGCATATCAACAGAGCTGGCACTACACGTCCTCGTCACCAATCATTTTGTTGATTTTTGTTAAATCCGTGGAAATATGCCATTATTTCGAATCAGAAAAAGCAAAATAAAGAAACAAAAGAAATAAGAAAATTTGCGTAAAAATAACAAAAGAATATATTTGGCTTGTTTATCTAATGCCACATGCGCCTTCAGCAAAGCTGATATGCAGAGAGAAAAATTCGCGAAAAATAACAGGAATATCAAATGAGAGTGGAAAAATATGAAAAATATGCAAAAAAACAAAAAGGAAAAATTCCATGTAGAAAATTTGCTTCGCTCAAGTTGCTATTCAAGCATACATATATATGTATGGTATGTATGCGCCTTCTCCATATAAAAAATCCTTGATCTGTTGTTTTATATGCAGCACAAATGCGTTAAAAGCTTCAAGTATAAAATTTATAAAAAATAAGCGGGATTTTTCAGCAACTTCAAACTTAAACTTTATTATACTAAAATTTAACAAGCTATAAAAGTGCATATCTGAAGTTTGTTTTTAAATTCTAATTAAAAACCGGATGCTTGGCAGATTCGGAATCTGCAAACATCCACAATTTTTAATTGTTTAACAGAGAGAGAAAATTGTCTCACCACATTGAGAATTAGAGAAGGAGGTTATGCCCAAGCATGCGGTATCACAATAGGACTCTAGGCCTAAGTGGGCCACTCTATATTCCTATGGAGAGTGGCAGCCACGTAGCCTTATCTAATCTAAATTAAAACGTAGAGCTGGGATGAAAAATGTGTGGAATTTTAAAATTTTTTGTATAACTTTTGACAGTTGAGTTTATATGGTTTTTGTTAGATAATAGTCTATACTTCCATAAACAAATAATGAAGATTCCAAAAAAAAAAACAAAAATCACCTCAACTAGTCCAAATTGTTGAAGTGCTATCGCTTCTCTCTCGAGTGCTCTCCCGCATTGGGGAAAGTGGTTTTTATGACAAGCTTATGAAAACGAACACACCGGAGAGTGACACCATTCATAAGTAAACAGAGATTGCTCTCTTTTATTTTTGGCAAATTTTCTTATGATGAAAAATATTCAGAAGGTGTGTCAATATCCGACCGTGAATTGCCTCTCAGCGAATTTGAAAGAATCAGCTGATTCGCTGACGTAATCGGGGTCATGACCACGGTATGTTGACGAAAAAACTGAGATTGTGTGGGTGATATGCGAAAAGAAAACAACCTAACCTTCGCTCATTTTACTTCGCTGCCGTTTGAACAACGACTGATTTGGCTGGCAGAATACTTCTACCCGGTAACGTGACAGCCCATGATGAAAAGATTTTTAGAGGTGTACTACCTCGCAGACTGTTATTCGGCTCTGAGTAAATTTGACAGATATGCCGACGTCAGTCGTTTTGTGTTCCACTAAGCTAAAGATAAATTTTGTAAATAACAAAACGAATGACGTAGAAGCCAAATTTCCTATAATTTTTTTTTTTACCATACCTAACGAGCAAACCTGGTATCTATCATCCTTGGTGACAGCCGATGTTACTCGCTGAATTTCATGTTTCACCATAGCTGATACCCAAACCTGTTAATCTATCGTTCGTGGATTTTCTGTGCTATTTTAACTGTCGCAAATATTTTAAACTGAGTTTAAGTGAGCAAAACTTGAAGTTTTATTAAGAAGCCTCAACTGCAGACCTACTCAAAATTAATTTAGTCAGTAAGAGACGTCCGCTTCTTAAGGTGAATTTTTTATTTGTTCTATTAAATTTTGCCTTGATTGCGTTCAAGCATATAAAATATCCCCTTTTCAGCCCAGAAGGTAATTTTATTTAATTTAAAATAGTTTTGAATAAATAATGAAAAATATTCCAAAAAAAATCCATTTTCTTAAAAGTCTGCAGTTGCATAAAGTTTTACTAGTTTGTTAGTTAAGTAATAATAATTCCTAATTTCAAGCAGTGGAATGGACGAATTTTTAAATACCTTGATGTTTTTATGTTTTAATGTTTACCTTTAATGTTTTTAAATTTTCATTAAATAAATTTTCTTTTATTTAAAATTCATAAAATTCAAATCAAAATGTATTATAAAGTAAATTATTACGATATCTCAAAAAAAAAAAAAAAAAAAAAAGTTCACATGGCGTTGCCATATATTTCAAAATGATTTATTTAAATTTAAACATTCTTATTCTTGTTTAATACATTTCTATATATTAGGTAAACAATTTTTATATCAATAAATTATTTTTTTATAAATTATGCGGTAACCCTATTAAAAAATATTTGTACATAAAGCGGCCTCCTAAAAGTTTGTGGTTGCATATCTAGTCTTTCCTGGCTTTAAGCGTCTAAAACTTCTTTTTATTAAATTATTACTATTATTTATTTAAAATAGTTAGATGGCAACCCTTTTGTTTTAACTTCAACTGCGAACCCGTTCATAGTAACGCTCTAATTTTTGTTCTTTTCCTTTAACGTATTGAACAAAATTATTAATAGAAATATAAGAAGACAGATTTAGAGATTTAGATAGACAGATAATAGCCTTATTGCAGAGTTTGTGACTATTTATTTATTTTTTAAGTATTTTTTATGTAATTTTTTACTTTTTATCTATTTGTTAGTATAAACATATTTTATATTGCAATAAAAATCAAAACCAAATTTACGATTTCAAACTTCCAAATTTGAAATTTCCAAAAAAAAATTAAAATTTTCTAAAAGAAAAGAAAAAAAAAATTTTTTTCAAAAAAAAAAATAAAATAAAAATTCAAAAAAATTTAAATTTTCAAAAAAAAATATAGATTCAAAGAAAAAAATTCAAATTTCAAAAAAAAAAACAAAATGTTCAACAACAAAAACAAATCAAGAAAAAAACTCAAATTCTCAAAAAGAGAAAAAAAAAAACAAAAAAAAACATTTCAAAAAAATAAACATTTTTTTTAAGTTAAACCAAAATTGAAAGTTTCAAAAACAAAAAAAAAATTTTTTAAAAATTTCAAATTATCAAAAAAAAAACAAAAATTAAAAAAAAATTGAAATTTTCAAAAAGAAAAGAAAAAAAATTTGTTCAAAATAAAAAATAAAATAAAAATTCAAAAAAAAATTTAAATTTTCAAAAAAAAAAATAAAGATTCAAAGAAAAAAATTCAAATTTCAAAAAAAAAAAACAAAATGTTCAACAACAAAAACAAATCAAGAAAAAAATTTAAATTTTCAAAAAAAGAAAAATAATATGTTCGAAAAAAAAAACAAAAAAAAAATATTTCAAAAAAATTGAAATTTTCAAAAACAAAACAAAAAAAAATTAAAAAAAAAAGTTAAAAAAAAACTTAAATTTTCAAAAACAAAAAAAAATGTAATTAATAAAAAATTTAAATTTTCAAAAAGAAAAAAAATTTAAAAATATTGAAATTTTCAAAAAAAAAATTCAAATTTTCAAAATAAATAAAAAATTTCCAGAAAATTTCATCAAAGTATCAACCTTTCTAGTCAGAGCAGTTATCCTTTTAAAATTTGATATAATAAATTGCAAGTTTGAATCGGCTCAAAAGTTTTTTTTGCTGACGGTCTATTTTCCAAATATTGAGCATTCGTTATTTTAAAATAATTTCTTTAAACTAAATTGGTCTGATTTTCGTGTGATATACATATACATATGTATTTAATTAAAAGTTAGTTTTTTTAATGAAATATGCGGTAACCCTATAAAAAATATTTCTAAATACATCTTTTTTTGTGATTTGATTTTAAATAAAACGTTATACGCGAATTACTCATAAAATATCTTAAAAATTGCATGCACAGAGTTGCCACGTATCTCGAAATTAATTTTATAAATTAAGTGAGTAAATTGCCACCATTTGAAATATTGCAATATTCTCTTTTTGGCTTGTAAGGAAACCAACTTTCTTATTTTGGGTACCAATTTATCTGCGTATCCCACAAACTACTTGAAATGTCAAAATTAAACACATCTAGCTCGTGCTCACGGGCGTGCATTGCAGCGTTTTCATGATATCGAATAAACACAAAGTTGTGTGAAAATAATATTTTTTATTAAAAAATTTATTTTGTATTAAAAAAATTATTTTGTATTAAGAAAACTATTTTGTATTAAATTTTTTTGTATTATTTTCTATTATAAAAATTATTATATACTCCCAAACACGTTGATACGAAAGCGAAGATCCAATGGCATGCATCGCTCTTGTTTATAGTTTCTGCTTCTCGTGAAAATTGTATGCAAAATTATACTTATTTTTCCGTTTTCCTCACTGTGCATAACTCATTTATTTCATTGTTCTAGCTTTGGCTTGCCGACAACATCGCCATGCCCTGTCAAAGTTTGTTTATAGTTCATTGATACTTCGCGTAAACAATTTGCTTGTGCTTGACGCAATTGTCTGACTCCACGATGTTGATATCTTCTATTTGCAGGAAATATTCAAAATTAATTTTTTTGTTTACATTTTCCCGTTAAAAGAAAATTTATTGAACGCATTTGCACTCCGCCTCAAACATTTATTGGGGGTCTGCATATATTTTTTTGCAATGTTTCTGCTTCACATCAGAAGTGCCTTTAGTTGAAACCAGTAGTGCGCTTATAAAATCCAAAACCCTGCTGCTGCTAGTTTACGCCACTTCATCGACATTTATAGCCCAACACTACTTTTCTGCTTTCTTTCCTGCATTCGCCACTTCCCTAGCCGCGTTTAGGCGCATATAACCTATTTTTGTGACTATTTTTTATGCCCGTAAAATAAACAATGCATTCCACTATCTCTATAATCTAACAGCTATTCCACAGTTTTCTACGCACACACACTCTCACAGAGTCCAGGAAGAAACTGTAGCACCTCAACTTTCAACGCGGCAAAAACGTAAGAGCCAAGATGCCTGGATCTTAGCCCCGCCAGAGCAGGGCAGCTAAGGAGAAGGTGCTGAGATTATTCCACTTCATCCTCCATACATCCAGCACAAAAAGGACTCGAGGTGATTCCAAGTCTCACAGCATGCATTCCTCGCGCATAGTGCCCTGTTTTGTCAGCCTCAGAAGCTCGCTCGAGCGCCTCCGGTCCACACGTGGCCAGAAGGATTTCGCGACCTTACACGTTTGTGTACTTGCCCGGCGCTCGTTGAGTTGGCGCGATGCCCATCTTTCCAGGAGCAGACCGCATTTAGTCAGGGGGATCCCAATTCTCTCCCTTCGCGAGGAAATCACTTCACATGTCCCTTGTCTGGCCAGCTCATCCGCCTCACAGTTTCTCGCAATGTCGATGTGAGCAGGAACCCAGATGAGGCTTATGTCAAAGAATTCGGACGCAGTCGAAAGTGAGGCAAGCATTCCTTGACCAATTCCGAATCGACCGTCATATACCCGAGGGCCCTTATTGCCGCTTGGCTGTCGGAGTAAATATTTACTTTCTAGACTGTTAATACGCATTAGAGCAACCAATCAGTTGCCTCCTTGATTGCGACTACCTCTGCCTGGAACACACTGCAGTGGTCCGGTAACCTGAATTTGAGCCTGATGATCGCAAAATACTCCTCCGCCAACCTTTCCTTCCAACTTCAAGCCATCCGTGAACAAGTTCACCAGGCCCTGCCCCCAAGTGTAGCCCTCCGTCCACTCTTACCTTGACGGAATGTGAGTGGAGAAGGTTCCGGTTGGACTAAACGAGGGTATACCCTGGCCTGTTGACAGAGGGATGAACTCGAAGTTTCTAAGGATGCTTGAGTGCTCATAATGGAGGTTGAGCTTATAGCTCCAGCTCCTCAGTCTGATTGCGGTACGTGTAGCGGCATAAATGTTCATCAAAATTTTTAATCAGAAATAAAAAAAAAAAAAAAAAAAATGAGGCACGCAATTTGGCAGCCCATCAAATTTTAGTAGAATAAAGTCCAAGTTTAAAGTGGCTAAACAAATTTCTTTAATTTTTGTGAAAACTTTTCTTTGACGATGTTGCGCATTTTCTCATGCAACAAATTGCGTGACAATCTTTTTTAAATGGATAAAATGCGCAATAGCGGCAAAAAAAAAAAATATAAAAAATCAACACTCAGAGCTGGCACAATATTGCACTAAAATGTAATGGGCTACAAAACTTCGTACCTGAATTTTTCTTTTAATTCTGCTTAAAATTTATCGAATTTTTATAATATTTGTATAAAGTTTGAAATTCCAATTTCTACGTTTTTTGTTCGGCAATGAGCTGTGCTTTAATCAGAAATAAAAAAAAACCTGTAAAAGTATGAAAGAAAAGCTGTTAAAACTGGTCAAAATGTTGAGGTGCCATAATTTTTCCGCGTGCTGTGTGTTACTCATTCGCACTGACGCACGCGCCTCACACTTTTACGCACTCCTATCCATGTGCATATCTTTGTTTTCACACTTTTCAGCGTAATGCGTTTGTTTCGATTTTCTTTTCTGCGTAAACGTCGTAAACGAATGCAATTAATGCTTTACTATTCTTTTCTGTAATTCACCCGCACCCCTTGCAGCACTATTGGCTGCGCAATTTTATTTAGATGCCTTTTTTGTGTTTCTTTATTTCACCCACATCGTCACCATCATTTATCTTGACAGCGCGTTGGCTTTACGAAGAATGCGGAAATTTTTTGTTGCATTGCTTTGCACACACACGCATACACAAATATCTATTTTCCTCTGTTTCCTCTTTGCCGTCATTTTGAACGCCGATCGTATCTTTTTTTCTTCAAAGAATCTCACGTCTTTTCATAGGCGTCCAATATCGCGCTGCAATCTCGAGCTCTTGATAAGTGTTTATCGGCTGCTTTTTGTTTATGCTTTGGCATTTGTTTTTTTTTGTTTTTTTGTTTTTACTATTTTATTTTTCCTATTAGTTCTAGTGAAGCCACTATTCGCGGATTTCGCTACTGTGCAGCTTTACCATTTTCTTTGTATCTATTTTATTTATCTATTTCATTTTGTTTTATTTGTGTTTATTGTGTTCATTTCGTTTTTCTGCTTTATTGCATTGCTTTGGGCGCCATCGCGCTCATTTTTCACATTTTTCGCTTTAAATTTGTTGTCTTTATTGTCGTGGGGATTTTACAATTTTTCACGTTAAAAAAACTACGTAATCGTTTATATTTAGTTTTGAGGTTTACGACTGTAAGTGCATGTAATTCGTTCACCTTAATTGTAGCGATGTGATTAATGATTGAAATTTATCTGAACAACAAAAACAAAATACACACATATTTTGCTAAACAGTCGGGGGGTTTTTAAGCATCTTGGCAGCTCGTTTTTATTATATATTTTATACTCGTGTACTAGAATAGTTTAAATCCGCCTGCATGAAGATACTCCACATAATCTAATAATTTCAGTGAAGTATGTGCGGGTAAAATAAATCATTCTGAAATACAAGCAGGTGTTTGCGTCTCTGAAAATAGAATTGTTAGAAAAATGTACGTTATATTAAATTACATATATGGAAATGATGGGACCCCATAGATAGATAGTTGGATATATTTCTTCGAGGTTCGCACTTCGACCTCATGGCATTTTGAGTCCTCTGCTCATCACAGTACCTGATCACTCCCTTATTCAACTCAGCATAGACCTGGGTGGGATTGGACGTATGTGCCTTTCTTCTCGCTGAAGTTGGCCGAAAGTCTCTATACCGCTAAAATCAAGAAGAAGGAGCTTTGGAGTCTCCTGGGATTGATCGCAGAAACGTCAAGAACGACAGTGCAGATGACTACGCTGTCTGCGATCTCGCTGCTGGGACACCTCCGAACGGTTACGGTGCCCGACAGGTATTCCGTCTATGCTAGACATCAACGGCGACAGTGTTCGCTGGTAAGAACCGCTGGTAGCAGTGTTTGCTCTTCGAGGATCTCCTCGCTTTACTATCTTTGAAGCTGGGTCTGTGGTGATTGCACCACTAAATCCCACACCATCTAGAGCTGGTTCGTAGTAAACCCCACGGCTGGTGAATGGTTCATCACCCTCGCGTGCATGTTCCTCAAAGAGCAAAACACTTTCTTTTTCTTGTTCTTACGACTGCGTGGTCGACATGGCAAACTCGGCAATCCTCAATTATCTTGGAGATCTCAATAGGTCCCCGGCGTTGGCGCTCCTTGTCGCGGTAAGGTTACTGTTACTCCTCAATTCGACCTGGTGTCGAGGAGGCGCCGCTATAATACAACCGAATTAACCTTCTCCCTGCAAATCGTCCAATGGGCATGGTGACGCATAACACATTGGGTTAGGATATAGATACTTCACCCTTTAAGGATTTCCAGTTGACGCTCACGTTTCAGTTTTATTCACGTTGCACAGCGACTCGGAAGAACTGAAATGATAGTTTAAATCGTGGCATAAGCATCAAAATGTATCATTTAATTTATGATTTCATAAAATTTTACGTGTTTTCAAAAACGAGGCTCAAAAGGGAACATCAAAGACCTTAAGAAATATTAACTTCTTACTAACTTATGTAGCGCGCCAGCTGTTTCTGTTCTGCAAGCGCTGGTACCAGTTAGAAACGCCGATCGCAGACAGGACCTGCAGCACTTGGTCTTTCCACCGAAGATGTGGTCTTCGCCTTCCTCATTTTCCTTTTGTGGCTACCTTGTCATAGATTCGCATTGCTGGAGCGCCTTGGTTCTTACGGGTGACATGGCCAAGCCGCTGCATCTTTAAACGCTTAACTATGTCCATGTCCGTGTCCCTATATAGCTCTTACATTCGCTGTTCACGATGCTCGTCATCAACACGGAGTGGACCAATGCCCTTACGGAGATTTTTTCCCTTGAAAGCTTCCAAACTTTCTCATCCGCTGTTGAGATCGTCCATGCTTCTGTAGCATATATCAGGACAGGAATTATGAGCGTTTCTTAAAGTTCAGTTTGGTCCTTCGTGAGAGAGTGCTCTACTTCTCAATTGCCCACTGAGCTCAAAGTAATACCTACCTAAGATTTGTTATCCGCTTCATCTCCAGGCTGACGCCATTTTTGTTGTTGATGCTGGTCCCAAGGTAGACAAAATCCTTCACAACTTCAAATTTCTAGTTATCAACACTGGCATATTGTCCAAGATGCGAGGTGTCCTTACACGTTGAGAGCAGGCTCCTTATTTTGCTCACATTGCTCGTACCATCAGACGGCTGCATGAACTGCCAAAAAACTGTGCAACGCTTGCTTTCTCCAGTAATGAGAAAGTCAGGTAGTCATCCGTAAGGCAAAAGCTTCCTTTGCCCCCGAAGGGATTAACATTTTGATGTTGAAAACCATAGGTTCATTGGGTTGAGGATACTTCACATGGGTCCTCAATTTGTCCTTGGTCACTCTCATAATTCCTGACTGGTAGAGTGGTCCCACTTCTGAAACCTGAAAAACAAATCACCCGATAACCCTCCTTTCCCCAATGGTGAAGACACTTCACCAAACACCTGACCCCATAACCATATCAACATGGCTCCCATAGAGTGAATAGTACCCTCACATCACTCACCTTCATAAGCACTTACGTTAACCGCGGGCTTAACCAAAACCACTACTTCGAGAGATCTGGCCTAGTAGCGTTGGACCTGTTGAAGGCTTTCCTTACAGTCAATCATTCCACGCTACGAACCAACTTTGCGCCAGGACTGAAGAAGTGTTCCTCGAACTTTTTGTATGATTAACAATCGTCTGCCATCTTTCTAGACCACAGCTCTGTGTGAATAACAATCATCTGCCATCTTTCTAGACCACAGCTCCAAACATATCCGCATTAGATCTGCGGGGATACCAAATTCAGACATAGCGGCACAGAGGTGATTTCTGTCTGTGCTATCAAAGGCGGCTTTAAAGTCGACGAAGTAATGCCGCGAGTCGAGTTATTTTTCGTGGGTTTTCTTCAGGATTTGGCGTATTGTGAAGATCTGGTATAATGTAGACGTGCCGGGTCGGAAGCCACATATATAAGGCTCAGTCAATCAGCTTGTTGACGATGGGCTTCATTCTCTCACACAATACGCTCGACAGACCGCTATATGCAGTGTTAAGCAGGCTTAAGATTAACTTCAGGCTAGAATATTAGACTATAAGTATAGCTCGAGTATTCAAATAAAAATCGGTTCATAAATTTGTTGAGAATTGCAGGCATATACGCTAAGCGAATGAAATAAAAACTAAATATATGGCGTTACGCGCTTAAACGGTTTCATTATCAATATTTCGTTAATAGCGTACGAGTTGCTCGTGATTTATTTGAAGATGTGAGAGTGTAATTTTCAGCACGCTGATGCGTGTAATTTGACGCGCGAGCTTATCTGTGATTTGAAAATGTGAAAATTGAAATTTCTATATACTTGATTTTATTTTCGACTCGATGCTGAAATTGAGCCTTATCATTTCGCTTCACGCACACACTTTTTTTCTGCGGGCGATTTATTGATTTTCTATCATGGCAGCCCCTTTCCCAACGCATCATTAATAACCATTGTCTACCCAGTAATTTTGGTGCTTACTAAATAAGCGTAATTACATTAACTGCATTTTGCGAGTGTTACTAAGTGGGGCCAAATAAGTACTGGTGGGCAATTGCATTCTGCATTTCCTTTTACTTGGTAGCACTCGTTCGTTCTCATCATTTCGTAAAATTGCCCGTTTCCCTCGAAGTTGCCTGCTTATTATGAATAACAACTTACTTTAATTAAAAGTCAACTCTGCAGTCACTTCAAGTCAGCTAAGTACTTGCACCTACTGCGCTCCCTCTCTGCTGGCTTCTGCTCCCCTTCGGCGATTTTACATAATTAATTTATTTACTTTCGCCTGACTCTTTCACTCTGTTGCAACAATTATTCCATCAATCAAACGTGAATGCCAACGAATGCAATCTTTTAGCGTAGTGAAATATGTAATAAAACGAGTGACTTTTGCAAATTTATTGGCTGGCGCCCTGTTGGCTTACCAATGTTCGCAGCCATGTAGGAAGGCGAAAGAAAGCAGCGCCGAAGGATAAGCGAAATGCGCACTTGTAAACAGTAAGCAGCCTTTGGCAGTTTGCTTTTCGCTATTGTTTTTCCTTTTTTTTTGTGCTTTATTTTTATTTTACAGTTCCTTATTTACTTTTGGTGTACATACACACATACACTTGTGCGCAGTTAATTAAGTTACGTTATAGTTTTTTTTAGTGTTTGCAATATTTTTCTAGCAAAATTTTTTTAAAATAAAATATAGTCTCAAAACGTGTACAAAATTCACAAAAATTTAACAAACTTCAAAAAATGTACAGCTCAAACTTTTTAACCAGTATTTTTAGAAAAATTTTGGGTACGCAGTTTCATGGTCCATTAAATTTTAGTATAATGAAGTATTTAAAAGTCGCGTTATCTTTATTTTTTCAGTGTTTGCAATATTTTTCAATTTGCATTTTTTTCGTACATTTTTTTACTATAAAAATACAGTTCATTGTAGAGCAAAAACTCTTACAAATCAAAGTTCCAAACTTTGTAAAAAGTTTTTGGGCAACAAGGCGCGTTGATTTTTCAAAATTTTATTTGCAAACGATGGTGAGAGTTTTGAAAGCGGTGAAAATTGAAATTATCTACCAGATTACAGTAAAAAAAATCATTCCAACAATAATTCTGTTTTTTATTATCATTTTAAGTTCTCGAGCTCTTAAAAAACACCCGATATAATGCACTAAGCTTCTGTAATTATAGTAGCACTAGTGCAACACGAAACACAACTGGTCCAATCTAAGTCCATTTTGAACTAGTTTGCGTCTAGTCCCAAATTATGTACTTTACCGTCGCCAGCTGCTAGGTTTGCCATAAGAGTATACTCACGCAATTCGACTGATATTTAGATATAATTCAGCATTGCGATATGTACAAAAATTATGTCAAATATATCATATAATAAAGTTAGTTCACACTGAGAGAATAAAATTCATTGTTGTTAGTAAATTTTAATTTGCATATACAACATAATCTTTCGCTTTAATTACGAAAATCTTCAGCTTGGTGGCGGTGTACCGATCTACGAATACGGCCACTTCGACGCACTTCTAGTGGATTTCTCGGTTGTTCCTGAGAATGCTCATTAGCAGTAAACACCATAGTAACAGGTATTAATATATTGGTAACCGAATCAGTCCCTCCTCTGCTGTCTTCAACTGGTTTGGGGCTTCGTTCACATGGCGAGATTTCATTTGATTTTGATGTCGTTTAAAGTAGCCCGTACTAGTTCTTATTATGTAAATGACTTTCCCAAGATGTTTGTCCACGAATGCTTTTAACCATTTTTCTCCGCCGCCATTGTTGCGAATGTAGACACTTTCGTTAGGTGAAAATTTGGTTGAAGTTTGTTTAAAGTCAGTTTTGTCATTTCCCACTGAAAACATTTGCGAAAAGAGAATACGTGCCATGTAAAAGATGTGCTGGTGATATGCCTCTTGCATTTGGCATACTGCGATAGGATGAAAGAAATTTAAGAACCGATTCATTTACCTGCAAGCCGTCATCTATGTTCTTTTTTACGGCTGTTTTAAAAGTACGCACAAATCTTTCAGCCAGTCCATTAGAAGGTGGGTGAAACGGTGCAATCGTGATGTGCTTAATAGCATTTTGGTCACAGAATGTTTTGAACGCATCGGCCGTAAGTTGTGGGCCATTGTCACTTACTATAAGTAGTTTCTGGCGAACCCTCACTAGCAAAAAGGGTAGTTAATGCGAAAATCGTAGATTCCGTCGTTACATTTGCTAGTTTGTAAACAAATGGAAATTGCGAGAACGCGTCTATGCACAGAAGCTGCATAGAACCAAATACCGGACCAGCAAAATCAATGTGAACCCTTTGCCAAGGTGCTTGTGGTTCAGGCCAGCTTGATTATTCCCGCCGATCATTTGGATCCGATAGTTTGCAGTTTTCGCATGCAGCTGCTATTCTCGCTATATCATTATCGATGCCATCCCACCAACAATGTTGTCGTGCTAGTTGTTTCATTTTTACCATACCGCAATGCCCATCATGAAGCCGACGCAAAACTTGTTCACGTAATGAGTATGGAATAGTAACCCGTGCGACATCACACTCTGTAATAAAATCAAGTCATTTTGAGTAAACAAGGACAACTTACGATTGAAATATGGCTGGAGATCCTGGGCGTTTGGACTCAACTTATGCGGCCATCCTTTCTAAATATATTCTTTAACTCTTTGTAGTATTTTGTCACTGTTGGTGCTTTTGCGTATGACCTCAATATTAATTGGAGTTTGTATAGCGATAACTTGATTAATTGCACCATTGTCAAAGTCTTCATCTGGACCCGATGATAATCTCGATAATGCGTCAGCATTTGGGTGATCTGTTGTTTTGCGATATTTTATTTCAATACGAGGGGTGCCTTTTATATTTCGGGATTAGACAACAAAAACTAATTTTAATCATCGAAAATCCCTTTATTGTTTTTCCAAATATTCTCCATGAAGATCTATACACTTTTGCATGCGTTTGAACCAATGGTCGAAGCACTTTTGCCACTCTGAATGAGGTACCTCCAAAACATGCATTCTGAATGCCGCAACCGCTTCTTCAGGTGTCGAAAAACGTTGACCTCTCAGTTTGTTTTTTACGTACGGGAATAAAAAGAAGTCATTCTGTGCCAAGTCAGGACTATACGGCGGATGACCCATTAATTCGATGTTTTGGGTGCTCAAAAATGCAGTTGTTTGAGCCGATGTGTGAGAGCTCGCATTGTCCTGGTGAAGAGTGATCCGTCTTTGGCGATTGGTTTTCCAAATTTCTTGGAAGACAACTGGCAAACAAATGGTTGTGTAGAACTCAGAATTTACTGTTCTGCGTTGTTCTAGTGGTACGGTTGCGACATGTCCAGTTTTTCCGAAAAAACAGGCGACCATTTGCTTGGAAGTGCTTCGTGCGCGAACAACTTCTGTTGGATTTGGCTCATCTTGAAACACCCATACAGTCGACTGCTGGTTACTTTCGGGCTCATACGCGTAAATCCATGATTCATCACCTGTCACGATGTCATAGACGTGTTTCGAAGCCCCGCGATCGTATTTTTTGAGCATTTCCCTCGACCAATCGACACGAGCCTTTTTTTGAGCGATTGACAAATTGTGTGGGATCCAACGCGAACAAATTTTTTTGACAGTCAAATGTTTATGCAATATTGAATGTATGCTGGTCCCACTAATGCCTAAGATTGTCTCAATCTCACGATAGGTCACATGACGATCTTGCAATCAGCTCGCTCACAGCATCAATGGTTTTCGGAACAACAACTGATTTTGGACGACCTTTGAAGTGAACTACGACCACGATTGAATTCATCATACCATCGATAAACACTGGTCCTTGATGGAGCTTCATCGCCAAAAAATGAATTAAGTTCATCCATGCAATGTTGCTGAGTTAATCCACGTCGAAAGTTGTAAAAAATAATCGCACGAAAATGTTCACGATTTAATTCCATTTTTGGACCGAGATGAATCTTTTAAGTTAGTGTAAACAACACAAATAGCGCTGGTATTTCAAAACGTTCTGAGTACGTAAAAGCCAAAAAATGTCAAACTGTGCGAGTGAACAAGAGCATATTGAACGCTTAGCCAAAGTTCTGCATATACTCCAATCCGCGGGCATAAGATGCAAAATGGACGACTTTTCCAAACTTTTCAAAAACTTGCCCAAAAAGCCTGTTGGTTTTTCATAATAAAAATGCGAGTTTTCTTCCATATAAAGCAATTTTTGTTTAAAAAAAATTCAAGGGCAAAAAAATTAGCATGAATTTTGTTGCCGTAAAAATACAAGTTGACTTATTTATGTGCGCACGAGTGTATTTATAAGTGTGTTGTAAAGTATTTATGGCTTTCGCTGGCAAATTTCGTGCGCGTCCTTTCCCCCTACGTTGGCTTTTATTTATTGCTTGCAATTTACCTGCAAATCTTTTATGTATTTGCGTGCTGGTAATCGATATGTAGTTGTTATTTGTCATTTTTTCTGTTTTTAATTTTTTTTGACTGGCCTTTATCGCTATAAGCTCCATGTTGTGGCGCTACTCAGTTATTTTGTGCTCCTTTTTCCGTTTTTATTTAAAGTTTATTTTTTTGCTATGGCAGCCAGGGAAATGCTTTTATCCTGAGTGCATGAAAAGTGCATCGCATGAATGAATAATTTTTTACTCTTTGCTTGTTATGTTTTTATTTAAGTTTTGTACTGCCTTGTTGCTGTGTTTTTCTGCATGTAGCTGTCGCTCATTGTTTTGGGTATTTATTTGTGTAACTTTTATTATTTTATAATCCTGCTGTCTCAAGCTCATTTTTTATTTTTCAATTTTTTTTATTCATATTTTTTATTGCATTCAATTCTTCACCTTTCATATTATTTTTGTTATTCTATCCTACATTTAATTGCTGCTGACATTGCGTTGCAGCCTTGATGATTTGTTAGAATTTCATTGGCACACGTTCAGGAAGATTGATTGATTGGCATAAATATATATCGATGCATTTCTGGCTATAATTCTTATAGTTTAATGTAATATCTATCAACATACATTTTTAACAATGAATTTAGTGCAAAAATGAGTCAATAATATAATAAGATAGCCACCACCGAAGCCGCGGAACTTTTATTTGCTGCGTCTCGCCCAAGTCGCTCTAAAGCTCATAAGTGGTACTTTCTTTGGAGAAGTGCCCATCTTCACTAGTTGTTCGTGTGATTTAACGCCTCCGAATTACTATTTATGGGGCTATGTTAAGTAATTGATTTATGTCGATAAATCAGACACTCTTGCAGCAAGGGAAGCCAATATTCAAGCTACCATTGGCCATTGCCATAGAGCCAGATTTTTTAGAAAAAGTAGTCAAAAATTGGACTGATTGAATTAACCAATCAACTCGTAGCAGCGACGGACATATGCCGGTTGTCACATTCAGAACATAAATGCTGTGAAATTATCTACCAGTTTATTATAAAACAAAAAAAAATCATATTCACAGACAGCATGTCCTGTTTTCAGGCCATAAAGAACTATAATAACTCCAATCACATTATTGAAACCATAAGAAATATCCTGATTCCTCACCCTCATAAAATCAGAATCATGTGGGTACCAGGGCATTCATGTATCAACGGCAATACAATCGCTGATAATACTGCCAAGGATATGAGCATTACTCCTACTATCACATCAAATCTTTTATGTAAAAATGATGTTTATCGACTTATAAAGCAGCATAGGCAAACCAAACTACTAGCTGACTGGTTTCACTATAGTCACCATTACTCCAGGATTAATCCGAATCGTACTAAACCAATTTATCTATCATCCCTCCCATTTAACTATACTACGTCATATACTCGCCTACGCATTGGTCACAGAGTAATCACTAATGCATATCTACTGCAAGGGAGGCAACCAAGCCTGTGTTCATTTTGTAATACTCCAGTCACTATCCTGCACTTGTTAGCCTTTTGCCCTGGACTAGATAGCCAAAGACAGCAGAATTTTGGCGGTCATGATGCACTATCGCTACTAATTAACCCTTCCGATTCCAACATTTCGAAAATCTATAAATTTCTGAAGGATTCTGATCTTCTACGACGTATATAAACCAGGAACTCTTCACCAGCCAGCTGAAAGCCTCCGTTGCTAGCGCTGTGTTATCTTTTTGTTTATTTAGCAATTCTATTATTATTTAAGCTTTTTAAAAAAAATATATTAAACAAAAAATATATATATAAAAATAAAATTAAAAAAAAAATTAAAAAAATTCATTCCAACAATATTAAAAATAAAATACCTCTGATATTATATATAGTACCACTAGCGGAACACGAAACACAACTGGTCCGTTTTACCTCCATTTAGAACTAGTTTGGATCTAGGCCGAAAATATGTACTTTTAAGCCTACGTTTTTCATGAAACTCTCGTATTTTTTTTAACACAAGCTGCATACTGCCATATATCAAGAAAAAGATAGCGTGACTCTCGTATCAAGGAACTGAAAGTAGCTTAAGGCAATTTTTGGCTTTGCGATTGCATGCATATTGGGCACTTTTCCCTTTTTTGGCTGTTTGGCCGAGCTCCGCCTCCTATGTGCGGCGTGCGCCTTGTTGTTGTTCCACGAATGCAGAGACCTATAGTTTTTAAGCCGATTTCAAACGGCAGATCTTTTTTATGAGGAGTGTTTTCATGGCAAAAATACACTGCCGAGGGCGACCGCTATCAGAAAAAAACGTTTTCTTCATTTTGGTGTTTCATGCACGGAGATTTGTACCTACGTACTTCGAATGGTAGTCACGCACTAATTCATTCGGATACGGCAGCCGCGATTGCATGTAAGGTTTGCTTTTTCAACCAAAGTGTGGGACTTAGATGATTGGGTCCTACCTGTCAAACGCTTTGAAGTCTTCCTTAATATCCCTCTTCCTTCCTTCCTGTCAGATATGCATGTCTAATCGGGTATATCTGCACTCATGATACTTCAAGTGATTCAAAAATGGTAAAAAATATGCTCGATCTGCTCTTATATTATGAAGTAAAGTATCTTCAACGCTTGGTCGCTTGATTTCTATTATGCAATTAATAAACTGAATACATAAACATCATGAATTGGCTTGACCCGCTGCTCAAATTTGTTACATTGGTCGTAGTGATATTGAAATTTGTATCAAATTTTTTCTTTTTTTACGTCTATTTTGGCACCCTATAACACATCTCGAATCACAAATTTTGAAAGTACTTTTTTTTGTAGCGTAGTGTGACCTTTCAACCGCCGTAGTAGACTATGATCGCAGGTGATCTATACATCTCGAGACGTGGGATCTATTAAAGACATTTTCCGGAAAGTTATCAGAACTTTTCATTTCACCTAAAACTTGGTGTAGCAAAAACGCCATAAACCATGTTTTGAGCTAAAAGTTCTAATCTAAATATAAATAATCTAAAATTTAAATTCTAATCTACAATTCCGTTCTAAAAGTTGATCGAAATTTATGAATTTGTGTAATTTTGTTTTGCTCGCTATAAATTTCTTACTAATTTTACCATAATTTTACATTTATGTTGTTTGTTTATTTTTTCATAGCCATAAATCATTTGTTATGAGCCAAATTGAGTCATAGCAAAGCCATCACTGTATCGGCCCACATTTTTTCTGCCGCTTGATCGCTGATATTTTTTTCTTTATCAAACAATCGTTGATCAAACGTCGAGCTTGTCGCCAACCATTATCAGCTCACCAAACACACAGGCACACACATTTGTAGGTATTAACGCCCGTACATTTGGCATTCGCCTCGAATTCTAAGCTGCCAGCAAAAAGCTCCGCGATTAAGTTATTTAGCTACAGATACTAAAGCCTTCTAGTGGCCTTCTAGGTAGTGTACATGTCAATGTACTCGACGCAAATGTTTCGAATAGCAAATAAACGCAAACGAGGTAAATATCTCTAATTTGGAAAAATTAAATTATAAGTACATACAGCTGTGTTCAAAATATTAAGAGTGCAACGAATTACCATGTTTTAATACTTTTTTTTTGTAAATAACTATTTTTGTATGTAATTTTTTTGGAAAAAGTTCTTTCTAATAACGGTCACCACTTCGGCAGGCAATAGCAAACCTCCTCTGCCATGAAAAAGCTTCTCACAAAAAACCATTGGCCGTTCGGCGTCGGCTTAAAACTGTAGGTCCCTCCATTTGTGGAGCAACATCAAGACGCATACCACAAATACGAGGAGGAGATCTGCCAAACACTTAACAGAAGCGTACGTGACAATTATTTTTATAATTTTTTTTTTGTTTTAATTTTTTTATATTTTTTTATTCTTTTTATATTTTTTTTTATGTTTTACTTTTTTTTATAGTTTTTTATTCTTTTAATATTTTTTTTATTTTTTACTTATTTTTTAATTTTAATTTTTGTATTTTTTTTTTAATTTTTTTTTTTAATTTTAATTTTTTAATTTTTTTTTTTAATTTTCATTTTTTTCTATTTTTTAAGTATAAAATAGTGTTAATTTTTTTGCAATATTTTTTCGTTCACTGTTTAGAATTTTCTTCCATTTAGAGCTCATGCTCGATAGCCTTTTGGAAGAAAATGCTGAAGGCCTCAGCGAAAAAAAATTGTCAAAAATCTACACTATTTTGTAGTCACTTAAAACTTGCACTTTGTTATACTAGAATTCAATGGGTTATAAAACTGTATACCCAGAATTTTTTTTAAAATACTGAAAAAAAGTAGGAAATGCCGAAGTTTTTTTTTTAAATTTGTTAAGTTACTTTGAATGTTTTACAAAGTTTGTGGCTTCGAGTTATATTAATGCATTATACTTCTTTAAAAACATAAAAAGAAATGCAATACAAAAAACTAATACGTCACTCTCATACGATTTTGTACACAGGTGTACATGTATGTGTGTGCATATCACGCTGACAAAGCCAAAAATGTGGTCATAATAGTGTGGCTGGCTAATTCAGGTGAAAACAGCAACGAACTTGAACTTTTTTTTTGCCAAGTTTATGGCCACGTTTTCATAAACTTATTGTAGCATATAAATATTTACGCTGTAATACCGCCGACGTGGCGTATGAGTGATAAGCGGCAGTTCGAGTAAATGAGGAGAAAAAGAGAGAAATAAAAGTAAGTAATTTGGCGTCGTTGCTACTAAGCAGATGCTCACTTTGAGTATATAAGTGCATAGGCGGAAAGTACACCTATATATGGATATATGTTTGTATGGCTGTGTGTATACATATATGTACATATATATGTATGTATGTAAGTGCACTCACAAAGAAATTAGGTGATTATCAGTACAATAAACTTTAGTGCGCGTACACTACAACACAGTTTTTATTGTTGCTTTTTAGTTTCAACGCTTATCTCGCTCTCCTCCAACTGTGTGAAGTGCGACAAAAACAAAACCATACACACATTTGTTGTCGCTGTAAAGTTGCGCAAATGAACTTACATATGTAAATATATGTATGTATGTGTGTGTGTATATGTTGTTTTGTATACATGTAACATGTCTTGACTGCTATCTGACGCCCACTGGCCTTTGTTCTTTGTATTGAAGTTCAATAAATAAAAAAGCGAACTTGAGTTGCAAATACTCATTCGCTTATAAAAACCTTAAAGCTGTGTCGGCTTGTGGCCTCACAAGTGTCTTTCAAATAAACTAAACATGTTTATACTCGTATATCTATCGAAACAATTTTAATCGTTGTTGCGTTTTGCGATAAGCGAGAGCTCCCATTCTAACAGCAAACAAAACAGTAATTAATAATTTTTACTTGATATGCATAGATTATTTTTCCTGCACTTTCATCTCCTTTGATATTTTTATGCCTGATGTGGAAAAGCAGGCGTTTGTCTCCCTAAGCCAAGCCACTTGAATGTTATGATAAGGCTAGCGTTGATAAGATTGCAGTGGTGAGTGTTTTTTGTTTGTTTTTATTTCTGTTTTTTATTTGCCTATTGATCGTCTGTGTTTTATGATGTTTATTGGTAATTTTTTCTGTTCACAATCTGCTTTTTATGTTCCGATAAAGAGCGCTAATAATAGTAAAATTATAAAATACAATAAATAAAAAAATAATGAAATAAAAAATAAGAAAAATAAAAAAATAAAAAAAAAAACATAATAAAGTAAAAAAAAAACTAATAAAATAAAAAAAAATAAAGTAAAAAAATAATAATAATAAAGTAAAAAAAATAAGAAAAATAATAAAATAAAAAATAAGAAAAGTAATACAATAAAAAATATTAAAAACAAATATGTTAAATAAAAAGTGTAAAAAAAATGAAAAATCAAGGAAACAAAGAAACAAAAATATAAATAATAAAAATAAAATAAAATAAGAAAATAAAAAAATTCGAAAAAAAAAATTTTAAATAAAATCAAATAAACAAGCAAACAAAAATAAAAAATAACAACAAAACAAAAAAATAACAATAAAAAAATTCCCTACCAAAATAGAAAACGGAACACTCTAGAAAATAAAATAAATAAATAAAAAAAAACAAGGAAACAAAAACCAAAATAAAACAAGCACTTCAGCTTTTGTTTTTAACAAATTTTTACAAAATCTAAACCAAAAAAAAAAATCTAAAATCAACAAAAACAAAATCAAAACCGAACAGAAAAATAAAAAGCAAAAAAAAAACCAATATCAAAACAAATATTAAATCAAAATTAAAAAAAAAAATCTAAATAAAGAAAAAAAATTTAAATAAAAAAATGGAAAAACATGAAACTAAAAAACAAATGAAACTAAAAAAAAAAGAAAATAAATAAAAGTTAAAAATAAAAAAAAAATTTAAATAAAAAAAAGTTAAAAAAAAAAAAGAAAATAAAAAAAATGTGAAAAGAAAAATCAAAAAAAAAAAAAAAAACAAAAAAAAAAATAATAATAAAACCAACAAAAAAATCAAAGTAAAAAAACAAAATAAAACAGAAACGAAAAAAAAATCATAAACAAAAACGTAATTAAAATCAAAACACAAAAAAAATCTATTAACAAACAATTTTTTTTTATCAAAACTGAAAAAAAGATCTAAAAAAGCAAAAGTACCTTGTAGTCACTTAAAACTTGCACTTTCTTATACTGAAATTCAATGGGCTTAAAAACTACTTATCAAGAAAAAATCAAAACAATCTGTTTTGTTAGAATTTTGTGCAAAGTTTGAAACTTTTCATTATAAAATACTTGATGTGTTCTGAACTATACATATGTGTATGAACAATTAAAAAATAATGATGAGCTTATAATTTTGCAATGAAGAGAAATTGTAGAGAAATAGTTTAAGGCAAGCAGTTGCTCGTAACTTCAAAACAAAAAACAAAAAAAAAAAAAAATACCAAACAAAAAAAAAACAAGAAAAACAAGAACTGAAAAATCCTATAGAAATCTGTACGAAATCATTTAAATACATAAGCGATTTTGTTTTAGAGTTCATTAAAATTCGTAGGTAAAACAGTTATCTCATTTATCGCTTCTGAAGTGCTCCATCAGAAATAAAAATAAATTAAGTTACATTTATATTGCATATAACCTATAACACGATCGTAAGCTCCCTATGCCACTAATCGAAAGTTCGAACAAAATCGGTGCATTCATTTCAGAGATTAGCCGGAACACAAACATGCAAATAACAGATTAAAAAAAAGCGTTTCATTCAAAATCATTAAGCGCCACTTGAAATTTATTTATGTACTACATAAATTTATTAATGAGTAATAAAAATGTATACAAAGTGCATACTTGCAGGCTGAGTTCAGAGCAATGCTGGGGTCATTGACATCATCCACACAGAACTATGCAGTTACAGTTCTTTATCAGTTGTTGTAGTTTCTCAAAATAGCTGATTGCAGCGCTTGAACTAGGCGATAATGGATGTTAAGATGGACTACTCGTTGGTGCGATAGGAAACTCTTCTATTCTGACTTTAATTCGGTAGAAATGCATATCTATGAAGTTTATTCCAGAAATTTTTTCGAGCAAAACATCTCTCAATCAAAACAATTAATTGCTATTTGAATGAAACTGAGAAAAGTCACTCCGACATTTTCAGCATTTTACTTACAGTTACTAGCTGCTTATCTAAGGTTAGATGGAATGTTTTAATTTCACTAAAAAAAATAGAAGAAATTATTTAAAAAAATATTAAAAAATTACTGCGGGGTGGGGAGTGTGAGGTCATTTTAAAAAAGAGGCACTTAATTCGCCGTACTCGGTGTGCAAATGCTGTAGGCGCGCGTTGACGTGAGCACCAAAACAGGCGATGATCTTGAATAGTTTTGGTTTTTCTTGTGGTTTTCTGCTTACTGAACATATTTGTAAGTTATTACTTTTATCGGGTGCTCTTTTATCTGTATAAAACTATCGATATTATATGTCCAGCCCTCCATTTTCGATACGTAACGATTCGCTGGTGGCTACACTTTTTTGCACTTCATTGCATTGCTGACACGCACCTTTCTTCCAATCACCAACATTGGAATGATGCAAAATGTACTTTGGGATAATAACGTATCAGGCGGCTTTTACTTTCCATAGCCTACTCCTTACATTTCGCTTCCTATATATTATTGTTTGAAATATCTATAAGATTTCCAACGTAGGTACGAGAATATATTTAATAAGAAAAATATTTAGATACTTGCTATATTAAGAAATGCCGGTAAAGATGTATTAGAAAACACAATAAAACATTAAATTGTTTTGTTTGTAATTTTTGGTTTTATTATTTTTTACTTTTTTTGATTTTTTTTTTTTAATTTTCTAATTTTTTTTAATGTTACTGATTTCTAATGCTTTCATTATTATAATTTTTTTTTATTTCTTTCTTTATTTTTTGATTTGTCTTTAAATTTTCTTTTTAGTTTTCTTTTATTGATTTTTCTTTATAATTTGTTAAGATTTTTGATTTTTTGTAATGTTTTTTTAGTTTTGTTTTTAATTTATTGATTTTGTTTTTTTTTAGTTTTTTTTTTAATTTATTGATTTTGTTTTTTTTTAGTTTTTTTTTTAATTTATTGATTTTGTTTTTTTTTTAATTTTCTTTTTTTGACATTTCTTTCATTTTTGATTTTTGATTTGCTTAAATAATTATTTTTTTATCTTTGATTTCGTTTTATAATTTTAATTTTTTGACTATTCGTTTTTTAATTTTTTGACTTGCTTTGATTACTTTTTTGTTTTCTGTTCTTAATTTTTCTTTTTAGTTCTGATTTTTTTTTTTAATTTTTCGCTTTAGTTCTGTTTTTTCGCTTTTTACTTTTTCTTTTTAGTTCTGATTTGTTTTTTTTTTTTGTAATTTTTTGATTTTTCTTCTTAATTTTCTAATTTTTGTTTTTAATATTTGAATTTGGTTTTATTGATTTTTTGTTTTAATTTTCTACTTTTTTAAATTTTTTGATTTGTTGGTTTTTGTTTAAATTTTTTGATTGTTTTTAATTTTTTATTTTCTTTAATTTATAATTTTTTTTTAATTTATCGTTTTTTTTTAATTTTCTAATATTTTTTACTTTTCTGGTGGTTTTGAATTTTTAGATTTTTATTTTTAATATTCAAATTTTTTTAATTTATCGTTTTTTTTTAATTTTCTAATATTTTTTACTTTTCTGGTGGTTTTGAATTTTTAGATTTTTATTTTTAATATTCAAATTTTTTTAATTTTTCGTTTTTCCTTAATTTTCTAATATTTTTTACTTTTCTGGTGGTTTTGCATTTTTAGGTTTTTATTTTTAATATTCAAATGTTTGTTTAAGTTTTTATGTTTTTGGATTTTTTTTTGTTTTTTGTTTGTTTTTTTTTTAATTCCTTTTTGTTTTAAATTTTGCTTTTAGTTCTGGCTTTTTAATTTGTTTTTTAATTGTTCTTTTTGATTTTTGTTTTAATATCTGATTTTCGATTTTTTTGGTTTTATGTTTTAATTTTCAAATGGTTCCCCTTTTTTAAATTTTTAAATATGTTTTTATTTATCTTTTATTTTTTAAATTTTGTTTTTGATTTTTTATTTTTAATCTTTGAGTTTTCTTATTAATGTTCTAATTTTATAATTTTTTAATTTTTTAATTTTTTGTTTTAAAATTTGACTCGCTTTTTTTTAATTTGTTTTTCTTTTTATTAAAAAAGATTTTTTTTTTAATGTTGGCTTGCTTTAATTACGTAATTTATTTATTTTTTAAGTTGTTTTAATATCAGATTTTTTTATTTCCTAATCGTTTTTTAATTTTTAATTTTTTGTTTTTGTTTTTTCTTTGGACTCGATTAGTGACAGCTGTATTATTAACATAGACATCGATTTTTAGTTCCTAATTTTTTTTTCATTTGTTATTTTTTTAAATTTTGTTTTTTGGTTTTAACTTTTTTTAATTTTGTTTTATTTTGTTTTAATTTTTTTTAAATTTTTTTCTAGTTGTTTTGTGTGTTTTTTTTGGCTTGCTTTTAGTACGTAATTTATTTATATTAAAGTTTTTTGTATTTTAGTTTTTCTTTATTCCTTATCTTTTCTTTTTTTTATTTTATTTTTTTTATTTTTTAATTTTGTTTTTTACTTTTCCATTTTTTTTGGTTTTTTTTTTCTAATGCTTTTTTTCTATTTTTTTTTTCTGTTTTGTTTTTGTTATTTGGTCTCGGTTACCAGCAGCTGTATGAGTAGCTGAGACATACCTAAGAAATTCCAATAAAAAAGAATTTCACGCAGAGGAGCTTCTTTTAATCTGCCTGTATTTACTACTTTCAAATTCGACCCTCCCTTATAGGTGAAACCCATTACTTATCAACGGTCTCCTGTCCTTGTCTACTCGGTTTCTAATAAATTGTCTGCTACTGACACAATCTCAGTTGCAGTATTTGTTTAATTGAATCACAATTGTAAATTAAACTGAAATTGTTGTTGATTATAGCTGCCGCCTCTTTGAAACTGACTTACCCCTGCCATGGAAAAAAATTGGTGGTCAAGCTATTTGATAGTTCAGTATTCGATAAACAAATTGTTTGGTGTTCAGGTTAAAGCGTACCTACTGTATAGCTGGATATAAAATGCTGTTGTATTTATTCTATGATTTTTGCTTTTATTTTGTACTTATTTTATTAGCTGATAATGCAGTTTTGCGCTGAATAAAATAATAAAAAAAAAACTAAAAAAAAAACGTCAAAATATTGTTGTTTATGCCTCTTAATGTTCTACACTTCTCTTCTAAGTAACAGCAACTCCCTTTTTTCTATAGCCTCTCTTAGTTCATTTTCACTTCATTTACCTTCTTTTTTCCTTCTTCTCAATTCGCTCCTCCTCCCTGTTAGCTCGTACATATATTCCACTCTGCTCATATCATTCCTATCGTCGTGTCCACCCACAATTGCAGCCTACAAAAGCGGCCGCACTCACACTAAATTCCTTCTCAACACCACACTTTCGACCTCTTGCCCTCTTCTTCCCTGTTTGTCCCTACATCAAATAGAATTTAATTCTGTTTTATGTGGTTTTCGGCATTTCCTATTTGTATGTGGCTAAGTGCGTGTGTTTTGTTTTATTAGTATTGTTGCGTTTCTTTTTTGTTTTGTTTTTTGCCTTTTGATTTTGCAATTCGATTATCGCTGCTGTTGCCGCCATCATCGCCTATCTGCTTGCTATTCTGCCAATAATAGTTCATTCCACAAATCGTATCGACAAGCAGTGGATCGGAATCGGTTTGCCATTTCGTGTTCGAACAGCTGCTTTTTATATTTATATTCTAAATATTGTTTTGTACTTGTCTGTCTGACGCGGCCTGTTGTATGGCAGCTATCGCTGCGCGAGTCGTGCAAGTTGAGCAGAAAGAAAAACAATAAACCTATTGCAGCAAATTGATTTTCAAATTTTATGTCGCGGAAACTACTTTTCGTGTGTTGTGCATTTGTGACGCTTCTCCTTATAGCCAGTGAAAACATGAAATCAAGTGATTGAATTTTCGATTTAACGAATCGCTAGAAAAGTGAATGTTAAGCGGAGGAAATGAAATGAAATACAAAAGTGTGATTTTGTTTGATCTGGCGACAATATATGGAAGTGCAAAGTAATTGCGATCTTGAGTTAAATATTTACTTTATTGGTTTAGGAGAACTGGTGTAAAAAATAGTTAAAAATAATATTCATATGTTTGTGGTTATAAATTTTCATATTTAATTTTTCAAATTTAATTTTAACTAATTTTCAAGTAAAAAAATAATCTTGAACTAAAACACGATGCGAAATGCAGAAAAATTCATAAAATTTTCATCAAAGTTTCCAACTTTTTAAGCGGAATTTTTATAAAACTTTTCGGTATGCAGTTTAATAGCGCATACAATTTTGGTATGACACAGTACCAGTTTTAAGTGACTACAAAGCACCGTAGATTTGTGATAATTTTTTTGACGAATTTTCTGCTCCCCAAAGTGCTTACTCGAATATTTTTTATAGGGAAGAAAAAGTTAGGCGCCGTACTAAAACTACTAAACTCAATGTGCTATAAAAGTGCATCCCCAGAAAAATTTTAAAAAGTCCCAGAAGAAGTTTAAAAAGTTTAAAGGTTTGATGAAATTTTGAATACTTCGAATTAATACTGGTTAGGGTAAGTAAATGGAATATAAACAATTTGATAGTGATAGAAAAAGAAAAAAATTGCAAAAAAAAATTAAAAATTTGCTTGCTCAATATCTGTTCGGTAGGCAACGTAAAACAGCGTGAAAAAGTCCTCTCCAAAATCCGTCGTAAGTTTAATGTGTAATGCAATCTCTTAACTGCTTAAGGGGACAGATACCTGTAAACGGCCATATTTTCCCTGATTTTCATTAAAATTATTTAAAATGAAGAAGTCAATATATTTTTTGCAAAATTGGCATGAAGTTTATTTATAAATTAAAATAATACGAGTACAAACGTTTCTTTTTATTTTAATCATTTAAAATGGCGGATGTATACTCAATTCTTCCAGGAAGGCTACAGCGGTGCTTCTCAATCGGCGGGCATTGTAGCATCGGCGTCAGTGACCTGAATACAATTTCGAGTACCCAAATTTGAAATCTTTCCTGGCTAGGCATGCTTTCAGTCTGATTGTGTTGCAATTTGCTCCAAATTTGCCATAGATATCTATGGGGAGAACGGCTAATAGAGTCTCAAAAGTTTTGTTTGGGGGGAAAGCAACGCGTCTGTGATAAACATGGATTCTGCCGACAGAATGTTAACCCTGGGCAAACTGCTGTTCGAGAGTCTCGAGTAACTGTCTGGCTTAGACGTCAACAACTTAATAAGGTTCCTAAACCGCACAGGCTGGATATAGTCTTGCTGTAAACAGCTGTTAAACAAGTTGGTAACGAGGATGTGGCAACAAAATGGTGCGGAATCGCTAGTTGGATTCTGGATGAATCACCACTTTAACCAACCAATGAGTAGTTATATGTTTGAGTTATATAAATATGGGTGATAGTCTCCAGTAGGATTCCCACCATTACCATGACTCTGAGTGTGAATTAGACCGGGAGTGATATATAGCAGACAGGACAAGGTTAGTTGTTTCACAGTCCAAAGATCTTATTTTCATTTGCAGTGAGTCAAAAATTAGTTCAATACAAAGTTAATTCTGCCGATTTTGAATTATTTCTTTTCAACCAAGGGATGGTGAAGCATCTGTAAAAAAAAAACAATACCAGTCTAACGGTTAGACGCGATAGAAGTGAAACCTTCCGTAAAACAAACTGAGAGAGAATGAGACGAAAGCAGCATTAGGAGCGGGATAATTATAGGTTCATTATAATATTGCTATAAAGTTCATATTTTATTGTATTCATTTTATTATTATTCATCCTCAATGTTTTCAATTTCAACAAATGATACGAGTGGCTTATGATAGCTAAAATATGATACAAATGCTTTGGTTTCGATGTTGTCAACATATCTTTGAAATACCGCGTCAATGGTTGTTTTTGATCGTGTTGTCGATTCAGTGCGATTGTTACACATTTTTAAATTGAATGTTGTATTGAAAAAGTCAATTAAAGGAACCGCTGTGTCCAATGCAAAATTTACGTTAAAATCGCCACTTAAAATCATTGGAACTTTATCGCAATCTTTTCTAAGTATCCGCGATACTTTTGGTGTATACTTTATTAAATTTTCGTCAATGAATTCCGTGATGCTATTTATTGATTGATTCGGTGAAATATAAATTGCCACAATTAAAACTGTTTTTCCATTGCTCAATCTGGTTTCGCATGCACATATTTCTCCCACTTTAGAGAGCTGAACAGACAGTAATTCTAGTTGCTGTGCATTTAGGTCTATCTGTGGAGTTACAATACGAGCACCGTCATTTTGATTGTGGTATATTGCAACACCGCCTGCAATTGCGGTAAATATTTAAAAATGAAAATATTTACGAATATAAAAATACGGACGCAATACAGCACACGCGGTTGCTATTATGAGCGTCGTAACGCGTATATTAACATACACACAAACATTCGTAGGACGCTTGGTCTAAGCAAGAATTAGGTAGTGTAGTATAGGTATACATAATGCCTTCTCGCTCACCGTGGTTCCGTAATACTCAGGCGCGCACACATACGTATGACGCTTGAACTAAACACCAAAGCAAGTAATAGACAGTGTAGTATACATACTACCATACTCACTATACTAGCGTGGCTCAGCAGTACGCATCCACACACATATACGTATATCAACATATAACGCTTCGTAGCCAAGAGTGTCGCTTTTTCGTTTCATCGAGTCTCAAATCACTCCCAACGATTCTAAAGAAGTTTTCACTTCAAAAAAACTGATAAATTCTTGCTTGATTGAACTGGCTGGGCAGAGCTCATTCTAATCATAATTTCCAACCCAAGTGTGCCTTTGGCCACTATTTGCGACATATCATACATAGACTTAGCGTCAAATAATCTTTAATGAAACATTTCCTTTAAATTTCTCCATCGAAATGATCCTCCTTTTGGAGCTTACAGAGATGAATGCACCAAGGGTGTCACTATTTTCCAATAACAGAGTAAGAAGAGTCAACTTTATTACCATTAAGAAGCACACTATCTTCATTTTCATGTGTGATAGGGAACTAATAAGGAAAAGTAAAATATTTCAATGTTGCCTCTTGCTAAATGTCTACCGGCAATTTAGTCGGAACATTTTTCTCTCGCCCTAAAACTCGAGATTCCAGATCATATCTGCAAATTCATAAACTAAATAAATCAATAAAGATCTGAGAAGGATTCTTTGAGGCATTCCGATGCCGTGAAGTTCTTATGAAATGTAATATTTTTAACCTGAGCCTTTCCCACTCTGTGAGGACGTATGCTAAAATTTTATTAGCGAGAGCTAGACTCTGTTATTAGACAAGAGAGTCTAGTGTTATTAGACAAACATCATCAAAGATTATTTTAGTTAAACTCTCTCGTACTCAAACAGAGCTCTATTGAGCCTTCATGGAATGCTTACTCACTGTGATTAAAAGCCCGTTAAAAGTTAATTTCTTCGTAAAAATTCTTGCCCTAGATTTGGAGGCACTCGTGTTCCCATTACTCAAGGTCTCCAAAAAAACAAAAAAATAAAATGAATATCGAAGAAATTTCAGATTCTATGAAATTTGCAGCAGCTGACTTTTATGAACATCGCAAAAAATTTCAATTGTTCACGCATACAAATGTAAAAGTTTGTATGTATGTCAATGTCTCTGATCAAACATTAACGGCATGTGAGATTCATTTTAAAACAATTTTTCAACTTCCAAAAACAAAGCAAAAAATCATTTGAACAATTGCCAGTTCTGGGGCGCAACCCTTTCGCTTCAAGGCCATTTTGTGAATTTTCACATAAAAAACAAGCAAAATTGGATATACCGTTTTTTGCAATTCGAATTAAAAATTCATTACATTGCCTTGGCTGCTTTTTAGCTGATGAAAATTGTTGACTCAAACGACACAAGGGATGATCGTCGTCTGGGAGCATCAATACTCCACACATTCCTGGACTCACGCTCTTTTCCGCTTACTCTGCTCGCTATTACAAATGGAAATTGTTTTCATTTCCGTTTTTGTCGTTAGCCCACATTCTACATTTAACCACTTGCAAATTTTACGAGCTCAATTGCACAATAAAAAAGCCTCAAATTGAAATGACGAAATTTAAATGTATTTTTTATGTAAACATGGCAAATGTTTGTTGTTGTACTTGTAGATGAGAGTGTAGAGTCGAAGTAATGCATATTTGAGGGGCTATTTCCTCCGCTAGTTTGTGAAGTCCCATGGTGAAGTGGTGATGAGACGGAGATGAAGTGGAAAGCTTTTGAGGATGAGAGGGATAAAAATGCTAAAGGAATTTAATGATGGAGAAAATAAAGTTGGTATTATAAAAAATATAAAAAATAATTTAGTAATAATTATAATAATAATAATAAAAATAAAAATAACTAATAAAGGGTGGTTAAGTTTCAAGGGCCAGTATTGATTTTGAATAAAATACAATTTTTTTAAGAAATGTCTGTATTATGATAATATTAGTATGGCTCAATTACGTATGGAACAAAATATCGGCCGAATGGCTGCCACGATCTCGGCGGCACACCTCCATCCGATGGTCTCAATTTTCGATGACGCTGAGGCATAACTGAAAGAAAGAAGTCGAACGTTGTCAAATCACAGGATCTTGGCGGCCAATTGACATCGCCGCGACATGAGATTACTCGGCCATCAAATTTTTCGCGCAAAAGAGCCTTTGTTTCGTTAGCTGTGTGGCAAGTGGCACCGTCCTGTTGAAACCACATATCGTCCACATCCATATCTTCCAATTCGAGCCATAAAAAGTTCGTTGTCATCTCATGATCGCTCATTTTGGAAAAAATACGGCCCAATGATGCCGCCGGCCCATAAACCGCACCAAACAGTCAGTCTTTATGGGTGCATTGGTTTTTCGGCAATCACTCTTGGATTATCATTCGCCCAAATGTGGCAATATTACGGCTTATTGACGAATCCACTGAGGTGAAAATGTGCCTCATCACTAAAGATGATTTTCTTCGAAAATTGGTCATTCAATGTTGCCCGTTTTCATAATAAGCCTGAATAACTTTAACGCATTGCTCGATTGTGTATCTTTCCATGGTTCAAATTGAATTAGTCTGAAATTGAAAAATGTCAAACATGTCGAGTCTGCAAAAGGGAAGTGGAAAGAGATGAGGTGAAAACATCTCGGCACTTCCTCAACTATTTTGCTCCGCCTGTGTAAATGACAGGGTTTTTTTTTTGTTTTGGTCGGAACAAAGAGCAGTACTAAGATATTAATTAAGTTCATTGTACTGCCCTCGGGTTCCCTTTTTAATTCTCTTTAAATCTAATCCGAACAAATCTGAGTAGATCTTGTGGTGCCAAGAAGCCAAGGAAGTCGCTTCTTAACGCACCAGTGCCAAAGCCTTAAAGCCTGATTCGAGCGAAGACCGGACAGGCGCACAAAAAATGGTACACCGTTTCATCCTCCTCTCCATATGCTGGGCAGAGTGCACTGTCTGAGATGCCTAACATTTCCCTGTGCTGCGCTCAGTGAAGGTAGTCCGTCATTAGTACAACCAGCTGCCTACAGTCCCTTCTGCTCAATGACAAGAGGATCTGCAACAGACGGTCGGAAATGGCGGGTAGCATCAGTTTTGCCGCCGGGTTAATTTCGTCGGTAGTGCAAAGCGGTTAACACAAACGCGATATGGACAATCAACCATTCACCTTTTACTTGTTCCACTTTCCTGTTCTTTCTATCTGCTTCAATTTCAAATTCTCGTCTAAGTGAGTCCTCTTATTCGTGGAGACAACATTTCAGCGAACTTAGCGAGCAAATCGGATCATATTTGATCTAAAATGCGAAAATCTCACTATACAAATTTCATCGCCTAAATAAACCAAGTAAATGCTCAGACTTTTTTGCTTCACTTTATTTATATTTTCTTAACTGTAGGTACCTGATTTCTAGGACAACATCAAGACGCACACCACAAATTGGAAGAGGAGTTCAGGCAAACACCCAAAGCAGGATGTGTGCGGCATATATATACATAAAGAAGAATATATTTCTTTAAACAAAAAGTCATTGAAAATATTTGTTTATCTATTCCCATCCTATCGCTAACTATCCTCATTTCTATAAATATGACAGCGCAGTTGACGCTCTCAGCTTCGCCGCTTTTCACTTCACGCGAAAATCACCTTTTAGTAGTTATAAAAGTGTCATACCTTTGGAGACCTTTTAAGAGTTTGTGCAACACTTTTAATGAACTTGCGCGCAAAGTTAATTTTTTGTACACAAAATGCACTTTGAAAAGCTGAGCCAAAGTATGCTCATTAAGGTAGATAAAGTAAGACAGCAGGCCAAGCAAATGGGTGCTAAGAGAAAAATTTGCAAAAGTGTAAGGATAAACTCGGTTATTTTTATATGAAAAGTAAAACTTTAAAAGCAGCTTTCACATAACTATAATCGCGCTTAGTGCCTGTGCGAAATATCTTTCACTTACTGCCTGCTTGCTGGTGTGTTTAAGTGTTTTCCAAATAGTTTAAATAAATAACTGTAAGCATGCAGCCAACGGCAGCTTGCATTAAAGTGCTCGATTTCACTGTTGCCGCTGATCTTGCGAGCACTGCCCGACTGACTTCCCTAGTAACCTTTAAACTTTGTTTTTCTCCGTACATATACGAGTATGCATAAAAAGCAGCAGCAGAAGCTTCAACGGCACACATTTCCCCAACATCCTTGGCAGCGAAATTGCTTGCATAGTGAAGCGGAAGGCAAGGAAGCACCACTACTTGCACAGTAACACAAGTATGCACAAGTGTAGGTACACTCCTTTATTTTTGTACATTTTTGGCAAGCATTCTCTAAGAATGTCGGTCTGTCGTAAGAGCGCCTGGTTACACACATTTCTGCTACAATTTACATTCATTTACTTTTGGTTTTTTCGTTTTTTTTTTTTTAGTTTGGTAGTTTCTGCTCCCTGGTTTTGCTTTTTTGCGCAACAATTGCGGAGACTCTGTGTCACCTGGCCAAGTGCCAAATGGGTGGTGGTCCGTTCATTGAAGCATTGAGTGCATGGCAAATGATGGGAAGAGCAAAGAGAATACATCTCAATAGTCTATGTGCAGCACAAAGCACAAGGAATGCCACATTGCATTAGTAGGATGCTACAACAAAAAGGATACAAAGTTTACACATGCGAATCATTAAAGACGCTTTAAATTTGGAATCTAGTAAGCAATTGCTTCTGTCATTGCGCGTGTCATCGCAAGTTGCACCCATGTATGTATGTAGTCAACCGTTACATTGGACAAACAATTCTTGAAGACTTTATATGCGCGAAAAAAGGAAAAAAAAACATTATGTTTTCCAGTAAATTTTTTCTATGCATGCTTCAGTTAGATTGGTTTTGAACTAAGCGTTGATACTTATACGAGTTGTGGTCCTTCAGTAAGGATACTGACGCTGTAAAACGCTTTATTTCGATTTGCTAAAACATGTACTTCGGCTGGGAAATTAGGACGTATGCCTCGGATTCTTCCAGCTGAGATGAAGGGAGCCGCATCAGCGATGATCACCTTGTGGAAAGAAAGAGCGGCGTAGGTGTGTTTGGTGAATTCCGCAAAGTTTGCAATAACTTTTCTTACTTGCTTCAGTACGAAATTTGTTACTCATTCATGCACTGTGCGGTCGGTATTCTTTGTTTTTCATTAGATAATAGCGGTTAGTTATTCTATTGCTTTTTCGCTAATTGTCTAAATGTCGACTGATATTTGTTCCATTGAGTCATGTTTTCATGCTACTAAAACAAATATAACAATTAGTTATTGAACACATATGAAGAAATTGCAATTGCCATACAGTTGCGGACATACAAAGTGGGATACTATAAAATGCAGGTGTGTTTCATAATATGATATAAGTGCTTATTTATTTACTAGTGATAATTTTTTGACATATTTTTTTAATGGTTTTTTTGTTTTTGGAAATATTTTTTATATTATTTTTATTTTAATAAATTTTTTTTCTATGATATAATATTTAAAAAAAAAAAAAAAAATTTTAATAAGTCGTTTTTTATAATTTGTTTTTAATTTTTTTTGTTTTATAATTTTTTTTAACAACTTTTTTTTAAATATTTTTTTTTTAATAACCTTTTTGTAATATTTCGTAATGCAGGTGTTTTTCATAATACGAAATAAGTGCTTATTTATTTACTAGTGAATATATTTTGAGATAGTTTTTTAATTGTTTTTTGTTTTTTTTTTTTAAATAATTCTTTTTTATATTATTTTTAGTCAAATACTTTTTTTTGCAAAGTTTTTTTTTAATAATTTTTTCTTTATAAACAACTTGTTCTTTATAATTTTTTTTGTAATAAACTTTTTTTTAAATAATTCTGTTTTATATAATTTTTACTTAAACAAATTTCTTTTTTGAATTAAAAAAATTTTTTTTTTCTTAATAATTTGTTTTTAATTTTGTTTTCTTTAATACTTTTTTTTAATACCTTTTTTTAAATAATTTTTTTTGTAATAATTCGTTCTTATATAACTTTTTTCAAATATTTTTTTCTATTTCTTCTTTTCGTCTAATTAAGCCTTTCATAGTATTATCATTATTGATATGTTAGGATTCAGAGTATTTCTCTGAGCCCAAGATTCTCAAAAAATTTGAGTATCCAATCTCTTTTATTGAGTTTTATGCCCTCATCTGGTAAAATATGTTTTGCCAGGTGTTTATCCCGCAGATGCATCGGTGCTAGGCATCCTTCATAACGATACAAGAAATATTATTATTAATTACTTATTTCAATAGCCAACAGAATATATTTCTCATTGAATGAAAAGCTATTTTACGTGGACAGTTCTAAAACCAACGCGCAATGCCGCTCTGTATGATTTAAATTGTATAAGCGAGTCGTTTGGACGACAGATCCTACGTAATGTAGTGGACACTTAAACCGAATGCAGTAGAGGAACTCCACGAAAGCTGTCTGTCCTTAGGAAGGAGCAATTGTAGATCTTCCTCCTCTGGTAGCTATGAGCCTAGGATTCTGTGTCTCCTGTGTCCTAATGCCTCACAGTTGGTGATTAAGTGTTCTAAAGACTCCTCTTCCTAATAGTAGAACCTTCATAGTCTTGTGCTAGATAACCCTATTATGTCAAAGTGTTTATTACAGGCAAAGTGACCTGTAAGTGCTCCACAGAGTAATTTGAGGCCCTTTTTATCTAGGATTAGAGCAGATTTTGCTCTGTTGGCATTGAAGTTCGAAAACTTTTTGGAGTGATTAAGGCCGCTTTTGTGGCGTTCCAGTGTTCATTGATTTTAGTTTTTTGTTTTTTTTTTTTTGGTTTTCTTTTTTTGTATTATTTTTGTTCAAGCCGAAAAATGGGATTGGTGCAATAAATAGCTCTCTGCCCGTTTTTTGGCAAAATTTTCTAGTTAGTTCCAAGTTGAACTTATGGTTAAAAGGTATTCTGAGTGAATTTCAAAATTTTAAGCATTACCTTTAATTAGGAGCTAAGGCTGCTTTCCAGGTAAAGGAAGTTTTCTACCTCAGAACTATTATAACTGACTACTGGATATATTCTTCAAAACTCAATAATACTGTTTGTTCAAATTTTTAGTGCCCCAACTGTGTCTCTGACGGATGATAGTAATTTACAATAACAATGCATACCTTATGTGTTCGACTGTATTTGCCAATTTTTTCACCAAACGCAACTTGCGTATGAACTCAATGTCCGACATTTCCCCTGCAACTGTTTCCCTTACTTCCTCCCTTTTTTCTTGTTTTAGCCGATTTTACGCGATGTTTGCTGCGTATTTTAGTTAGTTGTATTCGCTTTTTATGTTTTTTTTTTGTTTTCTAGATTTCGCTCGATTTCATTTAGTTGTTTACACATTAATTTTCAGGCTGCCAATCAAGTAAAAATAATTGCTAAAACGGCGGCAACAAATTTGCTTGCTGACATCCGAAAGAAATGGAAGAGTACAATAGAATCGAAAACAAATCGTACAATATATAATATTATGTATGTGTGTGTGTGTAGATGTGTGTGTATGCAGATAATTATTTATATTTGGTATAAGAATACCAGCACGGGCGCTCTACTATGACGACAGTCCAAGCTAAGTTACTTGTACTATGTGTAGTTATGTATGTATTAGGCCGGGTCGATTTGTGGGGAGGCAAAAAAATCGCCCATTGATCTGTGAAAATCATATTCTAGGGATCAAAATAAGAAACTTTGCCGAAGGAACCATACCTCTAAAACGAATTCTGATGTCCTCCAATTTGTGTCGAACTTTTTAGTTTCTTTTCTCATGTAAAGGCCAAAAATGGTGATATTTTGAAATGATTGTATGGGGAACCCCCCAGGGGAGTTCCAGGGGGTGTGCCACTGGCATGGGTGGATCGGCCGCCCAAAGTTAGTTGGGGTCGGTCATACATTTGGACTCGATTGGAGCACTCTAAATGGGTCAAAGTGGGATTTTTCGTTCGACCCAAATTGGGGGACATCAGAATTCGTTTTAGAGGTATGATTCCTTCGGCAAAGTTTCTTATTTTGATCCATAGAATACGATTTTCACAGACCAATGAGCGATTTTTAAATCGACCTGCCCTAGTATGTATGTATACATATACATATGCTTGTATGCATATATGTCGCTGTGTTAACGGCGGCAGCACTAGGGCGTGTGACTATAGCCAATTGTCTTACGTAGCGGCTATAATTGCACTCATTACGTCATCACCTGGCGCGTCGCTGCTCATCACTCTACAACCACACATACACTTGGCTCTACCTCCTACAACGATGTGAAGCGAAAATGTATGAAAAATTGTTAACTAAATGAAATTATCAAATTTAGTGGCGACGGCACTTTGTTGTCGCATTGCCAACAGCTGTGACGTTTCAGTGCTCTTCCGGCGATTGAATTGCAGAACTTTGATGGATTGATCGATGAGTGACCACTTTTCTTTAAGTTTATGTATTTTATATACCTGAATGGGCTCTTTTATTTTCTATTAGATGAGTAACGTTCAGGTTCGATTGTCTTCTACTACCTTAGCTGGTGTTCCATGACGTTGCAGATGATAGTTGTTACACGAATAGTTGTGATAAAAATTAAGATAGTATTTTTGATATATTTTTTATTTTTATTTAAATTTGTTTTTAATTTTTTGTTCTTATTATTATTTTTTTTTTGTATTTTTTTATATTTTTTTGTATTTTTTTATATTTTTTTATATTTTTTTATATTTTTTTTTATTTAAAAAAAATTTTTTTTTTAATATTTTTTTATATTTTTTTTTAATTTTTTTTTATTTTTTTTTTCGTCGTAATTTTTTTCCACAGTTGAATCTGTTCTCACCAAGTGTCTGAAATAGCATCCGTTTACTTAAATTGCAGTCGCATGCTATGCTACGACGTACCCTTACCCTTCTACATATATCCTTTTCCATATCCATTTTCATCAGAAGTTCACAATTTTAAAATTAAGAATTAGAATTTAGAAAAAAATAAGCGAAATTTTGTGGATATGCAGTTTGTAGCCCATTTAGTTTACATTTTCTTCCATACAACGAATGCCAGAATTGGCTTTTGTTGTTGTTTGCTGTCGCTTCTCTGCGAGAGTACAAGCGTGCAGGTTCGCTTTCAAATTGGAATATTTTGGTTGAACGGTAGGTTTAGGCTTACAGCTCGCTCGTATGCTACATAGAATTTTATTTAATCACACTAGCCTGCTTTTAACTTCACCCACATACGGACAATTGTTTTTTATGTATAACTTAAATGAACAAATTTTCTCCTGAGAAGGTAAGCGGAGCGCTACCGCGCTTGATAGTACCTTGGCTGTTGTGGTGGTGTTACTTGAGTCTGAAAAACTCAAAAATAAATTTTTGTTTCATCTTAATTTTATAAAATAGTATTGTATAATATTTTCAATACAGTAGCATCCCGAATAACGGCAACGCGATGTATATCAAAGTTTTGGCTATTTATTTATTTTTGAAATTTTTTTATTCCTTAATATTTTGTTTTTATATATGAAATTTGCTATATTGTTTTATATTTTACATATTTTTGTATTTACTATATTTTTATATTTCCTATTTTTATATATTTTATATTTTCATATTTTATATTGTTTGATATTTTACATATTTTTGTATTTACTATATTTTTATATTTCCTAATTTTATACTTTATATTTTCTATTTTATATATTTTTTATACTTTATATTTGTTTTTTTATACTTAATATTTTATATATCTTATATTGTTTTATATTTTATATTTTCTACATATGTTTTTTATATTTTTTATGCTTTATATATTTTGATATTTTATATTTTAATTTGTTTAATATTTTTTATTATTATATATTTTGAATTGTTTTATATTTTAAATTTTTTTGTGTTTTATATTGTATATTTTTATATTTTATATTTTCTACTTATGTTTTTTTATATATTTTTTTTTATGTTTTAATATTTTTATATTTTATATTTTTATTATTTTATATTTTTTATGTTTTTATATTTTGCAGTTTTTTATGTTTTATATATTTTATACTTTTTTATATTTTATATATTTTATATATTTTTATACTTTATATTTATTATTTTTTATATATTTTTTATTTTTTATACTTTATGTTTTTTATCTCATATTATTTTATATTTTAGATATTTTTATATTTTATATATTTCACATATGTTTGTTATATTTTTTATTTTATATTTTATATCTATTTTTTTATATTTTATTTTATTAGAAAAATGCAGTTTATACTAGAAGAAAATCCATATAACTCTCTCTCGGAAAATTTCTGGGTATTATACCATTCAATTTCGGTATAATATTGTGTCAGCTTAAAACAGTACACGATTCGTGTTGATTTTTGATATTGTTCTTTGCTTTTTTTTTTGTTTTATTCTTGTGAACGGTGTTATGAATTTTTCCATATAATTTTCTACATCCATTTTCATCATAATTTCAAATTTCTTTAATTTTTAGAGAAATTCTGGGTATGCAGTTTGGGGTCCATTCAGCTTCAGTTTGCATTTTCTTTTCACATATGAAGGCGCGAATTTTTTACATGGGAGAAAATAAAAAAACCGCCAGCAAACACAAAAAACAAAAGAATTCTCAAAGCTCAGAGCGATTTTTGGGCGACTTCAAACGTGCACTTTACACAAAATTCAGTGTGCTATAAAACTGCATACTCCAAGTTTTTTTTTTAAGATCTGATTAAAATGTTTGAAGCTTCTTAAAAAAAAATTTTTGAATTTTTGTATATAGTTTGAGTTTTTGAGTTACATAATTTTTGTTGTAGTAGGAGCTATATTTTTTTATAAAAAAAAAAGACATTGCTTAAACTTGTTTTGTCCACCACTGTACTTATACATATGTTCTTTTAAAGTTTGTAGGTCCATGGGTAAAAAGCTTGAAAAGACAGAGCCTTGATATTTCGCGTCGCGCTTTTCTCAAACCTCAATTTATGAATACGGTTGATATCCAATATAATAGATTGGCAGGTTTAGCCAAACGGCTAAGGTGAAAAACAAAATCGTGCAAGCAAGTTTGCCTACCGCGTCACCGGGTACCCGGCAGCCGAGTTCTGCCCGCTCATTTCACACGTAGTCACACATTCGTCCAATTAGTCGTTATGCAGGCGGCATCGAAGTGTCATTGGTTGAGTTTTTTCGTGTATCACCAACAGAATTTCAGTTTTTTTGTAAGCACATCCTAAGTGACGTCAGCCAATCAGCTGCTTCTGTCAAATTCGCTGAAAACCGAATAACGGTCTGCTAAATAGAACACCTCTAAAAATCTTTTCACTATATCCATCTCACTTCTCTAATCAATCGTGGTTCAGAAGGCAACGAAGCAACATGACTTTTTTCCTATATCACCAACACAATTTCAGTTTTTTCCGAAAGAAAACGCTGTCATTACCCCAGCTACGTCAGCCAAACCGATGATTCTTTCAAATGCGTTGAGAGCCGGTTAAGGGTCTGATCTTGGCCACACCTTCTGAATTATTTTCATCTTACGTTGATATGATTTTCTAAAAATAAAGAAGCTAGTTTGTGGAAATTTCACTAGCAATTAAGAATTGTTTTATGCGTCGCTACTAATTCTATTCCTTTCCTTTACTTTTAGCTGGGCAAATTTTGCCTCAAGAGTACCTTTTTGTAAATAATCATGCCAAGAAATCAATTTTAATTTATGTTTTCTTCGTCTTAGCTCGGGTTATGAATACCGAATAATAAAAAGGTGTTCTTAAATACCAGATACATTTATTTATTTACAAATAATTATTCCACTTAAAAGGTAAGAAAAAAAGGAACAAGCACTGGCTGCTAAGGCCTTCGGCTACATAATGAAATTAAATTTATATATAAATTTATTATTATTTATTTTCTTGTAAATTTATCATGAATAGTTCTGACACCGCCAATTCAAAGTTATTCTGAGTTGTCACAGAGCAAGGGTCTAAATTTTGAACCTCTTAAATCTTATACTTTAATAACCTCAAATAATTAAAAAATTTAAACAAAAAATTGCATTATTACACTGCGAAAAACTTTGAGAAACTATGCTCTGTTTAGCTGCGAAACCTGTCAGCTGTCAGTTGTCACTTGTCATCTCTACATTCCTATTCTGGAACGCTCCTAGAAACGTGCTACAAATAATTTTACTGCTTATTGCGGCGGAAAGCATACAACCTTCCCTTAGTACTAGAAAATGATATTCAAGTTGACAAATAACTTCTACAAATTAAAATAAGAATTTTTCAAAAACAAATTACTTGTCAAGCGCTAAAATAATATTTATTTACTAGTCAAGGAAGTAAGTTTCTGTATGTGTGTGTTTGAATTGTGTTGGTATTGCACGTCAGTATTTGCAGAGCTTTTGTCTGCTTGCATTTCACTTTCGCTACACTCACAATTCCACAGAGACAGCTATTTGACAGAAATAAATATTTAAGTTGACAGCGAAATTGCGAAAGTGAAACTTACTAACTTGTTGCGACTTTAAGCATCAGTTAAGTGGTATGGCGCCCAAAAGTATGCACAAATCAGCAGTATGCGACTTTCGCTAAGTTGCTACTTTTTGTTCTTAGTTCTTGAGCAGCAACAAGTTTAAAAGCATAGCAGCAGGCGCACAGCATAATTGAAGTTATTTAATATAAAATTTGCAAGTATATTTACCGGAAATTTCTAGTTCTACTACTTTTCGTTGTGGAAGTTAGTTTGAGCTGCGGGGTGTTTTTTCTTTAAGTGAAATGTGAGAGAGCGCGTCAAATCTTAAGTTTAAATAGCTGTACTTTGTTTAAATACTTCTATAAGTTTATCTCAACAAGTAGAAATATGTGCGCGTTTGCGCCTAAAAATAGACCTGAAAAGTTTCAAAGCTTTGGCTCAGCGGCAGAGGTGCCTACGAGCAACGAGCACCAACTGCTTCTGTGCGCCTACACGCCTAAACGCCTCTTTGATAAAGAAAATTTAATGAGTTTTGGAAATAATTTATGTGTGACGTTAGGCGTAAGTAAATTAAAATGCTAACAAGTTACGAAATAACAAAAAAAAAAAACGGCGAAAATAAATTTTTTTCCTCTGAAATATTTAGGAAAATTGATGAAGTTAGTCTATACTATGACGTCAACGCAGTTCACAGTATACATAGTAACGTCAAATAGATTTATCACATGACGGTCTTATCATGCTAACAATTCAATGACGTTGTCGCCCTACTGTTGACATTGACTTGTATGGGGTGGGGCGTTGGTGCGGGTCACTTTGTGGTTAGCTCATTTCATCCCACACGCAAATTCCCTTTTCGTGCTTTCCTGCTGTTTCTGTAATTTCTGTGAATTTACTGTTTCTGTTGGTTTTTTTTTTTTTGTTCTTATCGATGTCGACGCTCATCCACAAGCTCCCACTTTCCCCCTTCCTGAGTAATGCATTTCTTTGCGTACGTAGGATTCTAATGGCCTTTGCTGCAAATGAAAGTGGACGTTAAATGTATTTGTTATATAGGTGTTCTTATACGCAAACATACATACATTCGACATACAGTGCAGAGGTGTTAAATCATTGCTAGCAGAGTCGTTATTTAACCATTAATGGCTGGTGGTGTCACTGAATCGAGGCGTAGGTGTTGAATTGTGTCTGTTCGCATTTGTAATGTTTTTCACATTTTTCCTCCATATAGTTTTAAAGCAATTATCATTCGCACGAGCACGCGGAGTTATGTGTACGTTCTGTCACGAAAGTTCTACAGTTAAGAGAAAATTTGTACCTGTTTTGCAAAGAGAAAACAAAACAGTTGTCTCTTTTTGATTTTTTTGAGCTTTTGAGAGATGAACCGGCGCTATGGTATAGGTTTTTTTTTAATTACCACGAGCTACATTTCGATCTCTTTTTTTGCACTATTCTGAGGTTATGAAATGCCTTACAAATTATTCAGAGATGACGTCATGCGACGGTTTTTTAAAACTATTTAGAGTTACCAATATCTGCTTTTGAATCATTTGGAGAAGATACAATGAGTTGAGAACAAAACTCTCCTTTTTACCCATTCAGAGCTGATGGCATAAGTCTCTCTCTTTTTAGGTATTCAGAGATAAGTTCATGCCGTAAATGCATTTATATTTCCCCCCCTCTTCTTTCTAGCCATTCAGAGCTGAGACCATAAGTCTTTCCTTTTCTAACTACTTTTAACTAATGAGAGATAAGTTCATGAGCTAAATGTCCATATATTTTTCCCCCCTCTTCTTTTGATGACACAGAGATAACACTATGAGGCCAATTTCTTTTTCCCAATCATTTTTATACCTATGAAGTTTATCAGGCCCTTTATCTCAGATTTTGACATCTAAGTAAGGAAGTGGCTGTAGTCCTTCTTTGCACCAAACCGGGTTTCTCATCCCTCTTTGTTCATACAGCTACAAAATAGTTGGCATTACTTTTCACCAGCCATTCTATCAACTAAAGCCTTGCAAGCTGGACAACGATCTTCTAACTTTGCTGAGAGTGCTTACATGCATTTCAGTCAAGTAATAATCGGCTTCCGATAAATTTGTATTTGGTTGCCGCCTTTGAGTTGTCAGCTATCAGTTTGTACTATATTGTATAGTCCTTAAAAATCAGTGTTTGTGTGCTATAATACACTCAGTATATCAATGCTTTCTGGCTAAGAAATAATCTGATTGTCCATACCTTGCCATACATTTTATGATTCGGGTTAATAATTTGGGTTCCAAATTAGATGCAATACTTCTGTCAAGTCATCTCCTGTAAGCACTTTCTGATACAAAAGCACGAGTTTAGCGTAAAATATAGACGGTCCTAGTGTTCTTATGGCAGCCTGGCTTTAGGAGTACATGACCACTTCACACTCTGCAAAAGTTTCGCTCCAAATCGCTCAATACTGGCTGACTATTTTTTCTGGAATACTGCAGTGGTTTAATAGCCGATAAAAGGGGTTCAGTGGAGAGAATACTTTAATTCCATTAATACTATCTAACCTAATCAGAGTAAAAGCTCAGGGTAGTTATGATAGAGTGCCGCAAGACTAAGTCCTTATTGGGAGAGTATAGAAAATTTTCACTCCTATTCTCAAAAATCACAGTCGATTGCGTAGCCAACTGCACAGGCTTGGAAAATGGTCCATCGACGCCTGTCGGTTGTGTACCCAATACCTGGAAACTCTAACATGTCTTTTAAAATGCGAAGCCCTATAGCTGGCTTCTCCCTATAAAAAAAGGAACACACGGTCATCCAAACCCAGCTTCATCTTAGGTGTACTAAGTGAACTGGGTTTGGATGAGGTATTTTGATGAGTAGAGGGCTTAAAAGACGTTCTGATCGAGGTGCAAACCTAACTTTTGGTCTATTCTATGCTTTTACATTATCAAGGGTCACAATACCATAAGGATGTTACTTATTATATCTTCTGATTCTAGCCCTTTGCGAAAGAAGTTGTATGTTATGTGAAGAAAATAATGTTATATTGAAACTTAGGGTCACAAATTCTATGCTTGATTTGCTGTCAGAAGAGGAGAATGATGAATGGTATTCGAAACTCCACTAGCGGTGAGTCTGGGCATCTGATTGCTATCATTCACCAGGTGATGGTAATAGGTAATAGATCTCCGGATATATACATATAGTTTCCTATGGTTCGGCGAGAGAGCGGGACCCTTTTTGCCGTTTCGTTGATAGTATAGGGTTTAAGATTCGGACTTAATCAGCCTATCTTTCCGATTTCTGTGCTGAGGTTTCGGCTAAAGCCCTAAGCTTTGCTGCCAAAACTGCCCATTTCCCCGCAGTAGATGTTAGGTTATGTTAGATGCGGTAGTCGAATATTGTTAGAATGGAAGTAGTCGTAGTCGCGGCAAGCTTATAACGAGTTTCATATTTATAAACAAAAACAAAACCATAAAATTATCTATCAAGTTATAATAAAAAAATCATTCCAACATTATTTCAGTTTCGTATTACCCTTTTAATTTCTCAAGCTCGTAAAAAACACTTGTTATTCGGATATTTTTTGGCCCGTTCGAAAAGAATAAGATCAGGAACTCCTTCTTCAGTACATTTATCTAGTTTTGCCACTTTCAGACAATATAAAAGTACAGCTCTTCGAACAGGCATAAGTATAACTACCTAAAATTCAGAATAAAAATGTTTGCCTTGCAAATTTGGCAGTTTCATATCTATTTAAGGAGCCTTTGTATTTGAGTTTTGGGTTGCACAGTGTAAAAGTACTACTAAGATGTGTCAGAATTTTTTACTTCTTTTTTGTATAAATATAATTGCAATATTTTCTATATATTTTTTTTTATATATACATTTTTTATATAAATTTTTTTTTATATTTTAAAGAACTTTTTAATTTTATTTTTTCCTTTATTTTTGTTTTTTAATTTTGTTGTTTTTTTATTTTATTTTTTATTTTTTGAATTGTTGTTTTATTTTTTTTATTATTTTTTTTATTTTTTTTATTATTTTTTTATTAAATTTTATTATTTTTTTAATTTTTTTTTACTATTTGTCTAATATTTTTTTTTTGTTTTTTTTATTTATTTCTTTATTTTTATTTTTTTATATATACATTTTTTTCTTGAAAGGACATCTCTTTTTACACACTTTTCATGAATTTCGGACCAAGACAAAGCACCGTCGCACAAATTTTTTTTTATTTTTTTTAATTTAATTTTTTTCTCTTTTTTTTTAATCGTGTTTATTGTTTTTTTTTTGTTTATTTTTATTTTTTTTTAGACTTTTTTTTATATTTTTTTTGGGATTTTCTTAGACTTTTTTGTATATATTTTTTAATTTCTTTCATTTTTTTATATTTTTTTTTTAATTTTTTTTTATTTTTTATTATTTTTACACAAAATTTTTTTTTGTTTTTTGAAAGGTCAGTTCCTTGTACACACTCTTCATGAATTTCGGTGCAAGGCAAAGCACTGTCGCACAAAAATTGTCACGTTGACCAAATGTGCGACCTCTTGCATGCATCATTTTTCTTATATCCATATAAATTGCTCTACTTTTTTATATATAAAAAAAAAAAATTTAACTTTATTTTTTCCTTAATTTTTGTTTTGTTGTATTTTATTTTTTTTTATATTATTTTCTTATTTTTTTATTAATGTTATAATTTTTTTGGATTATTTTTATTTTTTAATCTTTTCAATTTTTTTTTTTTATGTTTTTTTGTGATTTTTTTATATAATTTTTTTTATATGTATTTATATTTTTTTATATTTATTATTTTTTTTTGTGATTTTTTTATATAATTTTTTTTATATGTATTTATATTTTTTTATATTTATTATTTTTTTTTGGTATTTATTATTTTTTTATATTTTGGAATTTTTATTTTATTTATTTTTATATATAAATGTTTTTTTTTTTTGTGAAAGAAGGACAGTTCCTTGTACACACTCTTCATGAATTTCGGTCCAAGGCAAAGCACCGTCGCACAAAAGTTTTCAATTTGACCAAATGTTTCACCTCCTGCATTCATCATTTTTCTAATATCCATATAAATTGCTCTACTTAATAGTTCTACTAGGCACAAACCCCCCTTGGCTCGAAGTGCAAAGCTCCAATTATTCTAATAGTTCTTCTCGAAGAGTAGCAAAAAATCAACAATTAAAGTGAAGTAAATCTAATATATCAAGTTTATTAAAAAACACAAAAATTGCATCCTTTCTCACGCTCGTTACAGAAATTTTTAGCTCTAATGTTAAATTTTATGAGCTCGGTACCGTCACTTATATGACAGAATATAATTTTGATACATTGCAAGAGCAATGCTGCCTCTAACATAATAATTCTTCTGTTTTCGCTTTTCCCTTTTCACTTTTTACTTTTAACTATTCATTTTTTTAATGACACCCTTGCGTAATAAATGCTGCAAGAATGCATTCCATTTTTATCCTTTCACTTTTCCATACATTACTACCTTTAAACCGTTCTCATTTTTCCATCTTCCTTTTTCAATCCTCATAGGTCCCCTTTTTAGTATTGCAAGTCATATCGTTGTAAATCCACCACACGCTCGCCCACCTGCTGATTTATTGTGATATGGCTAGCAGCTCGTTCGCGGAAGAGTTACTTTGGCAATTTGTTATGGGTCCTTGGTGATTGCTCTTGCGCACATACTCGTATTTTCACACTCGAAGTTTAGCGTTGGTTTGTAGTCGCTTGTATAGTTGATCCCTTGAATGTTTAGCGGAATTGTTTGCGTTTAATCTTCGTCAAAGTAGTTTTATATGCCAGCGGCGATGCTATGTGAGCGCACAAATTCTGGTGAAGGTCATACCGAATTTAGTTTTCACTGATTTCATACAAACTTTCTGCATAATTTTGGTTTTTATCGCCTGAATTATTCACTTAACTAATTTGACACAATTTTCTTTACTTGCAGGTAGTACATTGTGCTTCTTATACACAGCCAGCCACAGCATTGCGGAAATGGTAAGTTGAATAGGCGGGATTATCATTGATTTATAACTTTTTTTTGTATACCTCGAACTTATTAAAGCCGCCAATGGAGGTTTGACAAATTCTTAAAATCAAACGAATTTTGGTAACCAAATTTTTACTCCTTTTTTTATCATTTAATTCCTCTGTTAAGTAGTGAGCTTCACTTTAAGTGTTAGCTAAATATTTGTGAGTATAACTGCGTCACTGCACACTCAAGAAAATGCCTAAAAAAATTATTTTTGGAGTGACTGTTTTTAGTTTACAGCAAACGCTGTTTTAGAGCCGAGTAAAATAAGTCAACCTCTGTTTTCAAGTATATTGAGCACTCACGCTCCAAAAATTAATCATATCCAACTCGTTAGTTTTACGGTTGGTGCGGAAGTCAATGCTAACCCCTCTAATTACCAGCCACTCATAGCCGCAACTCGTAGCGAAGAGTTTGTAAGAGCAAAACCTGCATAAAAATTCCTTAACTGGCCTATTGGGAGTCTTAGACGGTTATTAAGGAACGAAAATTTGGCTCACGGTGCCACTGATTTACTACTTATTTATTTATTTTTGATTAAATGTTTTGATTCCAGCGGTGGAGAGATCCGACCGGCTTATATAAGAACTCAGTTGTGCTTAGCGTTTCTTGTTTAAATGTTCCCACTTGCCTTTTAGAAGGCTTATTCGGTCAACGAATGTTTTCAAAACATCACTTGTGCATTCAGCTCGACGAGGAATGTTGGATGGATAAAAGCACATTCACATTAATTTCATATGCCACTGGCAAGCCAGCAAAGTGATTTTTATCAGTCAGCTGTTGAGTCGGCGTCGTCTCCCGCAAAATTCAGTGGTTGGCCGTAGCCGTGGTTCCTCAATTTTATATAAATGTTTACAAAAAAGGGCAAGCATCCTTCTTTTCTTTAATGTGATCAATATCTGGTCTATCACCCAATGTCTAACAATGGGAGGGGGTGTTTTTTTTGAAAATTCTTTAAGTAAGCCACGAATTGAATCTTGAATGAGGGTCAAACTTCTCAGGCTATTGCAGGCTTACTGAGCTGCCAAATGAAAAGCGTCTTTAAATGATTTATTTTTTAAGACCTCAACTCGATACGAAAGGAGTTAGCAAACTTAAGAGAATTTTTTAATAATGTCTTTAAAAAGTTTTCCAGATATAAATGGCTGGTGACTTGACTTTACAAAGTAAATTTTAATATTCAGCTAAGTCTTTAGACAGGAATTTAAAGTTGAAAGGAGTCAAAACCAGCAGGGGAACCTGATTCAGAAATAAAAAAATTTGGCAATTGTGAGCCACTGCGAACCAGCTTCTAGCATCAGAAACGACATTTAGATCCACAGCTTTTCCTAGGACTTCATAAAAGGCAGTGCTCGTTCAAACGATTGATCGTTTACACCGACAAAAGCTGTTCTGTTTCTTATAGATATAATTTGTTCAGTTTTAAACTAGTTCCGAACTACTGAAAAAGAGATATGGTGGAGGTCAATTATCGCATCAATCTGCAAAATCCACCAGTTGCTTATGGAGTGTAAGGGGTAAGACAAAAACTAGTCTGGTCATGCCTATGAACTCATTGGAAGGTCAAAAGTTTGGTTCCAGTGGGTTTCCCACAAATGGGACTTATAACATTAATCGGAGTTATAATTGTTTTTTTGTATTTAAAAACTAAAACATTTGAAAAAATATGATTTTTGCGTGAGCTGGACAGATTGCAAAACACGTCCAAAAATCGACTTGTAAATTAATTTAATTTAAAATTTTCTTGTTTTCAAAAAATCACTTAAGATGATAGAAGATTTTGAGCTTGAAGGTCTGCTTAAAAATATGTAATAATTGTGCCAACTGTATCATACTTATGATATATGTGAATGGATTAATTTTCCAGAACATGTAAAGTGCAACCTATGCGGTCAAGACTTGGCTGAGTTATGTGTCTTCACATAAAAAAAACAAAAAAAAAAAATTATTTAAAATTTATTTAAATAAATTTTACTTATTTTTTCTTTATTTCTCAATGTTTTTTATTTTTTATTTATTTATTTTTGTGTTTTATTTATTTTTTGTGTTTTATTTATTTATTTATTCCTTACTTCATTATTGATTTATTTTTTATTTATTTTTGTTTTTTCTTCTTTATTTCATTATTTTTTATTTATCTACTTGTTTTATATATTTTTTATTCCATTTAATACAATTTCTAAACATTTTGATGCAGTCTTTTTGAGCAGCTAAATTCGAAATTCTTGTTAAAATCTTCCATCTTTTCAACACTTTTTATCTTTAAAAATCACAGTTTCTGGAGGCATTTTCAAATCAGTTTAGCTCACAAAAATTTTAGTATATTTCCGAAATATTTTACCGGAGGTTTCAATATATAACAAATTTTATAATTCCGATGGGAAAACGGATTTTGTTTTTTGTGGTGAGGCACCCTAATCTACAAATACAAAACTTTTTGCCACTGGATTAATCAAGAGCATCAGAGTATAAATCAAACTCACAAATGCCACCTGTGCACTCTTCTTACAAAAAACTGGTGAAGCGCTTAAATGGTAAACTGCTTGTCGAAAATCTGGGCTAGCCCGAGATAAGAATTTGACAAATAAATCATAAATCTTAAAGTTATAAAAGTGCCACTCCTAAGTCACAGGTGATCCTCGCAAAAGATGAGGCTCCTTTGTTTGTGGCTAACATTTCTCAATGTTTGGGAGTAGCATAGAAGTTGAGAGTCTACAGATTTCCTTAGCTCTAAACTGAGATTACATGTTTTGTAATACTATGTTATATAAATTTTGTATTAAAATTGCATCTGACATTAATAAAGCAATAATATTTCATTATTTTGTTTATTTTTTAATATTTCGTAAATTACCTATTTCACCATTTTTCCGCAAATTAGTCAATAATTGGCCATCCACATCGACAAGTATGAAATCAATTAGTGTCAGCTTTGGATCATTTCAACGAAAAAATGCCTTGCAATTAAGAGGAGACATAAAAAGAGCAGACAAATAAAAAAAGTATGCTATACGCAAGGTCACAAATGCAATTGGCTACCCATGCGATCTAAATAACATTTATGTAATAAGATTTTCGCTTTATTAAGCAGAGGTTTTCCCCAACAGCCAATTAGCAGTAACAGAGAGAGCAACAGCAGCAACAGTAGCAGCAGCGGCAACAGTTACAAAACTCATATTGCGCTCTAAGCACATTTTCAGCTTAAGATTTTGAGTAGTTAAGTTGCTGACGCGGTGACCCTTGATGTTGTTGTGCATGTTAGTTGTTGTACATCTTTACACAAGCAAACTGCGTTAACTGGAGCACGTTTTACAGCTCAACACCAGCTTACCAACCGACCAACTCAACCACAGCCAACTAGCCATGGTTTGATGATTCGTTGGTCGGCTGAAAACTGAATTATGTTGACCTTGACAAGTGAGGCGTTAATTAATTTCACCACTTAGGGCAGTTATGTTCTGATGGGTACCATGGAAAACGTCAGGTATCTGAGAGTATAAAAAAAAAAACTGATTGTGAATTTGAAGTTGCGTTGGAAAACGTGCCTAGGATATACTCTTATGTAGGGGCAGAAATTAAATAAATAATACCAAATGAGAGACACGAGAGATGATGAGATGACGTTAAATTGTTGGTAGCCGCTACTAGCACACACAAATCTTTATTTACTTATACTTGCACTTTCTCCATTTGATGCCAACTTTTACGATTTGTAATTAGCTGTGGATTTAGATGGATTCACATTAATATTTTGCGTGTGCAAGCGATTACTACAAACAGAAATTGAAGTGAATTAAGTAGCGTCAGCATCAAAGTCAGCACTTATGGGCTAATGGAGCGCACGTGACCTTCTCAGCTCAGCACATAGAAGCGGTGCAATTAGTATTTTTAATTTATTTCCATTTATTTTATTGTTTCATTAGGAGAAGGAATGTGAAGGAATGTGTTAATGGAAATTCCAGTAAAAAATATTGGTTTAAAGTATTACTACATACTACTGTACGTGTAGTTTAGTGCTGTTATAATGGTGCTCAAAAAATAGAAAATTAATGTAGGGTGCCTTCTATTTGTAGTGTGCGCCTTGATGTTGGTCCACCAATGGAGGGACCTACAGTTTTGAGCCGACTCTGAACGGCAAATGATTTTTTATGAGGAGTTTTTTCATGGCAAGATTACACACTATTAGAAAACCTTTTTTCATTTTGCTGTTTCATGCACGGATATTCGAATCTACGCACTCTCGAATGGTAGTTACCCACCAACTCATTCGTCTACGGCGGCCGAGCGAAATGCGTTGCAGGAAAAAAAATACTTCAAAGGTGCCGCAGTTATTTTGAAATTTGTTTGACCTTCATTATTTTATTCACTTCCCTTCATTTTTTTTAAATTTTTTTTTTTAATTTTTCTTTTATTTTTTTTAATTATTTTTTTACAAAAATGTTTTTTTATTATTTTTTTATAAAAATGTTTTTTTATTATTTTTTTATAAAACGCTTTTGTTTGTTTAAATTTTTTTATAAAATTGCTTTTTTTTAATTTTTTTTATAAAAATCTTTTTTCATTTTTTTAGAAAATTTTTTTTTTTTTTTTTTATAAAAATGTCGTTTTTTAATATTTTTATAAAAATGTTTGTTTATGTTTTTATAAAAATGCTTTTTTTTATGTTTTTATAAAAATGTTTTTTTTTTAATTTTTTTTATAAAATTTTTTTTTATAAGAATGTTGTTTTTTTTAATTTTTGTATAAAAATGTTTTCTTTTTAATTTTTTTATAAAAATGTTTTTTTTTTTTAATTTTTTTTTATAAAGGTTTTTGTTTTTTATTTTTTTATAAAAATGTTTTTTTTTTTAATTTTTTTTTATACTATCTACAGCAAACACCATATAAATTGAAGTTTCAAACTATGTGCATAATTTTAAAAATTCAAGAAAAGTTACTAAAAATTTCTAACTTTTTATTCAGAATATTATGAAAAATTGTGGGTATGCAGTTTTGCAGCCCTAAAATTTCCCCTGACTCTGAATTTCAAGTGACTCAAAATTTGAGTTGAGTTTTGGTAATTAAATTTGTGGATTATTCTAGCATTTTGTTATGCTTTCTTTTGTATGAAGAAAAGCACAAGACCGCCAGCAAAAAAAAAATATGAAAAATCAACGACTTTTAAGCCACATCAAAGGTGCACTTTATTGTACCAAAATTCAATGAACTATAAACCTATAGTCTAAGTTTTTCTAAAAATTTTTTTTTTTAAATTTAAGTTCAGATGATGTTTTTTAAATTTTGCACAAATTTCGCTACTCTAAGTTATATGAGGTTGTTGTAATGTAAATTAAGTTTTCTTAAAAAAAAAATATTAAAATAAAATGAAACATAAATAAATAGTCAAATTGTCACAATATTTGGGCTGATCCTATTGTGAAAACAGGTGTGTGTTCGACCTGTTACTTGATATGGCTTTCAACGATACAAAGATTTTAACGAGGGCGACTATAGGCGATTTATATATAAATATTATATTCATATGAGCTTTTTCATATCAGGTATGTCCTCGAAGGTCTGCCATTGCTTGCCAAGAGGCGAATGCTATTAGAAAAAGCCCTTAATCTTGGTTTTCATATCGTAAAAAAACTTCAGTCAGCAACAGTTAAATTTCTTTCCTTTGTGGACTAAGGTTGCTTATTTGTTTCTTCATCGTAAAAATAGCTCTCTACTCGAATTAATTTATACCATAACCGAAATTTTTGAGCTCACTAGGCTGTCAACTTTGTTATTTGCATTTGCAAAGCTCTTAAGTAGGTCCTAAATATGTTCACTGCCTAAGTAAAATGCCAAACAGAAATAGCAAAATTCTAAGAATTTTCTATTTATCGTAAAATCTTATCGTTGGCAATAAAACTTAAATGATATTTCGTTAAACCAATACAAAAGTGAAGTACCATTGCCATTTCCTATCTAACATTCTATCGGTTGTGTGTGCGAAGAGGTGAGGTTTTCGTTTGGGTAGGTTGGTTTGCATTGATATTTTTTCTGTACTGTTGAATTTATCGTATGATAATCACTAAAATAATAATCACTAGCACTTTTAGTGAATTGAGAGCCATTAATTGAGTTCGACCTCTTCTTTACTATATATAAACTCTTGAGTTTATATAAAAACTCTTGAGATCTACCCGGTAATGCTTTAGTAAATGACAATTGCCCGACGTATTCTGTTTTCACTATATAGTTCTGAACTAGTAAGATATTATTTATCTTTATTAAGTGTTTTATTATTAAATTTCCCTCCTTTTAGGCTTATAGGTACACTACCACTAGGCTTCAGTGTTCTAGTGCTCTTCTTCCCTTTCGAATAATAGAGTCATAATCCAGCCAAATTGGGAAACAAATATTGGTCCGGGTGATCAGAGGGAGCCAAGTCTAGAGAATTGAGGGGATGTGAAACGAGTTGGAACCGTATTCCCCTTAATTTTGCGACCATAACTGCTGAGGCATGAGTTGTCGTGATGGAAAAGGACTTTTTTGAAAATCACTTCCTTCGACTTCCTCGATTCAAACGAATGTTAAACACAAAGAGATGGTACTATGTAAATAAACATAACCTCGATACGCGGCTAGTGATGCTATCTCTCTGACACAGCACGAATTTTTCGAACGACCTCGTATGCATTGGGGTAACTCGTCCCTCCAGTGAGACATGTTGCAAATTTCCCAGGTCTTCAAAGTTTTTACTCACCAAGATATTTGGCACGCCTTCTTTGAAGTGCAGGTCATTCACAGAGGAGGAGTTGTACCGACTCAATTTCTTCTTCATCTCCACACCTCTTGCAGAAGTCATTGTGAGGTACAGGCATTCACTGGCTAGGGTGCCAATAGTGCAGTGACCCGTTATAACATCTGCGAGGATGCTGGCAGTTGATCCAATTAGACATTTTGTCCATTTAAGATTCAGTTTTGGTCAGAGCCCTTTGGATGCCGTACAGTTAGGGGTCAGCGACCAACTTCCGCGATTACGCTCAAGTCAATCGCAGTGTATAACTCGTTTAGAGGAATGCTTATGTCCATGTTACCATTCGCTGAAGGTCAAGCTTAAAGCCTTTCCTTGCACACTATCCACTCTTTCATTTCCCTTCACTCCAGAGTGGCAGAGGCTCCAACTAAGTGTGGTGTTGTGTTGTTAGATGATCAACTGGGATTGATAAAAAACGAAATATTCATAGCTTGTAACAAAGGTAAGCCTTAGGCTAACTCGAAGCACCTTCTTTGCTCACCATTTTGCACATAGCATTTAAAGGACTTTGTGCTACTTTTTTCTTTCGCTGAGAGATATCCAGAGAATCAGAAATATATTAAAGGTAGCGAAACGACGCATTCGTTTGTAGAATCTGAGACGCACGTTTCCTCACAACCTCCTGACAGTACCCTGGATCAGTTCTCTAAATGAGATTATCCTTGAGCGGCCTTCCTAACCTAAGCTAGCCTTTTCTTGCCCTACCCTCATATTGTTTTGAATATTTTCTTCAACTACATTAAATTTTAGGTGCCAAATTGCATTAGTACTCTTAGGCTAAACTAGATTTATATACCCAAATTGCTATGTATTTGAAGCTGCGCAAGGCTCGTAAGCTCTCCGCACGCTATGAACTTAACTTAATTAGCTTTACAGAAAATGTTATGTTAACAGTGATGTTTAACAGGATACTCGTACTTTCGGATACAGCCAAATCTGGAGATATACAAACAAAATAGAGATTAGTGACTACATTTTGTACGATGGGAAATTTTGGACAGAGAATTTGTTTGCCCTCAATTTTACCATAAATATTTGTTGTCTGTAATTAGCGAAGTGTATACTAAATTTTTTTAAATTCTCTGTGTTGTCAGCACAATTCAAAAAAACAAAAACTATTATTATAGTCTGATTTTTATATTGTATATAAGTTTTTGTTAAATTTTTTTCTTTATATTATAATTTTTTTGTTCAATTTTTTTTTTATTAAATTTTTGATTTTTTTTTATATAATTTTTAATTTTTTTTTATTGTTTTTTTTTGTAGAATTTTTTATTTTTTATACAATTTTTTATATTTTTTATTGTTTTTTATTTTTTTTATAAAATTTAGTATTTTTTTATATTTTTTATTATTTTTAATTTTTTTTAATATTTTTTATTGTTTTTTATTTTTTTATAAAGTTTTTTATTTTATATATTTTTATTGTTTTTTATTTTTTTTATATTTTTTATTGTTTTTTGTTTTTTTATAAATTTTTTTATTTTCTTATATTTTTTATTGTTTTTTGTTTTTTTATAATATTTTTATTATTTTTTTTTTAATTTTTTATTGTTTTCTATTTTTTTATAAATTTTTTTTATTTTTTTATATTTTTTATTGTTTTTTATTTTTATATATTTTTATTGTATTTTATTTTTGTATACGATTTTTTATTTTTTTATACAACTTTTTTTTTATATTTTTTATAGTTTTTTATTTTTTTATATAATTTTTTATTTTTGTTTATATTTTTTATTGTTTTAATTTTTTTATATTTTTATTGTTTTTTATTTTTGTATGCAATTTTTTATTTTTTATAGTTTTTTATGTTTCAATAAAACTTTTTATTTTTTTATATTTTTTATGGCTTTTTATTTGTTTATACAATTTTTTATTTTTTTTTATATCTTTTATTGTTTTTTATTTTTTTTATAAATTTTTTTATTTTCTTATATTTTTTATTGTTTTTTATTTTTTTATATTTTTTATTGTTTTTTATTTTTTATGCAATTTTGTATTTTTAATTGTTTTTTATTTTTCTATAAATTTTTTAATTTTTTTATATTTTTTATTTTTTTATAAAAGTATTTTTTTTATATTTTTTATTGTTTTTTATTCTTTTTATGTATATAGTTTTTTTTCTAAGTTAAAATTCCAATAAAATTGTTAAATAAACAAAATGAAACGCAACGCTAGCAACGGAGGCTTTCAGATTTAGTTACCTCTGTATGATGAAAATGCTTTAACATATTTCTGAAACTTAGCAGAGCTGTTAACTCTTGGGCACGGGCACGGGTAGTCATCTGTTGCCAGCATTTAACAGAGCTCTGAATACTGTAGTTATGATCTTGTTGGTAATAGGATATGATACCTTTTATGAAGTGTCGCTAGATTTCATAGTGCCAATCTCGGCTGCTTTTATGTTTATTTTTTTTTTTTTCTTAAAAATAGCTAAAAAAAAGGGCTATTTATTTTTAACTCCATTTGAGCCGCCTTTATTCGTAGCAGCTTTTTAATTATAACAACACTAATTTAACTCATTTTCAACCTGAACCTGCCATTTGAAAATTCAACACTGCGCCTACACAGTTTTTTCGGCATATTTTCACTCTTCACAAAAACTTCTTCCTACTTCATACTTTTTCCGGCCAAAATTGGCCTGCGCGCTCAGTCAGTTTGCCACATGCCGTTCACGCTGGTCAAATTTATTCGCCGAATTTTCATGGCATGGAAATAACCGAAAAAAAATATTTATATTCCCAGAACTCGATGCTTACAAAAATCTTTCCGACCATGTCGATGTACCAGCGAGGCGTAACCAAATTAATAATACTCGCTGGCTGGCGGCACATGTGGAATTTCGATTTATTTTGTTTTTGTTTTTCATGCGCGCAAAAAGATTTTCCAGCGCGTGCAACTGCAGCTGTAAGGATTGCTTTCCGAGTTACTGGAAATACGTACGAGGAGTAAATGTAAATTATATTAAGCATTAAATGCCATGGCATCTGAAAAGATTCAGCAAAAATGTACATTTTATTTCTCATAAAGCTTTTATACCAATAATTGTATAATTTTACTTTGCCTTGTTTTCCATTCAGAAATGGCTAATTTGTTTGAAAATTTTCAAATTGAAAAAATTTAATTTTTCTTTCACAATTTTCATATTGCTGTGTGCGCGTAAGATGGATTAATTCCACTCAACTGTAATGGTGGCGCGCTTTTTTTGTGCGCTTTTTTTCACATTTCAATGATTTTGAGTGCCTTTCTGTTAAAAATTTGCAACTTCCTCGTTTTTTGTTTTTATTGGTATTTACATTTTTATTTTCATCACTTATTCATTGTCGCGCTCTTCATATGCTCGTGCAGTTTTAATAAATGTCGCCTCACGCTGCCACTTATTGCTGCCACTCTACAAACAGGCAACAGATTTCTGCCATAATATCCGCATCATTCGCATCTTCATTATTATGAAAGCATAGGAGTGTGCGTGTGAGTGTGTGTGTGTGTGTGTGTGTACAAGTAGTATATTTAAGTGGGTTTTTGCTTTGCTGACCGCCTGCCACAAAGTTTTGTTTTTTATTACTGCGCCGCGGAACTATATTGTCAGCACAAATAAGTGTCAACATGTGTTGCACTCATATGAAATAAAAGGTGTTCCATTGAGATTACCAAATTTTGAATTTAACGCAATTTTTTTATATTTGTTTTTGTGTCTTTTGTTTTGGTTTTTTTCCACTAAACTGGTGAGGTCGGTGCAAATATGCCTTACAGATGATTGATATTTTGTGCTTCAGCAATGTGAATTGGTCAGCCAAATCAAAATCGATATGCTTCTATCTTTGGCTTTTCTCGAAAGAAAATTTGTATAATCTAAAATCCAAAATCCTAAAATCAAAAATAATTTTTGAACGAGAACGAAATTTGATGCTTTTTAAATAAAATTGAGCTCGTATGTAGTCGAAAATCGCGATCGAAAATCGTCATTCAAAACTTTCGTCAAAGCAAATGCACTTCCCTTCCCTATAAGATTAAGACTTATCTCATGTATCCTCCAGACTGCAAGGTTGCCCCATCAAGAAGCGGCACACAGATCACAAATTGCCTATACAGCTTAATTAGTCTGTCCCCTTATATCCACCAACTCTCTTCCATGCCAAGAATAACTGACTTGGTGAGTGTTTCAAATCCAGGAATAATAGAATACAGGATTCTACCTATCAGACAGGCATGTATTCACACTGATGCAATTGCGTGAGAGAAAATGCCAACATGAATGCTAGAAAAATAAGAAATTCCACAAACAACACACGAATAAATTGCACATGTGGACATCACCCAAACAGCGACTCTGCCCAAAACGCTGAGCGCAAAGTAGGGGTATCGCGATCGGTGCCACTTTATTATTCTCTCCATCCAATCCATCCGATTGATTTCAAGGGTTGGCCATCCGAAATAAAATTGCGAGAGTAACTTCGGCTGCAGTGTCAGTAGGAGGACTCGACAGCAGAATTCTGCCCGCTCATTTCACAAGTATTCACACACTCGTCCAATCAGCCTTTGGTCAGTCGACAACGAAGTAACGTGAGCGGGGACTGTATTGATTTTTTCATATACCACCCATACAATGAAAGTTTTTTCGTAAATAAAACGCTGTCATGACCCCAGTGACGTCGGCCAATCAGCTGATTCTCTCAGCATCACTGAGAACCGGTTTACGGTTGTTGGCCACCCCTCTGCATTTTGTAGAACGTGAGCGCCACATTTGTATTCTTTACATCGTACTTTCAAATCATCCCCAATTGAGAGAACACAGAAGAGTGCGTATTCGTTGTACCGCTATTCTGTTCTCAAATAATTTGAAAGAATCGGTTGTTGTTTTAGAGGTTTTACATTTTTATTTAGAAATAAGTATTTTTTTCCGCGTGTACATTACCCTAACCTAAGATTTCATTTTTGTTTAAGGTGGGTCCGAACCCTTGGCCAAGCTCGCGTGGCCCATTTTTATAAGCATTTATCGCATGGTTTTATTTTCCTTTCGAGAGCAAGGGTAGCCGATTGAGTCCGGTGAGTTAAGAATGTTAGCGATTTCTGCGTGCCTCTCTCTCTTTTTTCTCTGAAGTTTTATTCTTTCTATCCAGGAACTCTACTCTCCTAACTTGGACTCCCCACTGCCAAACTACTGAGCGATTCCACGTCAAGTGATCCAAATATTTTTAACATTGTCCCTAATTCTTATAAAGATTTGTTTAGTTGTAAGTTAAAGTATAAAAAGAAATACTCCGAAAAAATTTTGAAATTTTTTTTTATAATTTTGGGATTTCTTCAATGTTCAAAATTTTGGTATGAAGTTTTTTCCAGTGAGATTTCTTCAATTCTCTGTACATTAAAATTTTTTTAAGTTTTTAGGATAACATATACGGCTTAAGCAAAGTTATTTGAGGAAAAAGCAATATCATTTTTTTTTTATTTTAGGAAAAAGACGTTTATGGCAATTTAAAAAAAAAAAAAAACTTATATTTTGAATTTGAGCTCAGTTTATACTCAGTAATCTCTGCAGGTTTCATTTTCGAGTTATAGTCAAATATGTTTAAGTTCATCAGCGCACATACAAACGGCTTTACTGAGCCACCCTCTATCATCCTCTCATATGTAATACACACTTACATTATCACATTTTCTTGCCACTTGTTCAATCTCTTACGCGCCACTGGTTTTCTTGCTTTGAGTGCCCGCCTGACTGCATACCGAGTGCTCACCACTTGTCTTTCTGCGTTCACTTTTACGCAGCCTTTTTATTCCCCTTTTTATGCTGGCCTGTTTTGTCTTATATTTCCTCATCTGCTTTTTCTGTTCGCAGCTCCTGTTTCTTTACGACTTTGTCACATAATTGAAAGAAATGCTGTCATCGTAATTCATTTTGTATTCATTTCATATGATTTTTTGTTTGTTTTTGTTTTGGGGCATGTTCCATGTGTTTGACACATTTGCGTTACATGCGTGTTTCCATGTACTCGTTTACAGTCTACATAGTCAGTCAAAAATAAATAAAGAGGGCATTTTTGATCTTTTGGACTCTTTGCTTATTTTGTTGGCTAATATTTTAGGCTCTACTAGAGAAGTGGCGCACTGCTACAGTGGAACTTGTGGATAATGAAAGGGGTGGGGTTTTGATGATCCCGAATTTCCTTTTTTTCTGCAATTTTGAGATTGAGGTTTGTCGTATGGAGGATGCGAGTATTTCTTATACTATTCTTGAATGACAAAAGGAGGTTAGGTTAGGTTAGCCTGGTTAGCAATAAGCCGCGCATGGACATCATGTAGCCCTTTTGGCGAATCTAAGCAGTGCTGGGAGATCCGCGAAGTTTGACAAATAAATTCACCTTACTTTTTGCCCACAGTAGTATGTATGCATTATTATTTTTATTTATTGTTCTTATTATTTTAACAAACATTTTATGAATATTGCTTTTTAAGTTAATGATAAAAATGATAAATAGTATAGATAAATCATTGAAACCCATCAGTTTTAAAAAATGTTAAGTCGAATTAAGCGGTTTTATCAGAAGTCCACAGAATCCGGGAAAAGGAGTTGAAATGTAGTATTTTGTAGTAAAAGGTTCTTTAATCTTTTTTCATGTACTCGAAATTTCTCGCATGACAGAGTTCAAGAACTCAGTAGAACTCAAGAACTCAAAAGTAGAGAAACAAATAAAAATAAAAAAATTAAAAATTAAATAAGTCATTCCCAAAAAATTTTATTATTTGTTTTCTCATTCACTTCAGTTCGCCAAACTGCCATGTTTTATATTTTTTTCATATATTGTATTTTTTTTTTCTATTTTCCATCAATGCCTCCCACTTGATTGCATATGTTACACACATGTCTCGCACTGTCAGTCAATTTCAAATTTCCAAGCCGCACTCCCTTCCTGCGCCGCGGCCTTCTCTTACTTTTTTCCAGTTAAGTGCTTCTTACTACGTACATATTTACGCCATTTGCGATTACTGCAACCGATTCGATCTTTTCATTACTTGCTATTGCCGTTTGCCACCAGCCGCCAGCATTTAACTTCAAAGCAGTTCAACAACAAAGCATTCAGGCATTTAAAAATCGTTCGATCGTAAAGCTCAACTTCTGCGTAACGTCTTACATTGCATCTTGTTCCCGACCAGCCCATTTTGCTGAAGCTGCTTCTTTGAATTCTTTCTGTACATATGCACATCTCTCTGTGTGTGTGTGTGAATGTGATTGACATTTGAGTAGGTGCTCACATGTGTTTGTCTGCCATCTGTATGGGTGCATCTTTTTCGTGCTCATCTCATCTCGATTGTTGTTATTATTGTTAATGAAGTGTAACTAACAGCTGGCAACATATGGGTTAATGATGCATCAAAAAAGATGGCGGTGACTATGGAGCATCAATAACTTGATTGCCAATCCACTGCAAGTTCGAAGAGCTCTGATAGCGCTGGATTGCTGTTATTTTTTTGGTTTTTTGGTATTGCAACATTTTGCGCTTTGTATGTTGATTGTTAAGTGAATACGTTGAAAGAAAAAAAAAAAAATCAGGATCGAATGCGTTTTGATGGTGATATTTAAAGTCCAAAGTGGCAAAAAAGGGCATTATAAGTTTTTAATTTATTTATTTCTGTACTCGAAATGAAGTTTAAATGCGTTTTGAATATTTCTGTAGTACTCAGAAGAAAATTAAAAGGCTTAAATATTATTTTCTTTTTTTTCCAATAAGAATAAATATCCGAGGGATGATTGTGAGTCGAAGAATTTCCAAAAATAACTTTCGAAACGCAGCGGTGGTCACAATAATAGCAGGGCGACATATTGCGAAATGTTGACTACACATTTTTTTTTGTTTTATTTTTTAATTTTGTTATTTGTTATTATTTGTATTTATTATTTTTCAATTCTTTTATTTATATTTTTTATTGGTTTTTGGTTTCTGTTGTATTCAGAAGAAAATTAAAAGGCTGAAATATTTTTTTCTTTTTTTCCAATAAGAATAAATATCAGAAGGATGATTGTGAGCCAAAGAGCAGCTGTGGTTAACAGGGCGACATATTGCGAAATGTTGACTATACATTTAAAAAAAAATAATTTTTCTCATTATATTTTTTTAGTTATTTTTCTAAGTTTTTTTTTTTATGTTTTATATATTTTTCTTATATATTTTTTTATATATTTTTTTTATATATTTTTTTATATATTTTATTTTATTTATTTATTTTATAATTTTAAATAATATTTGTTTTTGTTTTAATTTTTTTTTTTATTTATTAAAAAAAATTTTTTGTTTTGAATTTTTTTTTGTATTTATTAAAAAAAATTTTTTTGTTTTGAATTGTTTTTAATTTGTTTTAAAAAAATTTTTTTTTAAATCTTTTTTTTTTATTTTTTTTTATTTTGTTTTTTTTTTTTAATTTTCTTTTTTTTTTAATTTTATTTTTTTTTAATTTGTTTTTTTTTATTTTGTTGTTTTTTTTTTATTTTTTTTTTGATTTTTTTTTTGGTTTTTATATAAAAAATAGTTTCTACTACAGCAAAAGCCATCTAACTAAAAATTGCAAACTTTATACAAAACTTTAGAAAATTGAACAAATTTTCGTTAAAATTTAGTAAAAATCTTCAGAGAAATTCTGGGTATGCAATTCTTGGTGCAATATTGTGGCAGTTTCAAGTGACTCAAAATTCGCGTTGGTTTTTGATAATTTTTCTTATCCTTTTTATGGATTTAATTTCATTTGCTATATTATTAGGTATTTATCGTGAATCGCGCGCTCTGGAAGACAGAGAATGCATTACTTGAACATATTTGCAGCAGATAATAAAAAAAATAAGCTAAAATAAAAACAATCGACCTAGAGAGTAGTTATGGCTAACCGATCCCACATTTTTTTCAAGTTGATCTTTATTAAAATAAAATGAAATACTCCCGAGACAGCTTTAGAATGCCGCATGAGAGAGCTCTGAAGTCGCGCATTCTTGCAAAGGAACTGATTGATGACAAAAAACGTTTAAAAGCAAGAATCAGCACTCCCAGTGCGGACTCCTCTTAGAAAACCCTGGTAAAAAATTTCATCACCAAAAAAACTAATTGGTTCTAAGTAGATTCGAAGTGGCACGAATTCCTACTGAATTGCCGTAAACGGTCAGACTTTGATTCCAGCTTCTAGCCTTAATACGTTATATTGCTCGTAAAGTCCTATGAGTCAAGAGCGTGGTCTTACTAAACCATCTAAAACTTGCTAAAGATTAGCTGCAAGCTAATACTAAAACCCGTAAACTATTCGTTTAAATCCGGTACTATTACCCTCATAATCACATCCATTGAATGAGTACGCCGCAAAGCTGAAAGACGATGATGCACCAATACCGACTGTAAATAACCCCGACATTCTGAGAGTCACCCTCGACAGTTTGCTCGGCGTATACAATTACCCGTAAGGTCCAAACCCGCAACCGCATAGTTATATGCGACGTTACGATGACACTTTAGGGTCCTTAACTCTGCGCTGAGAATACCGAAGCACGTATTTATATGACAGACCTGTCATTGGGCAAAATATCCAGCACTAAGGCAAGCCAAATTTGTATGCTTCCATCCTCATCCCAGTTCTAAACATACGCCTGTTGTTGCACGATTTCACTGACTTTTCCGGGGATTGCTCGAGCAAAGCGTGGTTTATAAATAACATCGAGTGCTTCAGAAGGAAAACCGAATGTAATAAAATGTTCAGTAGGAAACCCAATCTACGAATTCGCTATTTTCTTTCAAGCTATCGCTGTTTATTTGATATCCCATGCGTTATTTTTTTACGATCGAACCTAAATCCGAAAGAACCCGCTCGCTGCTCAACATAAATAACACCAAATTGAACCCATTTGAAATGGCAATGAACCTCTGATCATTTTAAATAATAAATCTTGCTTTGCGGTTAGAAAAAATGCCTTTGCAGTCAAGTGGGAAGTTCAAATACCCACAGGCACGACTTCGCTGCCGCTTTTGTCACTTTTAAATTGAGCTTCACTAATACGAACCGCACTTACAATTTTATGACAGACCACAAACGTCAATAAAACGAGTATGAAAAAAGTGGGTAAAACAAACAAAAACAAGTCCATTGTTTAATTGAAAATTGTAAAAAACCAGAAGTGGCAAAAGTAAACAACAAAGACGCTAATTGAAAAAATATAATTAAATTTGAGGTATAAATGAAATAAAAGGATATGCAAAAATTACATCACAGCAGCGATAGGGGAATACAAAAACACAAAAAAAAAAAAAATACAAAATATAAGACACAATAGTCGGCTGCAACTCAATGCAGGAGGAAGGAAAAAAATTTTGCAACCGCTGGACAATTGGAATAGCGGTTTTCATCCTACACTGAGTTAAGTGTTTTCACTGAAGTCGCATTTTTTTGGCATTTTATTGTTTTGTCGTTGCTGCTGTTATTGTGGTTTAAGCTGCTGTGATTATGTGGGTAACAACTTTGAAAAATATTGTATCATAGTTTTTAGTACATACGATTTTTATTTTCTTTTTTTATTTTGTGTACGAATCTTCAATTACCATGCTTTAATGCCGAGATTTGCCAGAATTTCACAAATTTTTTCTGTTGTAATGAGTCGTATTTCCTTAAAGGGGCCAGATGATTTAGAAGCCCCGAATTTGTGGATTTTTTAGATTTATATTTGAAAGAGAGAAATATTAAACACGATATTCGAGCTTTGCAAGTGTGGATGTATATTTTAATATATATTTACCTGAAAAGCATGCCACAGCATTTTTATAAGAACCACGAAACTTTTTAATTATTAAAAGGCAAAAACAATTCGAAGTGATTGAAATTGAAGCAAAACAAAAACAAAACAATATTATTTAAAAAAATGCATTATAAAAATGTTTATTAAAAAAACATAGTAAAACAAAAATTAAAAATAAAAACAAAAATACAAAAAAAATAATAATTAGCATTGAAAAAAATTAATAATTAAAAAAAATGTACTACAAAAAATTTTATTAAAAAAAAAAAAAAAACATAAAATAAAATGAAGCTAAAATAAAAAAAAAAATAAATTAAAAAAAATAAATGAATATAAAAATTAAAAAAAGAAAATAATTAGCATTTTTATAAAAACTTAATTATTAAAAGGCAACAACAATACGAAGATATTGAAATAATCCAACAAAATTAAAGCAAAACAAAAAACAAAATAATTGAAAAAATGCATTACAAAAATGTTTATTAAAAAAAAGAATAAAAATAATTAAAAAAATACAAAATAATATATATTTAAATAAATAAAATAATAATTAGCATTAAAAAAATAATAATAATTAAAAAAAAAAATAAAAAAATTAAAAGAAAAAAAAAACATAATTAGCATTCAAAAATAATAAAAATAAAGTTTCAAAACTAAAAAGTAAAAAACCTGAATAAAATAAAAGCAAATAAGTTGATAAGGAAAATTTTTCAGTATTGTGCACTGAATAAATTAAAAACAGTTAACAAAACAAAATTTTATTTGAAAAGTAAAAAAAAAAAAATACGATCTTCCCTCATACAAGACTTCCTGACGCGCTCTAAGTCGGTCCGATTCTGAATAATTCAAATTTTACTTTAATTTTTCACTAAATTCTGACGGTTGTCAAATCGTACGTTTCTGCAAATTTTTTCGTAGTACCAAAATTTTGCTCTTCTAGTCTCTTGAACCTTCTGACCAACGAGTGACGTTCTGTATAAATAGGAATCTGGGAAATCTTTCTCCCTTAAATAGGAGCCTTCTAGAGCAAATTAATACTCTGGCGTTGTTTAGAGCTGACTAAGATGCCGAATGCCCAATCAAGCAGACTTGTAGCTAGTGACCTTGGATGGTATAATATGCGCTCGAAATTGACACATTGCGAAAATTCTTCTTATCTTTTATGGTTTAACCTGATTTTAAACAGAAATCTGGTTCAAGATCATCTCACCACTTCTCCAGAAGAACATAAATCAACTGCTTTTCGTTTCGCTTAAATTGAATAAGATAAATATAAATAAATAAAAAAAATATTAAAAAAATAAAAAATATTAAAAATATAATAAAAATAAAAAATATTAAAAAATCGGAAAATAAAAAGAATACAAATATAGACTAAATAAAAATAAAAATATTAAAACACTAAAAATATAATAACCATAAAAGCATGAAAAAAAGAATATAAAAAATACATAAAACAGAAAAAATAAAAATATAAAAAAATAAAACTATAAAAAGGAATAAAAGTATAAAAAAAAATATAAAAAAAATAAAAAAAATATAAAAAAAATAAAAATATAAAAAAATTAAAAATATAAAAAACAAAAAATAAGAATATCAAAAAAAAAAAAATTTAAAAAAAAATATATAAAACACATAAAAACGTAAAAAAAATAAAAATATAAAAACATTAACTATAAAAAAATATAAAAAAAGAATATGAAAAATAAAAACTATAAAAAATTAAAAAAAATATTCAAAATACGGAAATAAAAAGAATAAAGATATAAAACACATAAAAAATAAAAGTATAAAAAAAATAAAAATATGAAAAAACTGAAACTATAAAAACATAAAAATAAGAATAAAAAAAATTAAAAAAACCAAAAAACTAAAACACGTAAAAACATAAAAAACCAATAAAAAGAAATTAAGAAAAGAACATAAAAATATAAAAAAGAATAAAAAACTAAAAACTAAGAAAATAAATCTAATAAAAATAAAAAGGTATTAAAAAAACCAAAAATATAAAACATGAAAACATAAAAAAATAATAATATAAAAAAATAAGAATATACGAATATAAAAAATAAAGATATTAAACAACTAAAAATATAAACCAAATAAAAATATACAAAAACAAAAATATGAAAAAAATAAAAAAAAAATATGTATAGATATATAAATAAAAAAAATTAAAAATATCAAACAACAAAAAAATTTAAATGTAAAAGAAAAAAATAAAAATATAAAACAGATAAAAATATGCAAAACGCTGTTACATTACTTTATGAATATAAATCAATTTTCCTGTTTCAACTGTCAGCGTCAAACAAACTGAGCCGCCACCACTTGACCTTTCGTCGCTTCATTAGTCACATATACCTATGCAAATTTCCATTTTCCAGTATTGCTTTTGATTCTTCAGCTGTTACACAATTTCCGCACAGCCACTCGATTGATGATGTTTCAATTGCTGCACACCTGCTCTCCCTCGCGCGCGCTCACTGATACCATGAATCTCCCTTGTCAGCGCATTAAAATCTCATCAATCAAAATAAAGTCGAGCGAAACTGTAGCAAAATGTAAATATGTGCAATGTGTGTATGTGGAGCACCTCTGTGTTGTTCGTGTTTATGCAAATCAGGGCGGTTACGTCAAAGAAATTAGAGGAATATGCAAATTTCCGGCACTTTTCTCTCACCTCAACTATCCGTAGTTTGCATACCTTTTGCTTTTTCTGTGCTTTCGTTTCATTCGCGGTTCCAATGTCAAGTGGGGTTAACTGCTATTGCTGTACGAGATTGCTATTACGCTTGGAAAATATTAACTAATTGGCCAAGCGATTGTTTCGTAACACATCAGAAAGTGTTTCAAGAATTGTGATTTTCACCAATTTTCAGAGGCGCCTAAAGTGACAATGGGGAAATAAATTTATAAAAAACTATATCTGAGAACTGAAAATAAATTGTGAAGGACAAGGCAGGCTGTAAACGGCTAATGGATTGCTATGATAAGCTTTTCCGTGGCAGAAATGCATTGGAGGTTTGCCGTTGCTTGGCCAGTTTATCGTGGGTTAACCAGACTGGTCAATAAAAGTTCGCTAAGCGATCACTTAGATCGATACTAAGAGAAGAAAGATAAAGTTCTTCGCCCTCCACTATTCTTTACTTCTTCTTCTTTGATCTTTTGGCGAATCCGCTCAACGCATGGAATTAGGCGTTATCTAGACTAGATAGAACTTCGAAGGAAGGGACTCTTCATCTTTCTTACCTCTACAATTGCGACAGATATCTTTATACGAATTTCCGAATCTTACTGAGCGATGCCAAGCCAACAGTTCCCAGTATTTTAGTCATTGTCGTCAAGTCTTCTAAACTTTTTTTTATTCGAGGAATAAGAAGTGAACTGAAAAAATTTTCAATTTTTTTTTTTAATTTTGCATTTGATTGAATGTAAAATTTTTCTTCTCTAACATATATTACATATACTTTTAAAAATTTATTTAGGAAAAAATATAATATTGTCATTTTTAAAATCTGAGCTGGATTGCCTTTTCAAAATTGTAAATAAAATTTCACAAAACAAATAAAATAATTAAAAACAAAATAAAGTAGGTATTAAAAAAAATCTAAAATAATTGAAATAAAATAAAAATAAAAAAAATAAAATAATTAAAAAATAAAATAATTGAAATAAAATTAAAAAAAAAAGTAAAATTAAAAAAATAAAATTAAAAAGAATAAAATTTAAAAAAAAATAAAATTAAAAAAAAATAATTAAAAAATAAAATAAAATAATAAAAAAATAATAGTAAACTATTTTTCCATAAAAATTTATATTTTATTTTATAGTTTTAATATATTTTATATTTAAAAATAACCAAAGATATTTCACTACACCTAAATTTTCAATATGAATAAATCTCAGAATTATTAAATTTTTTTCAAAAACATTTTCAGTTGTCGTTTTATTGTACAAACAATCAAGTTTTTAAAAGAATGTACGACAATATGCAAAATACTTAAATTACTTAACATGGAATTCCTCTACTGCTATTTGACCAATGATCGACGACTACCCATTTGATATATTCGGGAGCGGTCGCATATTAGTTTCCGTAAATCTGAGTAAGTGGCAATGCATAGACTAGCCACTACTACGACAACTACTAGGTAGACTAGCCGTATTCTCAAAAATGTGGTCATCCACAAACTGTAAGAAAGTTTTTCGCAGTGAAATTTGAGGAAAAACTTTTGAATACAGTTGGACCCTTTCCTCGCCTCTGAGGATCCTAGAGTAATCATTATGCGTAACTCCGAACCGATTAAGCGTGTTCAGTGCCACGTTCATATTCCCATATAGGAAAACATATTTTCTTTCGACAGCCTCAGTAAGTTCCTTGAGTAAGTTCCTTGCACTGGCATAACCTTTCAAAACAGAACAAAAAATGCTGAAATTTTCTGTAGATCAAACTTATTATATGGTCATAAAGTCACATGAAAAGAAATGTGAAACTTGTATCTTTGGTACAAATTTAATCTATCTTCTAAGAAATCTGAGTTCAGATTAGTTTCTCACAGACCCTGGTGCTTTGTTTAGATGGACGTCATGCTTTGAAGAAAATGCCGCGACTTTTACACCTTCTATTGTAGTATAATAGTATAATTAGTCCTCTCTCGACTAAGAAGAAACACACTTTATAAGCCTCTCATCGTGGGTGTCTTTTATATGGCGGATAAGCTTGGTCGTTGACAATATCCGATGAGGCGTTCCGTGGCGATGGAACGATGAGCTCTGCGAGTTTTGCGGCGACATAGACATAGTGCAGCGAATGAAGATGCAGAAGCTCCGGTAATTAGGTCATGTCGACCGACTGGATACAAACGCTTCTACTCTGTTCGTATTCGATGCAATAACTACTTGTGGTAGTAGAGGAAGAGGAATGGGATCCAGTATTGATGTGCAGATGGAGATCGTGTAAAAACTCACGTAATGCTTATGAAGAAGGTTCAGGTATCTTTCGTTACTCTTAGAAACAACGAAGTGTATGCTTAGTGTCGCCCCAAATCGACAAATGGTTGTAAGAGCAATAGACCATGAAAAACGGTATCTCAAGGTTTTAATATAATTTGATGAATAACGTCCTATTTTCAACTTATTATTTTTCCGTTTCCTCATCAATTTCTTCATATCTTGGAGTAGATATTTTTGGGTGAAATGGACGTTATGATGATTAAGAAGATGACCTTTTATACAATAGCTGTTGATCTTTAATGACCGTATAATTTCATCTTTGCTTGACTATCCACAAGCAAGCATAAATTAATCGTTGTTAGACTGAAGTTGTTGCTTAGAAGTTGCATGACCTTTAGCATGACTTTCATATCCATCGCATGAGGCTGGGCTGGGAAAGTAAGATCGTAGTAGGAGGTTTGTAAAATGCTCTCGAGAAGAGTTATTCGAATAATATTCTAGAAGATGTATTAATAGCCATTTTTGACCTCTTCGAGAAGAAGGAAGCAAGAGTATTGGGTTTCTTGTTTCTTCTAGCGGTAAGTCCCATTGAAATCGTGACGAAAGTTTTTTGGCAATGACAAGTTACCAGGTGTAAACCTATAATTTTTTTTAACATGCGAATATTATTCTAAATAGCTAGTTAAATATTGAAATGAAATTTATGGCCACAGACTGCTGACTATTTTAAGAGAGAAGAGGTATGCATGTTTTTGTTTATTATATGGAGTTTTCAATACAGTACAGGACTCAAAAGTAGTGTGGTGAGTTCGGGCAATGCCGCTAAATAATCGCTTTTCACGATTTCAATAGAATTTTTTGGTTACAAAAATGTTGTCTCTGAGTTGGCAAAAATCGCCTGAATAATCGGAATTAAACAGGTCCGGACCGAAATAGGCCTGTTTATTCCAAACCCAAATCATGTGAGTAGCTAACATGCATATACGAATACATGGAATGCATGCCCATCAGCGTATATATACGTATGTATGTGTGTTGCTATAACCAGCTGACTTCAAGCGTTTCGCAAATGATTGTGTTAATTTGCTTGATTATTATTTTATATGAATAACTTGACCTTTACCTTGACGGGAGGCGAATGAATAATGTGCCGGCGACTAACCACTACACCAAGTAATATTTACATGCACAAATAAGCGATAGCAACAACAATAAACCCAGCGAAAATCAGCGAGAGCGTGCAACAAGCAAACGAATAAATAAAAAACAACAAGCCAAGTAATCAAAATTAATAATATAAAATTTAAATTGTTTGCAAGTAAAACGAAGTGAAGTGCAGTGGCAGTGCAGCCGGCCTTTGGCGGGTAGAGCAGCGTACGCCGGGACGTATACGTAATGGGTGTTGTGTTAGTGTGTTTGCTCAAAGTCTCAAGCAAGCGCGTGTTTTTCTTAAAGTTATGCACACAAATATTATTATCTATCGTGTCGGCTTGCACGCGGAGAGCAATAGCGTGAAAATTGCAACGCGGCGCTAATTGAAGGTAGCTGAATGCCAACCAGTCAAGTGGAAGCGAAATTGTTCAGTAGAAAAGTAGTGAGAAAGCAGAAAGGGCGATGAGTGACGTCGGCTTGGTGAAGGCATGTAAAAGCGGACGTGCATGAGTGTAAGTGTGCATGTGAGTGTAAATGCAGGTATTCCCTCACCGCTGGGTATTATTTAAAAGTTTGTCGTAGTTGTGTTTTAAATCGATAGTATAAAAAAGTTTATAATAAACGTCACTACTTTTGTGACTACGTTCGAAGCAGGGCACACAATTTTCGAATATCTCTCCAAAGTTGACTAGTGGTGAAGAAATGATGTCGCATATTTTAGTGTATTTTATAAAGGGTGATTTTTTAAAAGCTATAGGAAAGGTTTTCAAAAAAGCACACGTAAAATTTAGATAATCTCAATTTTGGCAAACTCTTTCCAATGTTTCGGCCGGTATCTCACATATAAATGCTTTAATGTTGTCTTCCAATGCGTTAATTGAAGCAGGCTTGTCTGAATAGACATGAGCTTTAACATAGCTCCACAAAAAATAATCTAAAGGCGTTTTATCGCACGATCTGGGTGGCCAATTGACAGGTCCCGAACGTGAAATAAAATGTTCACCGAACTCGCCTCTCAACAAGTCCATTGTTACGCGTGCTGTGTGGCATGTGGCATGTGGCACCGTCTTGCTGAAACCACATGTCACGCAAGTCAAGCTCTTGCATTTTGGGCAAAAAAAGTTGGATATCATTTCACGGTAGCGCTTACCATTCACAGTTACGTTACGATTTGCAGCATCTTTGAAGAAGTACGGTCCAATGCTACCTCCAGCTCATAAACCGCACCAAACTGAGACTTTTTCTGGATACATTGGTAGCACTTGCAATTATTCTGGCTGATCTTCTCTCCAAAATCGACAATTCTGCTTATTTACGTACCCATTGATCCAAAAATGAACTTCGTCGCTGAACACAATTTTTCGATAAAAAAGTGGATCTTAAACACGCATTTTCATAATAAAATTCAATGATTTGTAAGCGTTGCTCGTTTGTACGACGATTCATGGTTAAATTATAGACCAAACTGAAGATGCTTGACAGTGAAGCAAAACACGAAACGTGCGTCAGCTGTTTAAACCAACTGTTTAAAAAGATAATAGCTATAAATCAATCTTTAGTTTTTTCTTATTATTTATTATTAATATTTTTTTATTTCATGAAATAGTGTTTTCTTTTTATTAATATTTTTTTATTTCATGAAGTAGTTTTTTGTATCAATTCTTGATTTATTTTAGTTAAACTTTTTTTTTTCGTTGTTAATCAAACCAATTTATTTATAGAGTATGCATTAATGACTGAATTTGTTTTGCGTCCATAAGTTCTGTTAACCGTTTTTCAGTGATTATTATTATTATTATTGTATTAGAAGGCCATTACGCACTGCGACCAGAGCTGATCTATTGTGAAAGGCCTATTTTGTAACCCTAGAGTTTTAGGCTTTTTAGAAATTTTAGCACAGTTTTAGGTTTGTTGTTCCAAAGATTGCATGGATCAGTGCAACTCGCATAAACATTTCAAGCTTTCACGCAAGGCACCGAAATTGTGTCTAGTTTCAATTGAACTTTTCACTAGTTTAGATATACTTTTTATTGCATGCGAGAAAATTTTATAAAAATGTTTGTTTTGATGTTATATTTATTTTAAGATGTATTTTTATTCAATTTTATATATATGTGAAAATAATTTTATATTTAAAAAATCGCATGACATATTTTTTTCTTGCCATTTATGACTTTGATGCTATATTTTGTAGCCTTGTTTTAATTTTTCTATATGTAATATAATATTCAGCGTCCAAATACGTATAAATTTCATGCGAGAAGATTGTTTGAAATACTGAATTTTCAAACAATGTCAAGTGTTTTGTTCCTACTGTGTAAAAGTTTGGTTGTATATCATTTTAACTTAAACTCTAAAAAAAATTTGTTTTCTAGTTAGAATGAAACTTTTATTTAAAAATATATAAATACAGCAAACCATTCCACCCAATGCATCGGATTTTGTCGCTTGGGCACTCTTTTTGCCCATTGCGAATTCAAATCGCATGCGAGAAAAAAATTTAAAGTCTCGTTTTACTTTAACAAATTTAATTTTCCAATGCCGTTTTAATTATCATTATTTTTTTAATATTTTTCAGTTACATAAAAAAATGTCATGAAATATTATTTTTTTTTGTGTTTATAAATTAGCTTTATATTGTTTAACTTACTTCTGTAATAACTCCTTATAGTTTTAATTAGCTTTAATTAACTTTTGAGTACAATTCACAGTGTCCGACTATTTCTCTCTAATTTTGGGCATTTTTCGCTTCAATTTTCACTCTTTTTGCCACTGCACTTCTTATAACTTCGCAGGTAAGCAAAAATTTATCAGTGATGCATGACGAATGCAAAGACCATAACAAATTATTGTCTCATTGAGCTCAAAGTCTCTTTCAATAAATTTACGTTTTTTATAAAGTTGTTTTATAATCAAAAGCTGCTACTATCGTTTTCTTGAATTTGTTTCGTAATATTTACTATTAACAATTATTTATAATGCATAAACCTCTGTAGGTTTAATTACAGACCTGAAATGTTTAGTGCAATCAAGTTAGAATTTCAATATATTTCCTTAATAATTTTCAAAAAAAATAAAACCAGTTTCGCTATTGACAGAGGTAAAGAGATTGACGCAAAGCAATGAATGTGAATAGTTGAAGTTTATAGAATTTACGCGTTAGCTTAAAACCGGTATTTTGTTATTCCTTTCAGTTTTTTCAATCCCTCAATCCATTTTACCTTGTTCCCATTGTTAGAAATTGACGAGGCTCTCCAACCAGACTGGGCTATCGTCGATAGAAAAGCGCACTTTGTCTATTAAACAGCAATCAGCATTCCTTAATATGTCGCATTTACTGAGAAAATGTTCCGATTGTTGTAGAGCCATCTTAATCCTTGGTACGGTATCAAAACGGCGCTTTAGTGCTTCTTGGGAACGCAAGAGTGGTACTTCAACAATTTCACCTACTTATTCCTTGTAGCTTATATGGTGCATGCCTCAATGTGAGTGAGATCTCGCTTTCTTCACATATAACCAAAGGCTGATTTTTACGTATTTTTATTTACTCATTGGGTCTCTATTAAGAGTTAAAAAGAACCATCTTTCACTGAGCTAGTCGCATTCCCACTTAGCCTTTGGCTATACTGATTCCGGAGGTATATCGCCATGCTACTCAAAGGCGCTGACGCTAATGCTGACAAGTTTTTACTCTGCTTTGCCTGAATTTCTGTTGACAGCACTGAGGAATCTTATTTTAAATATTTTGAACTTCCCTTTGGTTGTTGATCTGCATTCTTTAGAGCAATCATTGAATTTTTAGCAATCTTGTGTTAAAAATTTTCAAAACAGCTGGTAGCGTTATGGTCTCATTTTTGTTGCATTTGAGCGATTCCATATCAAGAGAACCAAGTACTCGTATTTGGAAATGGTCGTACATTTTTTTTTGACAATTGGTTTATTTGTAGGATTTAGTAAATATAAAAAGTAAACTGAAATTTTTTTTTATGATTTCGAGATTTATTCAATGCTGATAATTTTGGTGAAACATCTTCGGTTCTTTTTAACATTTTTATAGTTTTTGTTTTTTTGCAAACAAATTTAATTTTTTTTATATGAGAATTTTGTTTTATCATTCTTCCAAATTGTCATTTGTTGACATTGTTTTATTTTTTTATTAATTTGCAAAAAAGAAATGATAATATTACATTGGATAAAACAATTTTTTTTTTATTCTTTTATTAACATTTTGCAGAAAATTTTTTACTTTTTTTTTTACATATATACAACATACTACAAATTTCTCAACTTACGGCTATCTTTTCTTATTATACCTTTTACTATCTTATCTTCCATCAAATTTATTTTTGTTTTGAAGTGAAACTTCTTAGGCTTCGATGGACGAGCGAGAATGGAGAGTAAAATTTCAAGGCCATGCAACGTTTTGGGCGTCTTCGTTCCGCGAGAGAGAAAAAAGATATAACGTAGAGGAAAAGGAGTGAGAGAGAGAGAGAGCTATACCTTATATATATCTTAGATGCACTTTGGGTTATTTCTCCTAAGTTTTTCCTTGCGGTTGCTAATTTCTAGTGAGAAATAACACTGCCCACTTTTTGGCGCTTGTTTGTTGGTGTAAACTTGTAGGAAATATATTTTTGGTGCCTACTTTTTGGCGGTTACTTCCGTTTCCTGGCTGGTGCTTCTGCGTACTATAAAATGCTTTGCATTCCGGGTCGGATTTATTGGTATTCCATTTTTGCATTTGCGGTAATTTGTGCCGTTGCTGCGGTCCTGGAATCGCTGCGCTTGTGCGGGTGATAAACGCTCGGAGTAGTGCGCATTGTTGCCACGGTTTGTGTCCGGCGTTTACCTACACCGGTTGACCCCGTTCTCCGTTTTTTGTAAATTTTGTCTATTTGTATTCTCTGCAAATGTTGTGAATTTATTTAGATGTATATTCTTTCTCTCTCACTCTTTGTCTATCTCATTTTCTTTCGGGTCTCTCCCTCTTTCTTTGTCTGCCTGGAAAGTTTCACTTCTGTTATGTGAACTACGCTACACGCACTTTTTTTTGTTTTATTTGAGAATTTTTTTTTGTCATTCTTGGGAAATTTCATTTGTTGACATTGTTTTATTCTTTTATTAGTTTGCAAGAAAGTTTATTATTATTTTGGAAAGAACTATTTTTTTTTTAATTTTTAATTTTGAAAATAATTTTTTTTTTGTTTTTCTAATTATATATGTTTGTTGATATACTACAAATTTCTCAACTTACGGCTATCTTATCTTATTATATCTTATATTATCTTAACTTCCATCAAATTTATTTTTTTTAAGGGAAACTTCTTAGGCGTCGATGGACGAGCGAGAATGGAGAGTGAAATTTCAAAGCCATGCAACGTTTTGGGCATTTGCGTTCCGCGAGCGAGATATAACGTAGAGGGAAAGCAGAAGGAGATAGCTGTACCTTATATCTCTCTCTCTCTCTTTCTTTGTCTGCCTTGAAAGTTTCACTTCTGTTATGTGTACTACGCTACACGCCCTGTTTTTTTTATCTGAACATTTTTTTTTGTCATTCTTGAAAATTGTGATTTTGTGACATTGTTTTATTTTTTTATTAGTTGCGAAAAAATTTATTATTATTTTGGAAAAAACTATTTGTTTTTTTCTAATTCTATATGTATATCATACTACAAATTTCTCATTTTACGGCTATCTTATCTTATTATATCTTTTATTATCTTATCGTACATCATCTCATCTTATTTTATCTCATCGGATATTATCTTATCTTCTTCTTGTCTCATCATGAATTACTATATCTTATTTCGCCTTATATTATTTATCCTCTTTATTCTTATCTTGATCCATATCATCTTTTCATATATTTTTATTTAATTTTGTCACACTTTATATTATTTTTTAATTCTTTCTATTTCACATTTTTTTGTTTGTTTTATTTCTTAATTTTTATTTGTTTTATTTTAATTTTTTTAATTGTTTTTTTTTTTTTATTTCTTTATTTAATTTTTTTTGTCTTTATTTCTGTATTTTAATTTTTAATTGCTGTATTTGATTTTTTTCACTTTCTTTATTTTAATTTTTTTTGTCTTAATTTCTGTATTTTAATTTTTTTTCACTCTTTATTTAAAAATTTTTTTTTTTAATTTTTGTAAATTTTTAATTTTTATTTCTTTAATTTATTTATTTTAATTTTGTTATTTTTTTTAAATTTCTTTGTTCTTATTTTTGAATTTAAATTTTTTTAATTTCTTTATTTTAGTTTTTATTTTTCATCTCATCTTATTTTATCTCATCGGATATTATCTTATCTTCTCCCTCTTTTCTCATCATGAATTACTATATTGTTTCCTATTTTGCCTTCTCTCATCTTATTTATCCTCTTTATTCTTATCTTGGTGCAAATGGAATTACCAAAACCTTTTATTTTATTTTGCTTCCCTTTATTTTATTTTTTATTTCACAATTTTATTTAAATATTTTTATTTTATTTTCTTTATTTTTATTTATTTTTATTTCTTTTTTTATTTCTTTATTTTAAGTTTTTTTTTTGTTTTTTTTTGTATTTTTATTATTTATTTCCTTTTTTTATTTCTGTATTTAAATTTTTTATTTTTATTTTTTCACTTTCTTTATTTCAATTAAATTTTTATTTTATTTTAATCTTTTTTAGTTTCTGCATTTTAATTTTTATTTTTTTCAATTTTTTATCTTTATTTTTTTAAATTTTTTGTCTTTACTTTTTTTAATTTTTTATCTTTACCTTTTTTTTAAATTTTTATTTTTACTTTTCATTATTGTTTTTGTTTTTCGATCCAATAATTTATTCTCTCTCCCTTATTATTCATCACGTTAAATGAAAAAATAAATAAAATACTTTTCTTCGCTTCACTCCGCACCATTTCATTTACAAGTGTCTGCTGTTATTCTGCATCCGCTTCCAATCTCGAAATCCATAAATATCATACATACATACATACATATTTGTTTGACTACTGAATAAATCAAAAACGCCCAAACTGTACAACGCATATACATATATGCATGCACATACGTACGCACATCAAAAATTCCAAGTCACCAAAAATAGTGCAATTCCAAGTTATGAGGTGTGAAATGGTGAGCAAATACATACCCACCCATAAGTCTGTATATCTGTGTGTGCATATGTAGTTGTTTGTAAAACTCATTGCCAGCTGCCACTGCAAATAAATTGCTGCTCAAACGCTTTAGGTGAGCTTTTAGAATTGGCTGCAATAGCTACTTACATATATACAGTCATGCGCGTACATACATACAACTTATCTATTTATGTATGTATATGAAATGTATCTGCTGCCGCATGTACATAGAGGATATGGACTAATCACATACATATTTACATAGAGGCAATATGAAAAATGCAAAATTACGTTGCCATATTGGCAAACATTGCGTCATTTGGCAATGGCCAACAACTATGCAAATATTTCCGACTTGCCAAAGCAAAATGACAACTATGTAAATAATTAATAACATTAACACCTACAACACAAAGTGTTTAGTTTTATTTTTTTTTTCTAAATTTCGCCTCGATACATATTTACGTATCGATTGTCGAACAAACATCTCCGTGCAGCAGAGAAAAGTAGGTGGAAGTGGAAGAGCAGGCGATGCATTGAATGTTTGAGAATCTCAGTTGAGCTATGCAAGTGTGTGCGCATATACAACTGCGTTCGAAATAATAGCAGTGGTGTTTGGAAAATCAAAAATATTATTATCATTATCAATAAGGGCTATATATAACCCTACCTTAATTATCACACTGGTTACTAGGGTCTTCAGTGCTGGATCAAAAATATATTTTCTTAAATATCAACAAAAGCTGTGTTTTATTTTTTTGATTGCCCAAATTTTTTTTTCCTTGATAACTCCTCTCGGGAGCATAGGGACATTTGTCTTACGTTGGTTGTGTCAAATGACAATCCTGGTAAAAAAATATATCTACTTCAAATATCTATCTTTTGATGTTAGACATTTTTTCAGTAAGGAGGAGATCATATGTCTCCTAAGTGCAGGAATCATTTCTCTTATCTGGGTTCCAGGGCTTAGGAACATGTAATATGAACAGGAAAGGGCCGGCAGAACCGCTTTCAGTTGTCCCCATCTCAGACATCGCTGCCCCCTTGACCGTTCTTAAAAGTGAACTGCACTATTTCTTCCTTAAAAAGGCATACAGACTGATGAAGTTCTATATTCTCCTGTACGATCTCAAAAACTTTGGTCTCAGTACGACTGAAGCAGGACGCTTAGAGTGGTGCAGATTCCACGGCACTCAATTTCCAAACTCATAGCGGTGATCACCGGTTACTGGGTGATCGGAACTCAGGTGGAGACACTTGGATTTCGGTACTACTCCCATTACAGAAGATATGGGGATCCGGCGGTGAAAGAGACTGTTGAACATTTTCTTTGCAAAGTCCGCATCTGCCAGCTACTGGCACGCTTTAGCTTTTTATTTATGCTTTTTATTTATACTTTTTATTCGGCTTATACATTTTTTTATAGCTGAGCAAATTTAGATCTCAACGCTTAACAAACTCTTGCCTTTCTTTGTGCGGCGCCACAATAAATATCATACCATAGGTATGTCATGCAGTTCGCAACGCTCGTGTCGATGCGGTGAGAGGAGCACAATCATTGCGCTTATTAAACTTTTAGGCAAAACATCCATCAGATGCTGCGATTTCTTTTTGGTTGCTTTCGCAAAGTTGCTCGTGTGTCTAGCGCGACCGCCTTTGAAATTAATTTTCGAAACTCTTCCTCGAATTTAGAAGAATTAAAACTAAAAGGGGCGTACTTTTGTTTGGTTAACATTTATTTTTTATTACTTAGTATAGTGCATTAGTAAGCCGGTAGTGAATTGCTAACAAAATATGCTTTAAAGATAATAAAATGTGCTGAAAATATTGACTTGGCTTCCATAAAACTCGCTATTCTCCGCATTACTCCCTGTTTAAGTATCAACTTTTTCACAAACCCAATAATTTTTAATGTTTCTTATATAAATATCAAATTTTCCTCTCCGCCAATTTTCCTCTAGTAATCTTGCATTGTTGTAATATTGTGTTATTTTTGTAATCTCTTGTATTATCTTCCCTAATACATTACTTAAAGTATTGCAATTCATCACACGTTCACTGCTCTTCTAACCTTCTCCATTCACCACCTGTCTGTGCTTGCAAATTAGTCAGTCCATCAGCTATTTACATAGGCATTCAAGTGTACAAGCACCAGAAACTGCGTAAGCTTCCCTGAAACGGATGGCTTACCCGGCGTATGCGTGATATATGCACGTGCATTAGAGCGGAACAATTTTTTTCCGACATCGTGCCTAGCAGATTCGAGTTCTGTAGTAAATATAACAATAATAGCTAAGACAAAAAAAACTGTTAGAGCTCAGCTTTGAAGTCCATTTCAACACGAATAATTAATTAATATGAGGTATATGCATTTGTTTTAAACCAACTTGTACAGGGTGGCCCATGTAAAATTTGGTTTTTGAATCGGCTATAAAAAAACACTAATCAATATTTTTTCAAACTTTTTATTTTTTTGAAGTCCATTTCAACACGAATAATTAATTAATATGAGGTATATGCATTTGTTTTAAACCAACTTGTACAGGGTGGCCCATGTAAAATTTGGTTTTTGAATCGGCTATAAAAAAACACTAATCAATATTTTTTCAAACTTTTTATTTTATGTTGAAGATCGAACATTGTCATTTATGAATGAAAAATAATATCGTTTAAATGACTGCCACGACTGGCTTTGCAGTAGGCCATTCGATCAACCCAATTTTTAAGCACATTTTCGATTGTTTGGGCTCCAATTTCATGAATGGCAACTTCGATTTCGTGTTTTAAAGCATCAATCGTCTCTGGATGGTTCGCATAGCATTTGTCCTTAACGGCTCCCCACATAAAATAGCCCAACGAGCTAAAATCACAGCTCCGAGGCGGCCAATTGATATCTGAATTTCGACTGATTATTCGGTTTTCAAAAACGGTAGCCAAAAGTTCGAGTGTAACTTTGGCAATGTGACAAGTTGTACCGTCCTGTTGAAACCAAATGTCAATTTTTGGAAACAACTCGTTGAGCATGTCACGGTAACGCTCGCCATTTACTGTAACCGCGGCTCCTCGCTCATTCTCGAAAAAAAATGGCACGATGATGCCGCCAGACCAAAAACCGCACCAAACAGTGACGCGTTGTGGATGCATTTGCTTCTCTACAGTAACGTGTGGATTTACTGAGCCCCAAATCCGACAATTTTGCTTATTGAGAAAGCCACCGATGTGAAAATCAGAAAAGAAGAAGAAGACTCACCACTTTGGAAATAGGTTTTCAATATTTCCCAATTTGTTCAAGCGTTTAGCGTCCCATTTCGTAAATGTCAAACCTTTAAGTAAATTAGCAAACGCTATATGGCCCACCCTGTATGTGGCTGCTCTGAAAAAAGTTCTAGTGTGAAATGTGGCTGTTGTTGTTGTAAGGTCGACATAGCCGAATGAGTAGATGCTTGGCTAAAAGTTGAAAATGCGTGAGTTGGAATCTCCGTAAAATATAAATTTTATTATTTCTAAATAAAACATTTTAACGAAACTCCTCAGTCTGACTACTTTTTAACGAAAATGAAGAGTTATTGAGGAGTTTGAGCTGATAACTTTTTGACGTCGAAAATGAGTAGTTTGGCCCATCAGTGCTGATTACTTGTTGAGAACAAAAATGTGAAGCATGATTATTAGTGCTGAGAAGTTTGTGATGACGACAATGAGGAGTTTAGTTGTCAGCAGTTATTACATTGCAAGAATAAAAATGATTAGTTGCCTTGCCTTTAGAGCATAGTAGATATATTTTCCAGTTTTAAGAAATTGCTATTGGTAAAAAGAGAGATAGAATATCACACCGACAAGGGGAAACTATCAGAACTTTCCCATGGCTAGAACAAAAATGTGTAGTTGGATGAGGATATTGATGATGATAATATGAGTGCTTATATGATAGTCAGCTGTCTTGTAGGGTATATATTAGGGCGGGTCGATTTAAAAATCGCTCATTGCTCTGTGAAAATCATATTCTGGGGATCAAAATAAGAAACTTTGCCGAAGGAACCATACCTCTAAAACGAATTCTGATGTCCCCTAATTTGGGTCGAACTTTTTAGTTTCTTTTCTCATGTAAAGGCCAAAAATGGCGATATTTGGAAATGATTGTATGGGGAACCCCCAGGGGAGTTCCAGGGGGTGTGCCACTGGCATGAGGGGATCGGCCGCCCAAAGATAGTGGAGGTTGGTCATACATTTGGACTCGATTGGAGCATTCTAAATGGGTCAAAGTGGGATTTTTCGTTCGACCCAAATTGGGGGACATCAGAATTCGTTTTAGAGGTATGATTCCTTCGGCAAAGTTTCTTATTTTGATCCCTAGAATATGATTTTCACAGAGCAATGGGCGATTTTTTTGCCTCCCCACAAATCGACCCGGCCTAATATATACACATACATACCTACTACGATATGTACATCTTCTCTATTCGGCATACGGAATTCGTCTTTACTCTGCACTCATTTTATATGTAAATCACGTGCCGTACTTTACATACCAAAACGGTTCTTATTGTTTGCTTCTTATTTTTTTTTTTTGTTTTCATATACTTTATCACATTATTATTGCTTTGCATTTTTGGCTTTATCTTCATATATATATGTATATATATTTTTTTTTATTTTTGTTTTTTTTATTTCTTCCTTTTTTTTATGTTCATCGCTTGTAGCAATTAATTTAATAGCAATTTGTTGTTAATTTGTTGTGACTGTTGCTAAAATTTGCCATTCCTATCATCTGCTTGCTTGTCTGGGCATGCTTGTAAGTATGTGTGTATGTATGTCTGTTTGTGTGTTTGTCTGTATGTCACCTTGTTTTGGGACCTCTTGATTTGTTTGCATGAATTTTCGTACGCCCATTCCACACTTATTTGCACGAATTTTATTTATTATTTATCTTTTTTATTTTTATTTTTTTTTTCATTTTTTTTTCATTTTTTTTTAATTTGCATTCGCTTTTGTCTGCTTTGATTTTTATTAATTTCAATTGCAGATATTTTTCTTTTTCAATTGAATGCTACTTTCTTTCACAGCTGCAGCTTTTATAGTTTTCAATTGTGTTGATTGAATTTAATTAAATTAATGCACTACTGCACGGGTAGAGAAGGTGATGGTGACAACCATTTTTTTAAGTGACTGATTGATGCTTGTTTGGGTGTTAGTGTGTTGTTCAATAGCTAGAAGAGTAAAGAGAGGGAAGTGAAGAACTTAGCTTATAAAGTGATATAAAAAATAGTTTTCGGAACCAATTCTTTAGATAATAAAGGAAAAAGTAATGTTTTTGAATACGACAAATGTAGGATTTTGATACAAAAAAATATGTAAATGCAGAGTTAGTGGATCCAGTGACTTGGATTACCTAAATTATTCAGAGCTTAAGGGAACAGAAACGATACGAGATTTGCAGTACATCCTCCGAGCTAAGATTACAAAAAATATATATAGATTTATATCTACTCAAAGCCCTCTTTTGGGTGGTCCAATACTTGTAGGCCGCACTTGGCCAAAAACCACTTATCAAGTGATGCGGAGTAAACCGGCGCATTGTCTTGGTTCTTTGTCACACTTAAGGTGCCTGATGGGTTAGCAACTATGAGTTTAAGGCAGTTGAGGACGTTTTTCGAAGATAAGAAAATTAAATGAAAATTAAATTATTTTTATACTTGAAAATCACACAACTTCATTTTTATATTGTTTTTAATAACGCAAAAGAAAAAGTTATTAAAACGTGGTGTGGAAGGTGGCCTATTAAGACAATGTATTTTGGCTCCTTCAATTACCTGAAAAAAGGAAGATATATCAATCTTAATGAGTTTAGCTATTGTCAGTTCTAGAAAAAAGGGGAACAAATCGTTGACAAAATAACGCTTGCTAAACATTGAATAGCGAAAATAGATAATTTTTCATTAGTTTTCTACATTAAAAAAACCATAAGACAAAATTTTTGAGAAAAATCTTCGGAGCAGTGAAAGACAACAACTATGAATGACGCATAAGATGGACCCATGAACTGCACCAACGAGTAAAAGGAAAGAATCTTGTGCGCTTAATCAAAGCTCTAAGAATCAGATGACTAGATCATGTCCAGGGAATGGACCCAACGAGAGCTCAACGAAAAATAATTGACGCTAAAACATTTACGACGACAGCAAACGATAGACCAATATCAAGATGGATTGACGAACTGGAGGATGACATGAGGAACCTCAAAGTAAAAAACTGAAAGGAATTTGGTTGATTGATTGAACGTTACAAATGGAGGCATTTTGTTTAGCAGATCGAAGTTCATACGTAGCGCCAATCGATGATGATTAATTATGTTTTTGAATAATTTTTTTTCTTAAAAACACAGAAAAAAGAAATGATTTTGAGTGACGGAAGTTTTTATTTTCACGTAGTTCAAAAGTGTCAAATATGATTGACATCCGACGCCATTTTCAAAAATAATAAATCTGCCGATAGGGTGACTATTTTTGTGTGACTTTAGTGTACGTGATCCTACTAGGTTTTGCCTTATTTTGTTTTACTTTACTTGGTTTTACTTTACTTTGCACTGCTTTTCTTTAGTTACCTAATTTTACTGAAATATAGACGAGATCCTCTAACTCCTGGAGGAGTCAAAAACTGCTTTTCGTCATCGAAAAAAAAGTTTTGGGCAAGGTCTTAAGTTCGTTCTAAGTCTTATTCAAATACCTCATTTCCGCCTGCGTTAAACGGCGCCAGGTGATTCGTAATCTGCCTGCATTTCGTTTGATGGACGAGGTTCCATCGTCGCACCTATTTAGCGATGCTGTCGTTAGGCTTAGTGTATGGCCTCTTGTATTTCACTCGCCACATCGCATTGATTAGCCTTTGAAAGTAATTCGGTGTTAGATATAAAGGGTGATTTTTTAAGAGCTATAGGAATGCGGCCGCCGTAGCCGAATGGGTTGGTGCGCGACTACCATTCGTAATTCACAGAGAGAACGTCGGTTCGAATCTCGGTGAAAACACCAAAGAATTAAGAAAAAACATTTTTCTAAAAGCGGTCGCCCCTCGGCTGGCAATGGCAAACCTCCGAGTGTATTTCTGCCATGAAAAAGCTCCTCATAAAAATAACTGCCGTTCGGAGTCGGCTTGAAACTGTAGGTCCCTCCATTTGTGGAACAACATCAAGGCGCACATCACAAATACGAGGAGGAGCTTGGCCAAACACCCAAAAAGGGTGTACGCGCCAATTATATATATAGGAAAGTTTTTCAAAAAACACTCGTAAAATTCAGAAAAATGCTTAAAATTTTAATTTAAATCGATAGTACAGTCCATATAATTTAATGTTTGAAGATTATTTCATGCAAATGTTGACCGCGACTGCGCTTCAAATGGTCCATCCGCTTAGCCCAATTTTGGCGTACTCTTTCCAATGTTTCGGCCGGTATCTCACATATAAATGCTTTAATGTTGTCTTCCAATGCGTTAATTGAAGCAGGCTTTTCTGAATAGACATGAGATTTAACATAGCCCCACAAAAAATAATCTGGAGGAGTTATATGGCACGATCTGGGTGACCAATTGACAAGTCCCGAACGTGAAATAAAATGTTAACCGAACTCGCCTCTCAACAAGTCCATTGTTACGCGTGCTGTGTGGCATGTGGCATGTGGCACCGTCTTGCTGAAATCACATGCCATGCAAGTCAAGCTCTTGCATTTTGGGCAAAAAAAAGTTGGATATCATTTCACGGTAGCGCTCACCATTCACAGTTGCGTTACGATTCGCAGCATATTTGAAGAAGTACGGTCCAATGATACCTCCAGGCCATAAACCGCACCAAACTGTGACCTTTTCTGGACGCATTGGTAGCTTTTGCAATTCTTCTGGCTGATCTTCGCTCCAAAATCGACAATTCTGCTTATTTACGTACCCATTGATCCAAAACTAAAACAACTTTTCGATAAAAAAGTGGATCTTCGGCCAACTTTCCAAAAGCCCATTCACCAAAAATTCTGCGTTGCGGTAGGTCGTTCGGATTGAATTCTTGCACCAGCTGTATTTTGAAAGGCTTCACACTGGCTGCGAACGGCGACGAATCGGTAATAGATGGTCCTCATTAACACTGGCCGATACAGCTGCGATATTTACTTCAGTTTGCACTCTACGTAAGCCTGTTGGTGGTTTGATGTCCAATAATGTAAATTTGGTTCTGAATTTACTCACAATACCTCGAATAGCCGCTTCAGGGGGTCGATTAAACTGACCATAAAATGGAAGAAGCGCGCGATAAACTTTCTTAACAGAACACGCATTTTTATAATAAAATTTAATGATTTGCAAGCGTTGTTTGTTTGTAAGACGATTCATGGTAAAATTATAAGACCAAACTGAAGATGTTCGATAGTGAAACAAAACACGAAATGTGCGTCAGCTGTTTAAACCAACTGTTTAAAAAGATAATAGCTAAAAAATCACCCGTTAGATCAATAGCAGGTGAGGTTTGGAGTTTACCATAATTTACTTTACTTAATTTTACTTTACTTAACTTTGTTTTACTTAACTTAACTTTACTTTACTTTACTTTACTTTACTTTACTTTACTTTACTTTACTTTACTTTACTTTACTTTACTTTACTTTACTTTACTTTACTTTACTTTACTTTACTTTACTTTACTTTACTTTACTTTACTTTACTTTACTTTACTTTACTTTACTTTACTTTACTTTACTTTACTTTACTTTACTTTACTTTACTTTACTTTACTTTACTTTACTTTACTTTACTTTACTTTACTTTACTTTACTTTACTTTACTTTACTTTACTTTACTTTACTTTACTTTACTTTACTTTACTTTACATTACTTTACTTTACTTTTTTTTACATTATTTAACTTAGCTTTAATTTACTTTTTCACCTCACTCTACTGTGCTTCACTTTATCCTACTTTGTTATAATTTATTGCTTTACTTTATTTTAATTTAATTTAGCTTACTTAACTTTACCTTATTTTACTCTTAAAGACTCTTCGCCGCATTGTTTACTGACTAAGCTTCGTAAGCCGCTTCTATGTTCGAATATACTTCCACAATTTTCTTATTCGCTTCCTCTTCTTAAACCATAATTCCCCTTTTCCGTATTTCATTATCTTCACATTTATGCGAGACTTACTTTGTTGAAAAATATTTTTATTTTATTTTATTTTTTTTTGTACTAGGATATATCAATTCAAAGCTGAATGCACGCTCACTAATCCCACTATTCACAAAATCACGTACATCACTGAACCGTTAATGCGACTTCCTTATCGCTGCATCAAACTTTTGCCAGTAAAGTGCGACAGAGTTCAAAGCATTTTCAATTAAATCCTTATCGCGGACAAGACTTGAATTGAAGTGTGATTTTTGTCTACCTTCAATAGTCTGTAAGTCAAGACAGTGCTTATACACACACATACAAACCGAAATTGATTGGAACGAAATATAGCACGCTTCTGAGCTATTCTTTATATACTATATACGTATGTATGTATGTACGTATGTTTGTATTGACAGTCATATATATTACTCTACAGAAATACAGCACATTTTGAAAAGTGCTTAAAAGTCATTAGCTTACTGGTTGACACATTAAATCGTAATCGCCATTAATCGGGGAAGACTATAAATTTAATCTCTTTCATTTCCACACGCACACACACTCACACTCGAATGTTGATAAAGTGCAATATAAATTCAGTTGTATACAAAAAAAGAAGGAGATTTTTCTGTCATTCAATACGTGCGTGTTGTGATTAGGCAATTTCGCTTGGAAATACTTTCACATATACATACATACATACATACACACATACATATGCATAGGCAGGGATTCTTTTAGCTAATCAACTTTTAATGTTCGCCTGCAATTGACGTCGTCAGCAGCAAATTACTTTGTGAGCGGTTAAGTATTCATTATAATTTTTGTTTTTGTTTTTGGTGCTCAATTGGCGTTTGTACCGCATTAGTCTTTGGGAAATTAGTTAATTGCACTGACATTAAAACAATTTATATAAATTTTTTATTGATGAATTCTAGCAAATCGCGCATTCATACCATCGACCATCGGAAAGGTGTGTCAACCGGCAGTTATCCTTATGCGTGCGTCCCTTTTTTCAGCTACGAAATTTTCGGACTTATCGTAACTATGTTTGCGGTTTGCGTGCGGGTGTGCATATAGACATATGTGGTAAAAATTAATTTGCTATGCCTCTACTTTCATTTTGCTGTTGAAATTTCAAGTTATCTGATTTTGATTTACTTTCGAAATTATAGGTTTTTGGTGCCTAAGTCCGTTTTTTCTACATTTTCGTGTTTTCTCTCCCCCGTTTAACTTGAGTTTTCATGTTCGAGTATAATTTCCCTTGCACGTCGATAATGCGGAAATAGTAGAAAAACTCCCAATATAAGCCACTTTACAAAATTTTATTTCCACTTACGTAAACCAACAGCTCATATAAGTTGACTTTGAGAGCTGTGGGTGGGGAAATGGTGTAAAATGCTCATAGCTATGTGGGTATGTATGTTAGTATATCAGGCCGATAGTTTGGCTGGCTAATCAATTGTACGAGTATGGCATGGAAGCATTTCGGAAATTATTTCACGGTAGACTGCCAGAAAAGGAAATAAATAGGAAATTTTCCTTTCCTTGACTAAGGCTGACACAAAGAAAGGGAGTATAATAATTTTTAAGTATGGAAAAAAATAAATGAAGAAATTTAGTTATAAAAAATTATTTGCTATACTATATATGTACCTATTTATGATGAACTATATTTTGATAAAAAACTGACAAAAAAAAATTGGCGTCAAAAATATTGCGAATATTGTTAAGAGATGAAGTGACTTAAGAGGTCCCGATGGTCTAGAGCTCGAAAATTTAGGGTATTTTCATGAATTTTTTTACAATAAAAAAATATAAAACAATATTTAAAATTTTGAAGCTTTTTATTTAACTTCATTTACATACAAAAATGAAAAAAAAATTGACAAAATCGACGTCTTCTTCAGTTTTTTATTAAAAAAATTCGAAAAATTGAAATAATGCGATAATATGATTCTAGTATGAGCGATAGCCAGTGATGCTGTGAACAACATACATATTAAAATTTCAGATGATTCAGTTGATTTTATTTTTTTTTGTTTTTGACAACACCAGGCCGAAAAAAGTAGTTTTGAGATAATTGAGTTTAAAGTTTTGAGAGTGGAGATTTTCCATTGATGTGGCCACGTGACGAATCTGAGTCTACCTGTTAAAACGGCTGTAGTATCGAAAATACTGGAAATATCCTTCCAAAAATTTGACAGAATATTCTTAAAAGCTTATGCTTCGGAATTGATTTTTTTTTAATCTAGACCACCGGGATTCCCTAATTTTTGTGTTAATGAGCGATACCATCAATCAATCCCACGACAGTCGGCTGTACCTTGCCGGAATGACCCGGATTTATATCGGGCCAAGTACTTGTCACTCCAGCGTAATTATCCGTATGTGTATGTATGACGAATGCTTATGCTGCTACAACAACAGCGTTACCATCAATGACTCTATCCATTTGGCATTTACACAAACTTCGATGCTTCATAACTTACGAAGCCGGATTAGGCATAAATAATAAAATTGAATTATGTTACATTTTGGATATAAAAAACAAAAAAAAACAAAAAAACAAAACAAAAAATAAAAATAAAAAAAAATACAAAAATAGAAAAATAATTCCATGAAACAATTCCAGGATTGTAAAAACGAAAGTGACTCCGTAAAAGTGCACTGGTCAGGTTCTTTACGACCATGACTATTCATTTATCATCGCTATTTACATCACCCCCTAAACGTTGGCAGACAAATGTAAACACGCATTTTTAATTTGTGAGGTAAATGCGCCTCGAAGTAGGCAAAACTATGTCACAAAAGTCTATACAACACGCAGACACAGTGGCACGAATAAATGTTGTATATGTGGTAGTGGTGTGTAAGTGTGAGTGCTTCCCTGTAGGACCAGAGTATGCTACAGAAGCTTGTGGTAAACTAAATTTATAGTTTTATTGTATTTTTGAGCTTCAATAGTTTCAGGTCGCTCTATTTTTGGGGTAAACCTCACGGAAATGCCTTATTGCATTAATGTGATATTTCAGCAAGTTATTGATTTCCTACTTTACATTTGTCAAAGAAAATGCTATCACTCACAGATATAAGCTGCCAAAACAAAGCTGTCACTCTGGCAAAACAAAGCGCCATTAAAAAATTGCGCCAAAGAATCGCGAACTGGAGAAAACCCTGCGCATCAATAGCATAGAAAATAAGTAGCCGCTAGTTGTTGATAGGGTTGAGATGTTTGTTACATTTTTGAGCCGATTTAATTTATATTCTGTATATATATACATACTTGAATTTTTCTAAAAATTTACACAAGACTAAAAAATCTCTTTTTAAATGTTTGGAAATATTTTTATTACTTTTAAAAACTTGAAGGCAACCCCTGGTTTTGAATCTATGTGGGTCTAAGAGAAAATATTTATTTGTCATTTTTAATTTTAGAAACCATTTAAATTTTATTTTTGTTTTTAAATTTTATAGGCCATATACAATTTTATGGATTTATTTATAACCCATTTCAATTTTTTTTCATTTTTAATTTTCATGAACCATTAAAATTTTTTTTTTTTTCATTTTTAAATTTTATAAACCATCTAAACTTTTGTTTTGTATTGTAATTGTGAAATTTTATAAGCCTATTAAAATTTTTTTTATTTTTAAATTTCATAAACCATTTAACATTTTTTTTCTCATTTTTAAATTGTAAATGTAATTTTATAAAAATTTAAATTTTATAAGCCGATAAAATTTTTTTTTAATTTTTTTATAAACCATTTCAAATTTTTGTTTTTAGTTTTTAAATTTTTTAACCTTTAAATTTTTTTTTTATTTAAATTTTATAAACCATTACAATTTTTTTAATTTTATAAACCAACACAATTTTTTTTTTGTTTTTATTTGGAAATTTTACAAACCATTTCAATCTTTTCTTGCTTTTCATTTTTAAGTTTTATAAACAAACCCGATTCTTTTTTCTTATAAATCATTAAAAGTTTGTTTTGTAATCGTTAAACTTTATAAACCAATTACAAATTTTTTTAATAAACCATTTCAATTTTTTTTTTTCATTTTTTAATATTATAAATCTTTAAAAATTGTTTTTTTTATTTTTTAATTTTATAAGCCATTAAATGTTTTTTATTGTTAAATTTTATAACCATAAATTTTATTTTTTATTTTAAATTTTACAAACCATTTAAATTTCTTTTTAATTTTTCAATTTCTAAACCATTTCGAATTTTTTTTTTAATTTTTAAATTTTATAAACCACTTAAAATTTTGTTTTTCATATTTAAATTTTATAGACCATTCCAAATGTTTTTTTGTTCATTTTTTAATTTTATAGAAATTTAAAATTAAATTTAAAAATTTTTTTTTATATCTCATAGACCATTTAAATTTTTTTTTAGTTTTTAACCACTTCAAAGTTCTTTTTTTCATTGTTAAATTTTATAAACCATATAATTTTAATTTTTTAATTTTTTTTTTAATTTTATAAACCATTTCAATTTTTTTTTTATTGTTAAATTTCATAAACCATTTAAATTATTTTTTTTATTGTTAAATTTTATAAACCATTTGAAATGTTTTTTTTTGTTTCTGTTTTAATTTGATAAACCATTTCATTTGTTTTATTTTTTAAGTTTTATAAACCATTTTTTGGTTTTTTCTTTATTGCATTTCATAAGCAATTTAAATCTTTTTTTTTGTTGTTTTTTTTTTGGTAAATTTTGTGTGTAAAATTCCGTCTGCAGTAAATTTTTTATGACCTTAACTGCTTATAGAAAAATTAAAATATAAATATAAATAAAAAAAATTAAAATACTCGAAGCCTAATGATTGAAAAAAAACTTCATTTCAAGCAATATCAATCCAAGCTGAAACTTGCAACTAGTTCCTCTTCCCTACAGGGTTCAAATGGCTGTTATTTAGGTGCGTTTGCCGCGTCATTAGTGTCGTTAGCATGCTTTTAGGCGCGCTAAAGCAATTTCGAAATCAAAACGAAACAACCATCCATCTACAAACACGTGAGAGTATAGCAAGCAACATGCAGATGTGCAAGCGGCACACAGCAACGGAGCACAGGAGTGGCAACCAAACACTTGCTCGGCTGACTCAGTGGCACCAAAATAGAAGTGAAAAAGTCATTAAATCATTGAAGAGTGTGGGCGCTTATTTGATGTTTTCGTGCACCTAGTCTGAGACTTCCAAATCAGCTCTTTCGGCCATTGAAATTGTACTCATCTAGCGAATGGCGTAGTTTACGCTGCTGCTTATGGCGCGTCTAAACTTAATGGAGCAGCACAAAGTGGGTGTAAAAAAGTGATTAAGCATTTCGAGTACCACGAAGTTGCATGCAAATATAATTAATTAAAAATGCAAAGAAAACATGTAATTTCATGGCTTTCATGTGTGAATGCAGGTGGTGGTGGCGCAAGTAATTTTAGAATTCACACACAAAAAGTGAGTGGAGGAGCAGAGATTTAGGGCAGCAATTAAAATTATAGCACACTTTATTTTGTATACATTTAGGCGTACAAGAGAGGTGAAAGAGGGTTTGTTTTTTTGTTTTTTGCGAAAATTAATAATAATAAAGAAAAAAAATGTATTTCTAGCATTTCACATGAAAAGTATTTCAAAATTAAAAATTAAATCGAATAATAAAAATGTGGAATTTTTTATTATTTATTTACTCAACTAATACTCAATTTTATGTTTGGTAAATAAAAATGCCATTAAAGTGCAGCTCGTGCTTTATGCAACACATATAATTACTTCCTCATCAATATCCTTTATATATTAACTGAACGAATATTAACTCAACTGAGCTTTCTAACCCCTGTGGGACCTGCATGACCTGCTTTACTACCTTTTATGCAGTCATATATACTTTATTGCATGCGTGTGTGTGTGTGTGTGTGCGCGTTTGTGTCAGCAGTTCATTCATGCCAGCCCATAAGCGCTTATGTGTTGAGTGCAGCTGCACTAAAATTCGTGTAGAGTTCGACTCGTCTGCGGGTGGCTATATATGCATGTACTTACTTATCTACATACACACATACATACACTTGCACTTTCTTTATATGCAATGAGTAAAGACATTTCAAAGCGCAACGTAACGAAACGAAGCGAACTAATAACCGAAAAAGCCAATTGACCCAGTTATGGCAGGATGTTCGTATGTATGTATGTATGTATGTATGTATGTATGTAAGTGGTGCATGTACTATATGTGTATGAGTGCATCCATGTGAACGCCTTGAAAAGCCTTGACTTTCCACAAGCGTAGAGTGAGCCAGGCAGTTGGTTACGACAATGATGCGCGTGTGTGTGTGTGCATGTGCGTGTTTATGGCGGTGGTGGTGGTAGTGGTGGTGGTAGTGGTAGGGATGGTAGTGGCGGTGTGCACTACTTGACCTGTATGCGCATTAGAGGTGAATGAAATGAGTTGAGGAGAGTTTGAGAATTATAAAATGGAAATATTTTTTTTTGTGTTTTGGTTTCTCAACTAGCAGAACATTAACTGCAAAATTAAGAGACGTAGCAAAATAAATATTTATATGGTGGGATGCTTGAAAGAGTCAAGAAAGCAATGAAGTGGTTGAGTGAATAAAAGAATTTTTAGTATCCCAGCTTCGAATTTGCAAAATAAATGATTTGATAGGGGTAAGAAAGCTGAGCTGTTGATATACTGGAGATGATTGATGGGATTTAGGTTAGCACAGTCTCCCAGGCTGTCGAAGAAAGGAGCACCCAGTGACCTTCGTCGTCTAGCTGCCAAACCCAGACATTTACAGAAGACGTGCTCAACAATCTTATACTCTAAAAGGTCCCCACAGCTTCTGGAATGAGGGTTAAATGGCAAACCTAGCTTTTCCGCGTGTATGCCGATCATTCAATTACCCGTAAACACAGCTACGAGTTTTGAAATGTAATAGCGTGCACTTAGAAACATACTTAGAAAACTCAATGGCACACTTACCCTGCAGCCGCGCCATATATCTTTCGAGACTCATGAAGTCGAAAAGGGAAGCCTGAAGCCTATCCTTGGTTTCCCATGAGATATTCAACGAACATGTCTCACAGCCGTCCCTCAATGGGCCCGCCCTCTCTGCCACTGTAGTATTTTTCGTATACGAGGGCTACTTGGAGATGATCCCTGGCCACCTCACTATAAGCAGCCCTTGCAGCCACAGCTGCCGCACTGCTTGTAAGGCCCTGAACACCCTGAGTCGAGGAACTTTGTATGTTTTTGGCAGCACGCGCACGCACATCCTGTGATCGCTGCCGCTTAGCCGCTAGTTGATTTTGAGATTTTGCGGATTTTTGTGTATTTGGACTACCAGCTTTCCTAGATACCTTATTTTTATACTCCGAAACCACGGTCTCCTACCTGCAGGGGATAAGCAGCGCGTTCATCTACTCTACCGGCCAATTCATGCTTAGATGTTTTAGCCAGAATGTATTTGGCGCTCAGAAAGCGCGTTTTGAGCAACGAACCCAGCGGATTTTTTGTTTCTCTTCCTGGCATTCTTATCAGAGGTCGCCGTAGTAGAAGATTTAGTATGTTGGGTTGGCTTGAGATGGCTGAGTTTCAGCACAGGAGTGCTATGGCGTGCACTCGACGTGTTGGGTCCGACAACTGTGTCCTGGCTAGAAGTAGCTCCTCTTCGGAGGATGTATCCTGCACACTCTCAGTTTCAGCATACTTTCTGTTTTCCATGTTTGATCCCACGAGTAAGCACGGAAATGAACCTTACCTTGGTGTAGGAGCGGACCGCTAATGACACTACCAGCGTCGTTAGGCACTATCAGCCATGCAGCTCTCGGAACGGGTACCTCAACACCTTAGCTTAAAGTGCAAATCCAACACGTTTGTATCACGAGCCGATTGATGAAAAACAGACGCCCGCTGCAGCCGCCACCAACCTGTGCTCAGCCGTTACTAGGTGTATTGTTTTTGGCTTCAGAGCGCATCGTCGACCTTACCGACTTGGGTGGCCCTACCAGTAGCTACGCTACCGTCGGTGTTGCTGCTGGGATCATTTCACTTACTGATCCGCTTCAACGCTGCAAGATAACAATCTCTTGAGGAGGAAAGCAATTCTTGTGTTAATTGGAAAGCAGAAGTTTAGTGATATGGAATATCGCTTTTCACGGAAGTGCTTAAAAAAGGAAAGAGTAGCCTACTATGCACAATTTTTTGTTTTATACAGACAAAATGCGAAAAATCGTCTGGGAAAAATATTGTCAAAAATCAACGAAAATTTTGAAGGGCTTTAAACTTGCACTTGGTTATGTTAATATTTAATGAGCTGTAAAACTGCATGCATAAAGATTTTTAAAAAATTCTCTTAAAAAATGTTGAGATTTTTACGAAAATAGTGATGTTTTGTTCTTCAAGCTAGATTCTTTTGTTGATTTTGGATTGCTATTTTAACAGACCTCTTATAAAAGGTGGTTAAGTTTCAAGGGCCGGTGTTGAATGTGAGCCACACCTTAACGTGAAGTTTTTTTCTGCATTTCATTTGACATTTCACAATTACAGACTAATTCATACAGACCATGGAAAGATATATGTACAATCGAGCAACATGTTAAAGTTATTCAGGCTTATTACAGCTCACTTTATCATGCCGCAAAGCACATTTACACTACCTCAAAAGCATTTTCAGCTTTGTCTGTTAAATTTAAAGTTTACTTGATGTGGACTTTAAAATGTGTGACTAGACTTTAAGCGAATCGAATTACGACGATATAAATAAAGAAACGTCAATTTAGCTCGACGAATTCGCCGACCTAGAAAGCAGTTAAACAAATTTAGGCATTTTTACTCCAGCTTTCTTGCCTCTTCAGAACTAGCAAATTTATCTTCATCAGGCAGCAGAGAAAACGAAAGTAGTTAAAGGGCACTTTAAAGTTAGGAATATTTTATTGACTCGACTTAGTAAAACTCACTTTAATGGGTAAATGCCAAAACGGTACTATGTTTATGTGAATTAAGAAACAAAAATTTTTTTTTTTTTTTTTTGCCTCCTTTATTAATTACACCTGTCGTATGACACTAAGTAATTCTTTCTGCAGCTTGGATTTTATAACATTAATCATTATCAATATTACATTTGGGTTAAGTTTTTGTGTGAGTTTACAAGTGTAGGTATGTGCATAGCTTTAAATTAGAGAAACAAAAATAAGAAATTTTTCTTGTACTAAAATAATTTGGAATTGTTGAAAATTTGAAAAAAAAAAACGATTATATATTAACTATAACTATAACTACACTTCTCACAAAAATTAGGGAAACAGTAAAATTTCCTAAATTTCTTAGTGATTTTCGAAAAGCTGTATCTCGGTGGAAAATGGTCGCATAGAGTTCCGACAAAGAGCAATTTGAAGCTTTAAATTTCTAGTTGTAAGATCTTTGAGACATTTTTTTTTTATTTAACGGTTATTTTGTAATCGTCAGTTAAAGAGCGACAAAAACATTTTCGAAATTTTTTCCTATTTTTTTTTTTGATTTCACGGGCTTGGAAAAATTTTTCCGACTAAAACTAGCCATACAGTCAACTAGCTTGATTATTTAGCTTCAATTTGCTTTTTTTGAATTCTCGCTACGATCATTTCTCTCTGAGATATCCGCATTTTACGAAAAAAGACCGTTTTATCTTTGATGATTGATATCTCGGCAACTAATAATCCCACAATAAATCGGGGTTTGGAAAGTCGAATAAATTTCCTATAAGATCCTTATTTAATTTTTTGAGAAGTAATTTTTTTTTACCCTTAACGTTGGTTTGAAGTGAACACAAAAAACGCCTTTTTACGTTTTTTCAGAAAATCTATCGTTCCCTTACAAATATTAATGTGGGAACTCATGTTTCTAGGGATTTTTACAGTTTAATATTCCATTAATAACCCTGTAAATTTTTAAATCAATCCATCGAGACGTTTTTCCTGACCGACTGATCAAAATTTTACAAAAGAATTATAGGAACAAGTGCATTGTTTTTAAACATTGGCTAAACATTATTACATGAAATGGATAAAACATTTTTTTTTTTAGTTTTTTCGCATTTTTCCGTTAGTATCTTATTAAATTGAAAAAAAAAAAAAAAAAAATCAAAAAATTACTTCCTTTGGTTGCCATCATTCTCCATTTTCCAAGATTCGCCCATAACCTCTAAACAACAGTTCATTTTTTAATTAATTCTGTGTCCCACAGTGGCAAAAACCAGAAATTCCTACTCTCGGTGCGGCTGTAAGTGGGCCGCAAGTCGCTTTACGTTTTAATTGAAAACTGAATCCCTAAGGCTTAAAGTGCGCAGCAAAATTTTATAGCCAGTCAGTAGCCACCAACTCACTTCAAATAAGTTTGCATTTTTAATTGTTTTCTATATTTTTAAATTAAATTTCTTTATATCCTCTATAATTGATTTTCTACCTTTTTACTTGCAGTTGTGGAACTCTAACTCTCGTCAGCTTCAACGACTAATGTAATAACTTCAACAACAACAACAACAACAAAACTAATAAAAACGATTGTCGCCAGCATAGAAAAAGAAATAAAAACCAACAACGGCAATATGTGGCTACCAACTTAACACAGCCATAGACAAGTGTTAAAAAATATATTAAAAAAATTCAAAGGCACACAACCAAAAAACAAAAAAAAAAACAAAAACACTGCAAACAAAGGCTAAAATAAAAACAATCAACAACACCCAAAACAGAGCAGCACAATAAAGGTTTTCCAACAATTCGGTATCTCTCATCTTCCCAAGCAAAGTGTGCAAAAAAAAACGTGAACGTTTTTAATTTATTTTAATTTTTACATACAACAAACATACAAACAACAACCACAAACAACAACATTAAATCTGCGTGTGAAAATTAAGTTTGTGTTATTCGTTGTTTTTGTTTTATTTGTTTAATCATCGCACTCGGCGGTTGCGTTTTGATGCCGATGTAATTTCCCACACTCACAGATTAGTGGCTCTCTTCGTAGTGTTATCGAATTTTTCTCAGCCCTCAAGCATTATTCGTTTGTGTGCCTACATTGGTTAAAACTGTATGACATTACTTGGGCCTAGCGCCCCTGGTATGGCCTTTATGATGAAAAAGAAAAAGTATAAGTTCAATGTTGAGGTGCAATTGCAAGAGCTCTCCGAGGTGGCGCTTGTGAATGAGGTGCTGTTCGCAAAGATACGATTGCTGGATGGTGGATCGTTTCAGGAGTACAGCAGCAGGTGAGTGTGTGTGTGTGTGAAGGAAAATGTGTCTTCAAGCTCATTTGGGCATTTATCATAGACAATATTTCTAAAGGGAGATCAATTTAGAGGTATCCGATTTTAAATTGAGATAAAACAATAAAAATTCAAATTGATTGGGTAATTTTTACTATTTTTGTGTAGAATTGCTTGTGACATTTATTTTTTAAGATATTACCTTTCAAATGTTCCCGCAACTGCGTCGTAATTCGGCCATTCGTAAACATCAATTCTGAATGACTCGCTGTAGGATTTCGTTCGGTATCTCGCGAATAACTTTAGTAATGTTGGATTCCAATGCTTTAAAATGCTTTAATCGAAGCCGGTTTATCCACAAAGCATTTGCTTATCTCTTCTCTAAAATTCCAAAGGTGTGATAGCACACGATCTGAAGGCCAATCCACTGGTCCGAGACAAGAGATAAGTTGCTCACCGAAACGATGACGCAGTAAATCTATCGTTTCATGAGCTGTATGGCAAGTTGCGCTGTTCTTCAATTTCCGTCTTATAATCTAAACATTATTCCACTGTTGGGCCGTGCTAGAATAACTTTTGGTCCAATATATCAGTAAGAGATCCCACAGCAGCAATCACAAGTGTTTTAATTGAGGTGCAAACTCGGTTTGTTAATCGAAAAACTCCGCAGCGAATCAAAAACGCACACATTGTATTTTGAATAAATATCTGACAATACTGTACAATCAAACCAAACAAAAAAAAAAAATAAAAAATTAAACAAAAATAAATAATAAATAAGACAAAAAAATAAATAAAACTAAAAAATAAAAAAAATTGTAAGATTTCGTCAATGGATTCTGATAGAGAAACAAAAAAGAAAAATATACGTTTATCGGCAATTTAAAAGTTTGCGTCTGAATATTCTTTTAGGGGCGTCAAATTTCACAGCTTTTGCAGGTCTTATGCTAAATTGACTTAGGAAACAATGTGACCCTTGTATTTTAGGTATGTGATGTGTTCAGCAGTTCTGTGTTGAACACAGCAGGCAACATTTTTGTGTAACATTTGAACCCTCTAACTCCTCAAAAGATGGACCTTGTTTGTCTCTTTTCTAGATAAAGGCAAAAAATACTTATAACAGAGGGACTGTTAGAGATTAGATTAAGTTTGTGGGGGATCGGACAAGTCCAAGCACTCAGTCAGTAAGACCATTGTATTGCATTCGGATACGTTACAATGCAAGAAATAGAGTGACAGGATAGATTCAGTATGGATGGTAAGACTAAAAAAATGGTTCGAAGTCACTCTTTCACGAATCTTTTGGACTCATTGATGTATCTTAAGAGATCCGAAAGAGGAAGAGTATGAACTTAATCCAAATTCAATACATCGCACCCCAACAGCTTAAGTCTGATTCAAGAAAACGCCGCACAACTACAGAGAAAATGCTCTACAGTGTCCCCATTCCCACGGCAGGATATGCATATTAGGTCGCAAATGATTCCCATGGTATCGCTGTGCTGACAGTCGTTGTGCTGTGTGATTACATCCATCAGTACTCTCAGGTTCTTCCTACTAAGTTTTAGTTTCCTGTTTGGTTCTTTCACAAAGCGCTTGGCTACTGTGCCCGAGTTCAACCTATACCAACGTCTTCATGAACTCGTCAATCCATAGTTGAACCGATGCAAAATTCACTTCGGGTAAGGGTTCAGGGCCTAGTGGTGTGCTTTCATAGTCTTCATTACGCAGTTAATCAGTCAACTCGTTCCCTGTAAATAATACCACAATGTCCAGGCACCCAAATAAGACAAACTTTGTTGTGTTTTGCAACACTGTTCAGTTTTGTCTTACATCCACCGACTAATTTTGAAGAACGGCGTGGGCTAGCAAGGCCTCTCAGTGCAGCTTGATTGTCGCTACAAATTCCAATACTACCACTCCGCCACTTTTTCTCTTTTTCTTTTCGCTTACTGGCTAAGCTACATTCAAAATAGCATATAATTTCGTTAAGAATACCGTAGCCATCTGTCCAGTAGCGTAGGAGGACTTAGTGTCTTCGTCTAAGTACCATCCATATCCGCTAAAATCACTCCTTTCGATCAGTCGGTGTCGAAAGTGTACTGAAATCGCGTTAATAGGTTCTCTCGACTTAACCATTGATGTCTATCTGCGATAAAAACATCATAGTTGCTACCAAAGCTAACGTCGGGTACCCGATTGTCCGCTGGCATCGAGAACAGTGTGCACCGCTCTGACAACTGGTGGCATACCTGACAGTGACCGATGCTTTCCTCGTTTCCCTAGACTCTTGACTTTAACTTGAATCTGTACGCCGCCTTCATCGCTTCCTTTCGAATTTGAAGATCTATAGGTTGCAAGTTCAGAATGGTATTAAGGGCATCGCCAGATATACTCATAGCACCTGTCACACTTCTCTGTAGTCTGGTTAGGGTTTGCCTCTGGAATCAACCATAGTAGCCTTCCAACAAACTATAGAGGCGTATGTAATAATGGGTCTAATCAGGCTGATGCACTATGCAGTCTACTATAAGTAGTCTTAAACCCCATTGTCAAAGGCTCTCTTACACTGCCAGAAGGCTTTTAGCGTTCAAGAGACCTTCTGCTGAACGTACGTCTTCCAGGTTATCTTACAATCTAGGATTACTCCTAAGTATTTGACCTCAGAAGACAGTTGCAGTGTTACTGCTTTCAAAGAGGGTAGTAACAGGCCTTCCATATAGCGTAAAAGAGTAATCAAACCATACTCCACTTCTTACCTATGCCCGAGCTGTTTAAAAGTATGATATATCGGCACGGGCAACACAAAGCAAATTCGACATGTCTATACCAAATCTACATCTAAAACTATTGCGAATATGAACCCATTTTCTTGGTGAGGTCGGAGAGGCAAATTAGTTGCTATATCGAATACAGATTTGCTTGAGCCGATCTCACAAGGTCCATTTATTTGGTATACGTTGATGGCACGTCTGTGATCGCGACACAAATCACCGAACAATAAAAACTTTTATGTGAGACCGGGATAGGATCGACCGAAAAGCCGCCATATATAATTAACAATATCGTACAGGCTCGGCTACCGCAGTCTAGAGCACTTCCGCTTACTTGTTACCGTTCGAGCCTTGCGTTGTTTGCTGCGTCAAGATATTTTCTCTACAGATGGCTGTTGAGACAGCTGCGCCATCTCGATCAGAGCTGGGCAATCTTATCGGTGGGAGCTGGATGTTCACCCTGCATATTTTTGTCGCATCTCGTGCTTAAGTCTATCTGATTGCGTCGTGGTGTTAGTTGCTCAGCATTTCGTAGTAACGAACCCTCTGTTTAGGGGAATTTACCTACTGTCCGAGCAGGTTCCTCCATAGGTGTTGGAAGTAACGAGTTCATTAAGTTAAGAAAGATTTATGAATTCTAAAACAATATTTTATTATTATTGTTGCAACATTCCCTATAAAGTGACAGTTCTCAACGGATATAAATCCGGCTCGCTCCGGGAATGAGTAATAATGCTAGAGAACTTTCTTTACTGATTCCAAATTTTACTCTCAAACGTCTCTACTCCATATCCGAATAAGGGTTAGTGAATTAGCTTTGATCAACTGTTGAAACGTTTGGGCAGCTTCAGAAAACGTATGTGAGTTCGTATCAAATTATAAAAGTCTTCACTTGTAAAATGAAGTTTTTCTTTACTTTGTGGATAAGGGCAGGCAAATCGACTAACAGATTTTATTAGCGTATCTATACATTTCTGCTTAGAATGAACTCTAATTCAATATATATATTTTATTTCCACAGAGAGGAGGTACGCGATCATCGTGTAGTATGGAATCGCAACTTCGAATTTCCCTGCAAAATGTCCGCCAATGCGTCTACGGGTGTATTGGATCCGTGCTACTTGCGCATCTCCATACGCAAGGAGATGAAGGGTGGACGTAGTTATTTTAAGTTAGGTTTTATCGATATAAATCTTGCCGAATTCGCCGGCGCCGGACTAACATCCCGACGCTTTCTGCTCGAAGGCTATGATTCACGCCATCGTCTGGACAATTCCATGCTGCTGGTGTCCATCAAAATGCACATGCTCAGCGGTGATATACTCTTCAAGGCGTAAGTATACACAGCGGTGGTTTGGAGCGATTTCCAAATTTAGAGAAAAAAAAAATTCTCATTTCTTTTTACACAACTCTACTTTTAGACCCACACCAAATTTGAAGAACAAGCAGAAACCCTCTACAGATGATTTGGCCACAGCGTCTACCGGCGTCGGACTGCAAACGCCCACTGCAACGGCGATGCCAACCATTGGCAGTGGTGTGGGCAGTGGGGCGTCCAGTGTCAGCGGTGGCAGTCAGGGCATACCGGTTGGCAGCGGGGCAACACTAGGCGGAGGGCTAAACAGTGCGACCAGCACGCGACCCGTATCCACAGTGCGAGATGATGGTAAAAAACATAAAACAGTGGATAAGCTGAAAAATAATTATTGCTGTATATCGCAAATGTTTTATTTTTAATTCCAATTTTTTTTTGTTTTTTCGTTATTGACACAGATTTGGACCCACAAGTAGTGATCGCTTCAATTGTGACAGACTCTGGCTTGTCGGAATCTTCCGAATCGGCCACCACACTTACCACAGAAGCATTGTTTTTGCAACAACAACAACAACAGCAGCAGCAGCAATATGGCGCCTATCCACCTCAAAATTCGTTAGGTTCAACAACAACAACAACTACCGTCGTGACACTGACGAATGCACAACAAATGCAGCCCTACGGTGGCATTGGTGGCACCGGCGGTAGTGGTGGCGGCGGTGGCGGCAGCGGCAGTGGTGGTGTTGGCAATGGCGCAGCTGGTAGCAGCGTGGGGGGTATACTGGGTATGGTGGGTAGCAGCAATTGTGGCACGACCAGCGCTAATGTGATGGGAAGCGTTGGTGGTGCTGGTGGGGGCTTGGGAGGCACTACTGGAACATCGTCGATTATGGAAATGGGCCACTCGCGTAATTCCAGCAACACTAGTCAAGTGAGTGTGACAACTGATGTGCACCTATGCATATGTCGATGATGATGTGTGTGCGAAGGCCATAATTTATTAATATAATATTTTTCTTCCTCTTCCTCACTGTCTTCTTGTTGTTGCTGTGGCCGTTTGTTGCTTCGTCTAGATGTCGAAGGGTTCGGGTTATAGCAGTTTTTCGCACAGTCAACATTCGCGGCAAAGTTCTGAAGGCGATTCAGGGCATGCAAGGTAAGCGTTTTTGTTGCAATGCAACAACAATTCAATTATTTATTTATTCCTACCTTTTTTGTAAAGTATTATTGTAATTACCAGATTTTTTTATAAATATTTTTATGTACTAATTTGCTATGAGACTAATTCGAGTACTAAAGTAAAATGCAACAAAAGAAAAAACGAAAACAGTTTATAGTTTATGTATTATAAAGTTTTTTGTATAAAATACCTACATAGATACGAGTTTTTGTTCGATATTTTTTGTTTTTGTATAACACCCACGCCTACTTTAACAAATCAACAACACGCAAAACTAACAAAAAAAAAAAAAACAGAAATTAACAACAATAACAACAATAACAAGTAGCGCAAAGGCGCTTCGATTCTAACTACGCTAATCCACTACATGAAATACTAAGCTACTAAACAACAACAAAAAAGACCTCAGCTACAATAACAAATTAACAACAGACAAATGCTCAATCAGTATTCCAATTCTAATAAACAACTCAACTGGTTTAATATGAATATTTTTTTTTATAATATATTTCTCTTTTACTTTTTGCGGAATATTACTGCTCATTTTGATATAAGCAACGCTTACAGATGAGATTTTTGATTTTTTTTTTGTTCTTAGTTTTTAAATAATAATTATTATAGTATATTTTTTATAAAATGTTGTTTTTTTTAGTAAACTTAAATGCTGATTGAACTGCCTAAATATTTCCTTATGTACTAAATTTCATACACTTAAAAATGCTAGTTTTAATTTTCCCTACTACCCCAAATTTTTACTCTTAACCACTAATCGTTCATTAGATGATTTTTTTTTTATATTTTGATTACTCGAACTGTAGCCTTTTGTGGTATTTAATTTTAGGTTATTTGCGTATTTTGGCGCGCTCAATACGCTCTAGAAATATTAGTGAAAAATGGGTTATGAAACATTGGATTTTTTCGTAAATATTTTGCGTCTTGTTTTTTGTTTTTTTGGAAATGCAATGGAAGGATAAAATTTAATTTGGTTTAATTTTGTTTAAATTAATTTGAATTGAATGCAGCTAAATGGAATTAAATTAAATTAAAACTAAATTAATTGAATTTAATTCAATTTCACTTGGTTTCATTCAATTCAAATTAATTTAAATATTAAATTTGAATTAAACTAAATTAAAACTAAATTAATTGAATTTAATTAATTTTGAATTGAATTGAATTGAGTTGAATTGAATTGAATTTGAGTTAAATTGAAGTAAATTAAATCGATCATTTTGGATTATATAAAAGGGTTTTCAATAAGGGCGGGTAGATGTTGAAATCCTCAATCGTGGCGTTTGCTGTGTGGCACGTAGCGCCGTCCTGCTGGAACCACATGTCGTCTAGGTCCATATGGTTCAATATGGGCCATAAGAAATTGGTTATCATCGTTGTGTAGCGCTCGCTGTTGACGGTGACCGCCTCACCAACGTCGTTTTCAAAAAAGTACGGACCAATGACGCCGCCGGCCCAAAATCCACACCAAACGGTAACTTTTTGAGGATGCATTATCACCTGGTGAACCTCGTGTGGATTGGTGTCGTCCCATATACGCCAATTTTGTTTGTTAACACAGCCATTAATCCAAAAATGCGCCTCGTCACTAAAGATGATTTTCCGCCCAAAACTGGGGTTCTCTTCCAAACGATTCGAAGCCCAGTCAGCGAACAAACGGCGTTGTCTGTGGTCATCAACTTTGAGCTCCTGGGTCAGTTGGATCTTGTATGGGTGAAGGCCCAAGTCCCGACGCAAAATTCGCCAAGTTGAAATCTGCAAAAGGTCAAGTTATTGTGCACGGCGAGGAATAGACTGCCTCGGATTCTGCTGTACACTTTCACGGACCGCGGCAATGTTCTCTGCTGATCTTGCGTTCCTTGAACGTACGGATGTTGGCTGATTATTTACTGACCCGGTCGTCTCAAATTTGGCCACCAAACATTGAAGAGTCGACTTTGAAGGGCCACCACCTCTACCGAAAAATGGGCGCAATGCGCGCAACGTTTGCGTTATTGAACACTCATTTTGATAATAAAGTTTTATCATTTGAACGTGCTGTTCAATCGTGTAACTTGCCATGATGATTTGGCATAAACAACTGAATAATAAAGAAAAGATTTGACAGATGCCACCAAAACAAAATGGCTGCCACAGGGCGCCAAAATCGATCCGCGCCATTTGAAAAACCCTTTAGTTGAATTGAATTCTATTTATTTAATCGAGATTAATTGAATTGAAGAATAATGAATTCGTCCTTTGTGATACCATTATGAAGGAGGTGAAGTGAAAGAGAAAGACCGATGGGCTACAGGGAGAGGGCGGGGAGAGGTGGTAATGGGATGGTTAGGAGGGTGGGTTTAGAATGTGTGGATTACAAACGATGACTATGCTGCGTTTGCGTCAACCGCTTTTGTGCTGCTGATGAAATTAATCAGATTTTTAATGTCAGCGCCAGCTATATCAGCAGGCGCAGCAAAGAAGTAAGAGCCAAGATGCTTGGATCTTAGCCCCGCCAGAGCAGGGCAGCTAAGGAGAAGGTGCTGAGATGATTCCACCTAATCCTCAATACATCCGACGCAAAAAGGACTCGAGGTGATTCTCAGTCTCACAGCATGCATTCCTCGCGCATAGTGGCCTGTGAGAAAACCCACGAGATTTGAAAGCTGATATTTTGTTAACCTCAGAAGCTCACCCGAACGCCCCCGGTCCACACGTGGCCTGAAGGATTTCGCGACCTTAGAAGTTTGTGTACTTGCCCAACGCTCGTTGAGTGGGGGCGATGCCCATCTTTCCAGGAGCAGATCGCAGGTAGTCAGGGGGATCCCAACTCTCTCCCTTTGCGGGGAAATCACCTTACATGTCCCTTGTCTGGCCAGCTCAGCCGCCTTACAGTTTTCCGCAATGTCGGTGTGACCAGGAACTCAGATGAGACTTATGTCAAAGAATTCGGACGCAGTCGAAAGTAAGGTCAAGCATTCCTTGACTAGTTTCGAATGCAATGTCATAGACCCGAGGGCCCTTATTGCCGCTTGGCTGTCGGAGTAAATATTTACTTTCTTGACTGTTAGTAGGCATGTGAGCAACCAATCAGCTGCCTCCTTGATTGCGGCTACCTCTGCCTGGAACAGACTGCAGTGGTGCGGTAACCTGAATTTGAGTCTGATGGGGAGCTCCTCGCAAAAGACTCCTCCGCCAATCTTTCCTTCCAACTTCGATCCATCCGTGAACAAGTTCACCAGGCCCTGCCTCCAAGTGTAGCCCCCGTCCACTCTTCCCTTGACGAAATATGAGTGGAAAAGGTTCCGGTTGGGCTAAACGAGGGTATACACTGATCCGTTGACAGAGGGATGAACTCAAAGTTTCTAAGGATGATTGAGTGCCCATAAGTGGGGTTCAGCTTATAGCCCGAACCACTTAGTTTGCGATGTCTACGGGTACCACATTTAACATTGCTTTGAGCGCCAAAGTAGGAGTCGTTCGAAACGCACCACTGATTCCAATGAGTGCCGACTTCTGAACTCTCTCCAGCTTCTTCATCAATGTCGTATTCTCTAGTGAGTTCCACCAGACTATGACCCCATATAACAATATAGGCTTTACAATAGTATTATATAGCCAAAAGACAACTTTAGGCGAAAGACCCCATCTTTTGCCAATTGCGCCCTTGCACCCATACAAGGCGATTGTTGCCTTCCTCACTCTTTCCTCAATAAGGTACTTCACCTTGTCAGAAAGCATCAGCGGAGCGCCCCCTAGTGAGGGAAGTTGACCTCTGGGTATTTTATATTTCCTCGTAAATAGTACGAGCTCCCTCTTAAGACGATTCACCGACAGGCCGCAATCCGTTGCCCATCTAACTACCACGTCCAGATATCTCTGCCTCAAGTTGTACAGAGTATCCAAAAATTTTCCTCTAACGATTAGTGCCACGTCATCCGCGTAGGCAATTACCCTGCAGTCCCCTTTCCCCAGCTCCTCTAGCAAGTCATTTACGACAACAACCCAGAGGAAAGGCAAGAGAACACCACCTTGCGGAGTGCCCCTACTCACCTGCCGGTGGATGGAGATGCCGCCCCAAAATTCTATCGCTAAGATTTTATAGATAAATCTAATAACGCCGGTTTCGACCCAGAGACCTGGTAATTGCCTCCGGGAGGACAGAAAAAAAATGTTTCTTCTACTTAGAAAATCATAACAAATTGAAAACTGTGAAGCCGTTTTATTCAACAACGTTTTGTTGTTTGGAATATGAAACTCTTGCAGTAAATGAACGAAATTTCATGTGACCAATTTCTTCAGATTCTTCAAACTCAGTTAATCTCAAAATCAATAATCTCACAACGTTTACTTGTATTGTCTTGAATTTCCACATTTTTTTTTAATGTTTATTCAGCGAAATTTTACTTCGAATTCATTGCAATGAAAAAATTATTAATTGTTTGACGTCGAGGTTATGAATCTATTCCTGAAGCCTACAGGTGAAATTAAATTGCTAAAGGGCTCGAGATTAGACGATTACTTGATATTTGTCTGGAAAAAGACAAGAACTTATTCAAGCTGCTATGAATGGTCTTAACTATTCAACTCTCCATTAAAGTCTGAACTTTAATTGCCTGGAGGAGGTGTGACTGATTTTTGTGCTCTACAAATAAGAATGAGATGAGACACAAATTTGAAAGAGTAAAAACACGAAAGCTGAGAAAAAAAAAGCATTTTTTTTGTTTTGTTTGCACATCTAAAAATACACCAACCCCTTAATTGCTCTTATTGAAGTTTTTAAATTTGAAGAAAAAAGTCTCATGCATTAATTGATTAATAAAATTTTATAGCAGTGCTTTCAAAAATGCAATTTTTTTCCGATCATTTTATCAGCAAAATGCCAAATTGTTTCACTTGAAGAATCAAACTCATAAAAGTGGCAAATGCAATGCAAACCTAAAAAAAATCCCCAACCGCACAAACCAATTTTTCAATGTTAAGTTTAAGGCCAGTGTGCGACAGTTTGATGTCCCCTCAAAGGTGACGGCATGACTAAAAGCATACCTACATATATTCGGCGGGCTGCGTATTTTTGTACAGACATACATAGATTTAAAGAGCCAAGCAAACCATTTAGTTATTGTGCTGTGCAATTCACTAGAATTTGAGCACTTTGAGAAAATAAATAAATAAAAAAATATAAAATATTTTAAAGTGGGTTTGAAACATTCACAATTCTCTAGAGTTAACGAAAACAGTTTTACAAAGAAAAAAAAAATTTTTTAAAGCGTGCTTAAAATATTTATAGCTTAAGAAAATTCTCTAAAGTTTAGGAAAACAGTTTTACAATTTTTTCCCTCCCTAATTGAGTGTATTTTACGCTTTTCGCACTTCAAATGTAGAGCAAGGTTTTAGAAATTTGAAAGTAATCAAATTCATGAGTTTCAAACTAAACATAACTTTAAAGTCGTTTCCGATAAGAAAATGGTATGTTCGAAAATTTGGAGTATATTCGAATTTTCGAAAATTCTATTCTTAGTTCATTTTATTAGATGTTCGAAAATGTGAAGTATATTCGAATTTTCGAAAATTGTAATCTTCGAAACTTCGAATTTACGAACATTTAATAAAATGTATAAGCCTCGCTTATGAACCCCAAAATTCATGAAACTTTATGCGCTATTGGAATGTGAAAGACAACATTTCATTAAATGTCTATTAGGAGATAATTTATTATTTGTTGGCTTGCAGCGTTAGTCACTTCACATATAAATAAGTGCACATACAAACTTGGCTACCAGTCAAATTTTTTACTCATTTCTGTTGAGTGTCAAATACCAACCCACAAACAAAGTACAGATGTTTGTTCGTATGTGTGTCTACAAGTGTATGCAAATATTTTATTTGCATTTATCGCTTGCCAGTGAATTCTTTTACCTCATAAATTTTCTTAATATTTTGTTTTTCTTATTCGGTCATTTGAAAATTTCATTTAACTGCTGTAAACTCACGAGTTTCGCAATTTTTTTGGGTCTCTGTGTTGCGTTTTTATTAATTGTATTTTTGGGCGTCAACCGCAATGAGGTCATCAGTATGCAGATATGCATTTATTTTTATAGGGGCTCAATTATAAATAATCGAATTTGATTTCGTGTTGGAGTTTTTTTTTTTTTGGAATTAAAATAAGGGAGTGTTGTATATTTAAGTCGCAATGGAAATCGAAAATGTGAGTGTTGAGGTACGATAGCTAACCCAGGATCCAGTTAATGGACCCTCTGCTAGTAGTATCTAGGGGGCTAGACTAGTTAATTTCTATTAAAGATGCTACATAAATAAATACAACGTAATATACTGACCTAACTTTATCACATGATTCAAAGCAAAATATACGCTTTACGAGTATATATTTCTAAAATATTTTTCCCAGAAAAATAACAACAAAAGTGTAGCGCTTAGTTTGAAAAACTTCACCCAAGTGGGATGGCATGTTTTTTTATCGTTTCTCTCCACAATTTTTCTTAAATCGTACTTAAGCGACCTAAGCTATTTTGATCTTAGTTAAAATAATGCTAATTAGATGCGCAAAATGAAGTCAAATTCTTCTGCCATTACATTTTCTCACGTGGAGGAGTTTGTTGTTGTAGTTGAATTTTCTAAGGTGATGATTGTTGACTGTTAAGAAACCCTTACCATTTGGTGCAAAAAAATATTCATTCAAAAACTTTTTGTATTCAAGCATACCTCCCCACCCTAGATAAGCTTTGCCAGTATTATTCTTTATATTATTTCGTCTGTAATACTCGTCGCAACCGCCTTTCTCTGTAGCTCTCCCTCGGGAGCTTCATTCGATTTTGTCATTATCTAAAACTTTTAATATACAACGGTGACTAACTCACAAAACGTGAGTCTTAATCATCGACCGATTTGCTCACGCCTTTCAGAATGACACTCGTTGGCAACGGTGGAAAAATAAGTATCTTCAATATTCCAGAGTGAAAAAATGGTTTCATATTTTTCAGAATATCACTCTGTGACCACAAAATGTTTTGTCCCAAAAAAGTTTTATCTTAGTCCAAAGGATTGCGAATTTGTATAATCCAATTCTGATTTGAATAACTCTTTCGCTAAATAAAAAAGAAATATTTTCTGTGATATAATTCTTTATTTTCACCTTTAAGCGCTCCATTGTCTGTTTGTAGGTATATGCAGCTGTCTAGTTAACAAGCGTCAAATGTAATTGACGTACGGCGTCATTTGCAAAAAACTATAAATCTTCCGATAGAGTGATTAATTTTGCGCCACCCACCTTGTATGTGCGTACTGTATTAGCTCATTCAGAACTTTTTCTTGGAAGAATTATGTGTCCTTGAACATTCCTTCTAGCCGGTGAGCTTTATGTTAGAGTCTAAGCCAATTGCTTGTCAGCGTCTCTGCTGTCTACTACAGAAAAATTAGTGCCAAATGCACTCCAAATAGTAATTTTTCGCATCCTTTCTTTCATTGCTATATTCTGAGAAGCTTTATGACAGGATATTAATCGACAGCACCCCTTAAAGTACTTGTTGAGAATAGAGGTCGAGCGCGATGGCGAGACTGGCGCAATTGTTGTTGGGCAAAAGCAGTACGTCAAAAATCTGCTAAGCGATACCAAATTAAGCGAGATTAACACGTTCCCGCTGGCGACCGAATTTGTTGTTATCGGCATCTGGCGGCTCTGTAGGTAGGTAGGTTGGGTGGTTGTTGCAAAGACACACTTACACCTTTCACAGGCCCATTGTGATACCAATGGAGATTTTCCTTACCCTACGTGTTCCTTTTCAAAACATCCGGTAAATTTCATAAAGCGGCTCTGTAACTCCAATATTGTTTCATCGGACGGCGCTGCTGTAACCGTAATAGCATATCGCTCAGAGAGTTGCCGACTATACCTGCGTTAGATGTAAACTATTTCTCCTTTTTGCTCAGAAAATTGTTACCTGCATGAGACAATTTCGTATGCACCACCAATGGTACAAGCCGTCCAATGGGACAGGCCTCAATGTACCACCAGTGGTACATACAGACGGGAACGTGTAAATATTTTGGGAGAAACGAAATCGCAATAACTATCTACATCTCTCCACCAATATAGTTCCCTCTTTCTATATAGGTACTCATATATCTGTTTTACTATCTGTCTCCCTTTCTATATATGTATATATCTTCTTCCCCATATGCTTTGTTCACGCGTTTTTGTCAGAAAATCAGTTTTATTTAAGCTTACGCAAGAAAGTATATAAATATGTTAATTTGTCAATCATTGATCGATTTCAATGGAGATATCGAGTGAAATTATCGGAGATATTCGCAATTGGAATATCGACTTCTAATCAGATATTTTTACTGACAATTAAAGGATACATACATTTTCACCACGTTTTTCCTATAGTATTCTATGTACCTTTATTTTTTGACTATTTTGTACCTATTTTGCTGAGCATTTTCGCTTCAGATTCGATACTTTACGAAGACTTTGTTAGTAGTTTTTTAGTTTCTAATAAGTATGAGTTGACTTTTTCGAATAATTTTAGATTAAAAACAATTCTGCCATTTAAAGCATATTTTTGCTTTTGAGCATTTGCATAATTTGTATATATATTTTGTAAAAAACCTTTGCTTTTCTATTTCGGAGCGCTGAAGGTCTATAAAGGCTGTATAGAAAATTAAGAAAAACTGCTTACAAACAACCGAACTAATGGCATTCTCGGTGGATTTTTGGTCATTGTACAGATCTATAAGTAAGACACCAAACAGCTGATTGACAAATCACTGCTGAGTTCAGTTCATCTCAAACACAGAGTGTCGTATTCGAAACAGAGTGCCGCTGTCGATAATGCACGATAATTCTGTACTCCGAATTTGAAGGAAATTCATGCCTGTGGATACAATGAATGCTATGAACTGATCAATTACTAATATATTTAATTTTATGGTGAAATGTATTATGAGTTTTATTGTTTTAAAGGATAGCGAAAAGGCAATAAATATATAAAAAAAGTAAAAACTAAATAAAAATAAATAAATATGTAAAAAAAATTAAATAAAAATAAATGAATACATTTAAAAAAAATATTAAAATTAAATAAAAATAAATGAATATATTAAAAAAAAAAATAAAAAAAAATGAATATAATTAAAAAAAAATAAAAATAAATAAATAAAATATAAATTAAATGAAAATAATAAATACAAATAAATAAATGAAAGTATGAAAAATAAGATTTGGGGAAAATTTAAATGCATTATATTTTTTTTCGTTTTTTTAATTTTTGTCAAAAAATGGCGTCTTTACTTATTGAAGTCAATCTCGTCTTCGTTGGCGTTGGGATATTTTAAATGCATTATTTTTTTTCGGAGTTTTATATATATATATATAATATAAAAAAAATTAAATAAAAATAAATGAATATATTAAAAAAAAAAAGTAAATAAAAATAGAAATAAATGAATATAATTTACAAAAAAAAAAAAAAATTAAATAAAAATATTAAATGCAAATACTAAATAAATAAAATGAAAGTATGAAAAATAAGCGTTGGGGAAAATTTAAATGCATTATATTTTTTTTTCGTTTTTTTTTTTTTTAATTCTTGCCAAAAAATGGTCTCTTTACTCATTGAAGTCAATCTCGTCTGCGTTGGCGTTGGGAAAATTTAAATGCATTATATTTTTTTTCGGTGTTTTTAAATTTTTCATTGAAGTCAATCTCGTCGTCAGCGGCAATGTTTTCTACGCTGTTAGAAATTTCAAAATATAAAGGGTGGTTAAGTTTCAAGGGCCGGTGTTGATTTTGAATAAAATACAATTTTTTAAGAAATTATTGTCATTTCTCTTTATTTTGATCATATTGGTATGGCTCAATTACGTATGGAACAAAATATCGGCCAAATGGCGGCACACCTCCATCCGATGGCCCAAATTTTCGATGACGCTGAGGCATACTTGAGGTTCTATGCCGTTAATGTGCCCAATTATCTCAGCCCTTAGCTCTTGAATTGTTGCAGGCTTATCGACGTACACCTTTTCTTTCAAATAACCCCAACGAAAGAAGTCCAAGGGTGTCGTTGACCTTTAGGTCTGGTTCACATTCAACATCGGCCCTTGAAATTTAACCACCCTTTAGAACTGCTTGAAAGAAACAGCGAGTTTATCTTACTTGTAGCGCTGTGCAATGTTTCGTTAGTGAGTGGGCTGTTGCTGCTAGCCATTACTTGCGTTTAGTAAAAACAAAAGTGTTGCTGCTGATAGATTTATCCCCTATTCACGCTCTGTAATCTTTATTTCTCTCTCTCTCTCTCTATCTCTCTCACGCGTATTTATAACGCTTTAAAATATTTTAAATTAATTCGAATGCAAATTTCATCATCTGTAGTTTGAAAAGTTCCAGTTGAATTGAAAAAAAAAATTAAATAAAATTACATTTCACTTATCTGTTACTTGATTGCGGCTTTGGGTTCATGCAAAATTAGCAAAATTAATTATATATTAGCAATTTTATTTATAAAATAAAATAGTTGTTAAAACAAATAATTTAAGTAAATTAAATTTATTCAAAATTTATTAAATCTAATTAGTATTTATATTTTTAGTGTTCACAATTTTTTATTATTTTATTTTAATTAGTCGAATTTTTGGCTCTTAGCTTAGCAAATTTTAGTTTATGATTTCTCACGATTGTTATTTTGCGCTAATTACACTTTTTTCATTTCTTTATATTCTATTTTTATGTTTTTAAACCTTTTTTGTAAAATATAAAAAATGTAAACCGAAATATTGTTGATATAATATTATGGGCACCACCACCAACACTGAAAAAAATAAAAATAAAAATTCCATAATGTTGTTGGTATTCTTCGCATTATATTGGTTTACCTACACCACAACCACAACGAATCAACGCAATGTAATGTAATGTAATTTACACTGTACTGTAATGTAATGTATTTTGGGAAATATTAACAACATTGCGTCTTAAATTTGCAAATTCGCACCGCACATACGGCTTGAAAACAAAAACAAAAAAAAAAAACTCAAACGATCTCGAACCAACTTTGCATACTTGTTCGCCGCATCACGATCTCTCTCTATCTCTCCCACTCACACACTCTTCCTAACATATACCAACACGTCCAGCAGATTCAGCAAATCCGTTTCTCTCCTTAATAGACTCAATCAGAAAGCCGCCAACGCCATGAAGCTAAATATACCTTCGTTGAACCATCAAAAGCCAACAACGGATACGATCTGCGAGTATGAAAGCGAAGAGTTGCTCTTCCAAACGCCCAATTCTACCATACGCGATGAGGATTTCCGTACGCCACTCAATGAAATGCCACCAACTTCATCCGCTTGTTCGCTCTCCATTTACAGCGAAAAGTTTGCACTGAACACACCCTCGCCCACGTATCGCAGCGCCGCTAGTAACAGCCGCAGCGATTCGCGTGCCTCTCAGATCTATGAAAGTGGCAGCGGTAGTGGCAGTGGCAGCGGCAGTGGTAGTGGTAGCGGCAGCGGCGAATCTTGTTCGGAGGAGACAGCCGACGACTCGGGTTTGGATGAAAATTTTCATACGCCACGCGTTGCCAAAATCAAATCGATGGAAAATATCTCCATTATTGAAATGGAATTCCATCGCGCCTCACTGGAGTTGGATCGTAATTCACCGCGTCGCCTCAAAATGTTGGCTGAGCGCGCGCAAATACCAAAAATAAAATCGCTTAACAATTTATGTTTGGACGACTATAGCGAGCAGCAGGTGCGTGAGGAGTTGTTGCGCATGCGCGAACGTTCGCTGGAGGAGAAGCATCGCTTTAATTTGCAACAACGCAAGAATTCCACCTCGTCAACAAGTTCCGGCAAGTTGTTTGTGAAGAACAAAGTGGGTAATGCCAAATTCATTGGCAACGACGATAGCCCACTGCCGCAGCAGCAACACAATCAACAGCCGCCGTCATTTATGCAACGCGGTCCCCACTATCCGATACAGAAGATGCGTTCCATGGGCACCATACCGGATGTGGTGACCGAACGTGTCGAACCGGATCCTTTTCTCACGCCGACTTCGGGACGTAAGCCTAACTTTCCGCTGGTGACACAGTCGGCTGAGAAACCTTCACCTCCCTCGTTTGTTGCGCGCTTGCTGAACTACGATATGGTGGACTCGTCGTCATCGACGTCTGGTACGCCGAATAGCCATAATCAAATGTTACCACAACACCATACACATGGCTCGCTAACAGAAATCTATTCGCATGATCGTGTTAGTCAATTGTTGTCGAACGATCAAAATGCTGCGGCAATGTCGTTCATGTCGCGTACACCTTTCGAGCGCGCCTACCGACGCACCATGTTGAAGAGTTCAACACCGTTGCGTCAAACGCTCGGCTATGTGCAGTACACAACGCCGCAGGAGCAAGGGATACAGCTGCGCCTGGATGGACATCAGCAGCTGCAGCAGCATCAGCAATTCGCAATGGGCCATCCGGATACGCTTATGGTGCGTCCACACTCAACGAATGCCGCCTACGAGTTAATGAGGTTTGTAGTGCACACAGTTCAAAACATCACAAAAACAAAATAGAACAAAAAAATCATACTTTCAATGCGTCACGGATTTCAACTACTTATTTGTGTGTTGTTTGTTTGCGTGCATTAGATCGTATGGCATTAAACTAATAAAAGAGAATAGACTCACAATGAACATCACTTTGCATACGTTGAACGTCTGGCTGGTATGTGGTCTTCCACAGATGGCCTATTTTAAGGGCATACAAATGTAATTCATTAAATTTCATTTTGTGGTAATAATTGGATTCATAAACATCATAAAAACTGCTTTTCATTTCAATGTTTTTCATGTTTTTTAATTTTTAACTATTTTAAAAACTAGTCCGTTGATAAAGTGAACACGATTGATTGCAATTTTTTATAGCTGGGGAAAATACTTCAAAATACTCAACTACAAATTGTGGTTGAATAAATTTTTGATCATTTAATCATTCAAATTTGAGTTTTAAATCATTTTTGAAATTTAATTTGCAATACTCCGAAAATTTTTGAACAAAAAAATGTTTTTCCCTTGGTTCCTACGTTGAACATAGGCCCTCAACAAATAGTAGTTAGTTATTGCTGTTTTCATCATAAAGAATTGTCCAAGAGATTTTTCGGCGGGAAGAAACCGACTCTCGACCGATTTAAGAAACGTAGCAGAGATTCTTAACTATGCCTTGCGTCATCCTGACTCAAAGGCATTAGGTTCCCACTTTGATCAATAGTTTCAAAAGAATCCTGACTAGTGGGACAATATTTGAGATACAGTGCGTCTAAAAAGTTTTGGAACAGTGAATGTTTTAGAATATTCGCTATATTTTCTGTGTCATGGCACTTTTTTCGTAAATTTTTTGTAAAAATAGAGTTCATACTAAAACAAAAGCAACATATCTTAAAGTTTGAAACTTTATATAACAAAACAAAGAAAATTAAAAATTAAATCATCAAATATACAACACATTTTCGAACTTTTTACCCAATTTTTTTTTTGTTTGTTTATTGTTTTTTTTTTTTAACTTTTAAAAAACAAATTTTTTAAATTTTTTTTTTATTTATTTAAAATTTTTTTTTTTAATTATTTTTATTTTATTAATTTTTTATTTTTTCTTGTTTAATTTTTTTTATTTATTTATTTTTTAAATTTAATTTTTTATTTTTTTTTTTTTAATTTTTTTTGAAGAAGCTGTTGTGTCCGTTTTTAAGGGCCTTTTTGTTGTCGAGGGTAACACCCTTCATATGGTTTGACAGGGAGCGGAAAAGATGGTAATCGGTCGCTGCAAGGTCCGGAGAATATGGCCTATGCTGAAGAACCTCCCATTCAAGCTCTTGAAGTGCGGCTTTGACGACTTGTGCTACATTTGGCCAGTCTTTGTCGACAAGGAGTTTAGTCTGCTCATGTCGATCAGATCTTTTCAGTCGAATAGCCTCTTTCACGCAGTGTAGCTGGGCAATGTAGAGCTCCTTGTTGGCTGTGGCATTCTTTTCGAGCATCAAAGTGCATCCCAGTGCACTATGCCCTCCCAGTCCCACCAAACACATTTCATATCTTTCTTTGGATGAAGAGCCTTGACTCTCGGCTTTGGCGTATCTCCTGAAGCCATCAACTCCTTTCTTTGCTTCATATTAATGGAGCGGCACCACTTCTCATCTCCCGTGATGATTCGGTACAAAAAGCGCTGTTTATGGCCACGTTTTGCTCGATAGCGGGCGATATGCTGAGAAGCAATTTGAAGCCGACTTTCTTTTTTTTATGTTGAGCTCGCTCCCAATTTTTCGGTAAATCTCATTCAATGAAGACGATTAGGAATCGTTTAATGAACGCAGTTCATTTTTTTCGCCAATTCACAACTGGTTTGGCTACTGTTCTCCTTCAAAAGTGACTTGAGACGTTCTTCATCGAATTCCGAAATCGGAAGACCGCTGCGCGACGTGTCATCGACGTCAAAGTCGCCATTTTTGAACTTTACAAACCATTTCTGTGCTGTAGACTCGCCTATGACATTTTCTCTATACAGCGTGCAAATGTCCCGCGCTGCCTGCCCGCTGGGTATTCTATTTCTAACCCGCAAACCTAATTGCTTTGTAGAGTAGACAAATTTCTATACTTACCCTTTGCCAAACAGCAAACAAGTCGTTGTAAAATAAAAGAAAATATAAAAACGCTATGAACTTCTTCACCAACCCAATATACAAGGTGAAGTCCAAAATAAACAAGACTGAGCTAAAATAGAAACGACAGGAGCTTCGTTCTGATAACTTCGAGTTTATTTATTCATAATAGTCCCCTCTGGCCTCGATACACTGTTTTGCGCGATATAAAAGCTTTTCGATAGAGTGTTTCAGCTCATTCCCCGGAATATCCTTCAGGATGTCAGTACAAGCCTTTTGGATGGCCTCTACGGACGCAACACGTTTCTCTTTCATGGCCAAATGCAATTTTCCGAGTCAGTGCAGTTTTTCTAGTAAAAAAATCAGTCACAAGAGTGGATCGATGAGTTGGTGCCTTATCATGCAATAAGCGCCAGTTTCTTCCTTTACGGTATTCAGGGCGAATTCGACGAAAGCGAAGCAAAAAACGCTTCACAACGCCAAGATAGAAAATTTAATTGACGGTTTTGCCTGTTGGCATGAACTCCTTGTGGACAATTCTCTTGCCATCGTAAAAACAAATGAGCATCGACTTGATTTTTGAGTTCTCCAAACCGTTGTCTAGGGCCTTGCATTCAGCACTTTGACGATTAGTTTCAGGTTCTTGTTGGAAACACCACGTTTCATCACTAGTTACAATGTTGTGAAGGAAGTGCTCCACTTTTCTCGCCTCTTTAATGAGGTCTTTCGAATGTTGAATCTGAGCAATTTTTGGTCCTCAGTTAACTTCTGCGGATTGAAACGTGCACAGACCTTTCGTGAACCCAAATGATCAGTTAAAATGCGATAAATCGATGTTTTGGATATATTCAACTCCGATTCCATGAATTTTAACGATGACTTCGGTTCATTTTGGATAAATTTACGAACAATTTCGATGGAGCTTTTGGTGGTTATTGGCTTTGGGTCGCCCGTATGTTCATTGTCATTTATGTCTTCACAACCAACTCTGAAACGTATAAACCACTCATGAACTCTGGCACGAGATAGACAATCATCGCCACAAACTTTTTTCATCGATTCAAATGTTTCGGTAAACGTTTTACCGACTTTAAAACCAAATTTGATATTAGCTCTTTGTTCGAAACTCTTTTTTGTACCGATGACTCAAACATACTGACACTTTAGACGCAATATCTTCGGTTCCACTGAACCGAATGCCACCAAGTTTTCACGGGAAATAAGCTAGGGATGTAACTTGCAGCGCTCAAACTCATTAAGAAGATGGCCCCATCATTTTTAGGACTCCAGTCTTGCTTATTTTGGACTTCACCTTGTATTGATAGTAAGTCGATAAAACTTGAACGATTAATTGGTGTGAATAGCTCAACAGCAATTTCTCTCCAACTTACTTGGACATGTTTTTTATAAAAATAAACTTAAAGTGTTTTAAGCTCAAAAATGAGTTGATTAATTGACATCCAGCTATGTAATTATTGCGATTGATTTATCTTTTTCCTATTTTAGTATGAAAAATTGCGACTATGAAAAATTTTGAACCTTTAAACAAGTAATTTTATCGATGTGACTTGTACAGATTAGTAATTGAACAAAAAACAAACAACAAAGGATTACCTTAGTTGAAACGGTTCTGCCAAAAGGTAATCAGTCTTCTCTACTATTCATAAAAATTACCGAAGACTTTGATGGAAAAAATTACAGAAATTTCTTGCTCAAATATGTTCTCTTATAAAAATTATACTGATACACATTTTAAGGTGAGATTCTTTGTTCAAATATATGCTCGTGCAAGCAAATTCTTCTATTAAAAAATATTGAGGTTGAAATATCCATTTTTTTCAATGACACTCTTTGCTATATAGCAAAAATATCAGCTATCCATTAATGGCGTACTCAGCCATCACTCAAAAGCGTAAACTGCATTGCACAAAATATAAATCATTCAAATATTTACGATTTTTTCCTTCATCATCATCATCATCATCATCATCCCACCAGAGATCATCAGAATGCAGCTTAAAAGTGTTGTTGTTGTTAGTTAATTAAAATTCGTTCACCTTTTCAACGCCAAACTAGTTCCATCATTTACATACTTACAAGTAATATGCCTTTTACGATTATGACGCATCATCAGTAGAAACAATTCGAAGTGGGCATCTTTAATTGGTACCTAATCAGTACCCAATGCGTACCTAATTTATGTTAGTATCATTTATTGGCATTTGTTTTGTTCGAATTCGAATTAAATGCATTCGGTTTTATGCCATTTTTTTACTGTTTATGGGTTCATTTATTACTTATAGTTCGTGGTTTATTACTTATTTTCTCGTTTTATATGGGATATTTGTAGGTGTGTATGTACCTTCATATTTTTACTACTTTTGTTTTAAGTTAAATGCATTTTGTTACGTTTTTGTTTACGCGATCGTATTATTTTCCTTGCGCTTTAACTGGTTTGGCTTATGGTTTTTATTGCTTATTTTATTATATTCATACGTACATATATTTAATTGACTTATATTTCTTAATTACTGATAATAATACTGTAAATATGAATTTTCTCATATGTTTTTAATTTCTTTATAAATTGTTTTTTTTCGTTTTTTTTTTTTAATAGCGTCTCCATATTGGGTTGAGTTTTTGAATGTGTTGCGTGTATGATTTTCTGTATTTTTCTGTGTATGTGTGTGTGTGTTAATGCGTCGAAGATTTTGCATTTTAATTCCAGCGTATTTTCGACTTTTATCGCATTCAAATTTAGTGTCTCATAAGCGATAAAAAATAACAATTTTTAACTGGTCTTCAATTTGAACAGCGTTTAAAATTTAGTTAATGCATTTAGGGTTGAGAAGAAGGGACACAAATCCAGATACATAAGAATTTTAGTGCGGAAAGAAGTGCAGTATGCGCGGAAAATGGGGTGGGGAAGAATAAATTTATTCAACTTCGACAACTTATGGGGCTCACACTCGCCAATGTAAACGTACGCCCGTAACGGTTGACACGATGAAACTAATGAGAGCTTCATGTAAATGAATTCTCAACACCGTTACGTTCCGTAGTATCGTAGATCGTTGTTTCATGGCGTCAGCTGGTACGGGCGTATGGTGCACGTTTGCGTTGGTGAGTGTGAGCAGCATTACGTGTATGTTTCGGTTCGGCTCTCAACTCAGTTTAGCCTAAGGAATTCTGTACTCAGTAGAGATAGTTTTTTTTTTTGTATTTAAAATAGACTTTTTCATCATTTCAAAATATAGTATAAAATTTTTTCACATGCTTCAAGAAGCTGGGTGATGACTTAACCGATGACTTAAATAAAGGAAGTTCTGGTGTTTGATGTTTTTTCACATTTTTTTTTTCTTTTTTTGTGTATTGAGAAACAGATTTTCTCACCAACGGAAAATGCTATGATTCAAAAATAAATTAAATTAAAATAAAAATTAAATAATTTCCCAAAAAGCCCAAAAATTGCTGGTATTTCAGTTCAAAAGTCTGAACTGGTCTACAAAAACTTTTTTCTTTTTGCTGGGATTAGAAAAAAAAACATTTTTCATCATTTCAAAAAGGCTTGGTGAAGAGTTAAATAAGAAAGTTCTCGTATTCTTTTTTCCAAGTTTTTTTCAATAATAATTTTTTTTAACTTTTAAAAAAATGTTTTTTTAATTTTTTTTAAATATTTTTGTTTTTGGTTTCTTAGTATCAAAAACCTTTGCTCACCTAGGTAAAATGCTATGGTTCAAAAACAAATTTAAATAAATTCTTAAAATGTCGAAAGGGTGCTGGTATTTTTGTTCAAAGGTCTGCACGAGTCTACAAAATAATTTTTTTAGAGAAATATGTATGAATTAATGAATTTTTTTTCTAAAGTTTCAAAATTCTTGGTGAATAAACCTAAAGAAGAGTTAAATAAGAAAGTTCTCGTATTTTTAAAAGGAACCCGAGTGCAGTACAATGGACTTAATCATGTCTGAGTGCTGTACTTTCTAGTCTGTCCCGACAAAAAAAAAATTCTTTTTTCGAATTTTGTTTTAATATTTTTTTTTAATTTTTTCTATATTTTTGAAAAAATTTTTTTATATATATTTTTTTTAATTTCTTTTTTTATTTTTTTTATATATATTTTTTTTTTAATTTCTTTTTTTATTTTTTTCTATATTTTTTTTTAATGATTTTTGTTTATTTGTATTAAAAACCACCTTGGCTCATCTAGGGAAAATGTTATGATTCAAAAATAAATTTAAATATTATTCCAAAAAGCCTATAAGTTTTGGTATTTTGGTTCAAAGTGTTCTGAACAAAAAAATAATTTAAAGCAACGTATTGTTTCTTAAGTTGATTACACAAGTCTACAAAATAATTCTTTTTGTTTTTGTTGTGATTAGAAAAAAACAAATTTTGTTTATCATTTCAAAAATTAATTTAAATATTTTGTTCATAAGTTTCAAAGCGGTGGGTGAAGAGACCCAAATCAAAGAGTTAAATAAAGAAAATTCTGTAATTTTTTTCGCAGACTATTCTTTTATATTTTTTCATAATTTTTTTTTATTTAAATTTTTTTTATAATTTGTTTTTATAAAATATTTTTTTTATAATTTTTTTTTAATTTTTTTTTTAATTTTTTTTTTATAAAAAACTACTTTCGCTCACCTACGTTCAACGTTATGATTCAGAAACAAATTTAGTTAGTTTTCCCCAAAAAAATTAGAAAAAAGATTTCATAATTTCGGAAATGGACCTAGACGGTGTTATCCATTTAGGCTCTTATATTTATGTATCTGAGAAACAAAAACCAAACAAATTATTAATCAGTATGACTGTAGCTATATGTCTCGTAGTAGAATAATATAAAAAAATTAGCTAAAGGGCGCGGTTTTGAATTTGACATTCTAAAAATCGGGGTTTTTTCAGTTTTTGAAGAAAAAAAATACGAAATATTTGAAATAATAATATGATTCTAGTACGGGCGATAGCCATTGATGTTGTGAACCACATATTAAAATTTCAGACGATTCGGTTGTATATATTTTTGTTTTGTTTTTTTGTGAAAGCACTAGACCAAAAAATTTATTTTGAGATAATTCAGTTTAAAGTTCTGAAAGTGGATATTTTTCATTGATGCCGCCACGTAACGAATCAAACTCTACCTGTTAAAACGGCTGTAGAATCGAATATACTGGGAATATCCTTCCAAAAATTTGACACTATATTCTTAAAAACCTATACCTTTGAAATAACAAAACAAAACCAAAAATCGGTGTTTTAAAAGTTCTAGACCACGGAGAATCCCTTAGTTAAATTTTTTTATTTAAATTTTATTTTATTTAAAATTTGCTCACCTACGTGATTCAGAAATAAATTTAAAAGCCTGGTATTTTATTTTAAAATATTTGAAAGTAACGTTTCTAATGTTGATTACACAGGTATAACATTTTATTTTTGTTTTTTACCAAAAATCAGATTTCATTATACAAAAATGAAGGAGGCAAAATTTCATTAAACAAAAATGAAGGACCCCTTAATAATTTTTTTTTAAATACATTTTTTTTAAATACATTTTTTTGTTATTTAAAATTTCCTCACCTACGTTAAACTTTATGATTCAGAAATAAATTTAAAAGCGTCAAAAATGCTGGTATTTATTTCAAAGTGTTCTGAATTAAAGTTGAAAGTAACGTTTCTAATGTTGATTACACAGGTATACAATATAGTTTTTTTTGTGACTAAAAATCACATTTTTTCACCGACGCAAAATGTCATAACAAAAATAAAGAAGGAAATTTTTCCTAAAATCCCCAAGAGACTAGGGTTGAGTAAAGGTGAAGAGACTCAAATCGAAAGTTAAATAAAGAGAGTTTTGGTATTTATTAAATTGTTTAATCTGGTAAAAAATTTTTGAAATTAATGCGTTTTTTATTAGACAAGCCTAGAAAATATATATTTTTTTTTATTAGGTATTAAAACAAAACAAATTTTACCTCTGCAAAGTTTTATAATTCATAAATAAATTTAGATATTTTTAATTTTTGTTAGGTGATACTATTTGTTAGTAGGTAATATTTGTGTGCGTTGGTTCTATCTGAGGTGAGGTGCTAAAGTGGTTTTCATGGCATGTTCATTGTTACTGCGTATATTTGCCCAAACAAAAATTTGAGCTCCTTTGAGGATTTTCAAATACTACCAATCACATTCCCACCTATCACAACTTAACCTACAATTTGTCGCATAGCGCTAACGACCTACAGACGAAGCATCAGTTTGCACTCTCATCGGTTGTTTTTGTAATTTTTTTTTTTTTTATTTAATGGAAAAATAGTAACTTCCATCGATTTTTTTTTTTAAAATGTTTTTTATTAAAAAAATAATATAATTTTTAATTTTTTGTTGTTTAAATATCCATAAATTGTCAAGCTTTCCTACTTTCTTCCTTCCCTCCTCCCTTCTTGCCTTTTGAATTAATTGCATTACCAATCATTTTTACGTGGATTTGATGTTGACGCTCAGTTTGTTGCAATCACACATACACTTAGGTACATAAATGCGAGCGTGCGACAAAATTCTATTATAATTAATCTCGTCTATTGAAGGTGAACTCTGGGTGCAGTTAAGCTTATAAGCAGTTTATTAATGAAGTGGAGTATGTGTGTACGTAGGTGTGTATGTATGTGTGTAATTACTTTACAATTAAATGCTGTTATAATATTTGTATATGTGCTTACAAATATACACACATACATCCATACAAACATGGACTTGTCAACACTTCTGTCGCATTAAACCCTCCTTTGTTGACACTGACAGTTCTAACCATGACCAGTTTATGAGTTATTCTCACATAGTTACATTTATCAACATATTTTTCTACCTTGACAGTTGGACACTTTAGTTTGTCATTCAATGTTTTTAATTCTTTTTTTGGTTTCTTTTGTTTCCTATATTTTCCTGCAACTGTCATATGTGGCATGCAGTTGACATATGCAGCATTGAAAGTATTGCAACTAACCTTAAATATGCTGTATGTGTCAACAATGGCAAGGCGACGATGAGTGGCTTGCGTCCTTTTTTTTTGTTTTGCAATATTCTTGTATTTGCACTTTTTTGTGACCATCAGTTTCCGCCTGAAAACCGTGGGGGGAGGAATTCATTAAACGTTAATAACAAAGCAAATAAATTTGTTGAACTAACTTTAATAATAAATGAGAAGAAAAACTTGCTCAGGCATTCAAAAGTTCACATACACATTCACACAAATTGGAGCAAGGATATGTATGTATGTGCATATGTGCATGTATGTGTATATGAAAATTCACATGCATTGTGCATTCGCTTGGGCTATTGAGTGCTCTTGCACTTGCACGGGTGTCAAGCGCACATACGAACCACTTTTGGTAGTCTACTGTCAGGAGCACATTGTCCCTGCACCTCAGACATTGTTAGCGCGGGTACAAGAAATGCATGCATACATACATATATTTACACACAGGCATATATATTCATACTCATACATAAATATATACTCACACACACACACACACACACACATTTGCCTTGCATTGTGCTTAGTTGCATTGTATTAGGTCAATGATTTTATTGCCGCAAAGCAAATGTTAGCTGGTGCCCTCCTTACAACAATAGGCACTCACGTCCATATATTCACACACACACACTCAAATACTGACACCCTGTTGGACATTTTATTTTTAATGGCTGTGTTTTCATTGTCATCTAGAAAAATTTACATATTCGATAAGACCTCCCTAACAGAGGCAGGGAATAACTCAGCTCAGAAGCTAAAATTGAAAATTGAAATTACTAGAAAGGGAAACCGGATGTGACTCCACTAACTGACTGCCTTTAGTTTCTCGAAAAGTGCAATACATGCTGCTTGTCGCTAACATACTGCAATAGTGTCGTAATACAAAAACAATTTTTTTAGATAAGTATGCAGAAATTACTTCCATATCCTCCTTTATGCAGTGTAGAAAATTCGGTTCATTTCATTAGATGAAAAAATGTTTTTACTTCTACTTAGTAAAGTGAAAACTTTGAAGCTGTTTTTCTCGACATTTTGGCTTTTTGAGTTATAGGTTTGGGCATAGCTGTTGAGTGGTTATGATAAAGCGAGTCCCGTCTTATACTCTTCGAAGACATATTCGCAGTGTAGTCTTTAAGTCTTTATAAATCGGAACAGTTCCTCAAAATGTTAATATCAACCGAATATTTCTGCTGAATGGCGTCCTGAATCTTCATTTTTCCCTTAGTATTTCTATAAATGGATTATAATGAAATCTGCATGCAAAAATTATCTTCATATCCACACATACTAAGAACTCTAGACATTTTTACGAACCGTTCAACTGATTGATCTACAAGTGATATCCCCACTACTCAGATCTATAAGTTTGTCAGACAGAAAATTCTTTATTCAGCACCGAATAATAGACTCCTGGAGATAAAACTGTTTTCGTAGGCTGGGTTCTCTTGGGTGTGCGGGAAACATTTCCCTGATCTGCGTACCAGGACCAGGTATCATAGAGGGAAATGAAATTGCTGATGAGCTCTCAGAGACCTCCTATCCAGTCATCGTTATCCCCCTGACTGTTTTTAAAGGGGAATTGCACAATTTATTTACCAGGAAACCGCAGAAAAGATGGAGCTCCATTTATTCGTGCATTATTATTATTATTTGCTATACCGCCGGCTGGGGCGCAAAATGCCGATACAGCTTTTGACTTTATCTGCGGCTAAGTGGGTGAGTCGTCAGATGTTGTGAATTCGTTATACAGTCTTCGTCTCCAAGTTCCTTTCGGCCGTCCTATTCGGCGTGAGCTTTTCAGATTCCAGTCTAGGGAATTTCTACTGATGTCAATCGCAAGTTTACGGATTGCATGCCCTATCCATTTCCACTTTCATGTGCTATTTTGAAAAAACCTGCAGGGCCAGTACAATAGATGGAGGACCCAGAAAATCCTGGAGACTCCTCAATTTCTAAACTGATAGCTGTGTTTACCGGCCATTAGTCGTTCAGAACGGAAAAGCTAGGCGTACTATTTAACCCCCATCGCGGAAGCAGTGGGTACCTTTCAGAGAAGGAAACTGTTGTGCATTTTCTCTGTAAATGTCCGGGTTTGGCAGCTAAACGATTAAGGTTACTGGGTGCTCCTTTCTTCGACAAGTTGGCGCAGTGCGCTGACCAAAATATCATCAGTCTTCTTCATTACACCAACAGCTCTGGCTGGCTGTAGATATTTACCCGTTGGAGGTCTCATAATAGCATCAAAACGACGCTTTAGTGCTACTTGGGGAGTGCCAGAGTGGTACTTTAACCATTTCACCTACCTACCTACTTAGGCTGGGTTGGATTGAGTTGTGTTAATTTGAGCTTTATTAAGTTAAGTTGAGTTAGATCTAGATTATCATGATGTGTGTGAGAATTTCCATCCGTCAATTAGAGAAAAACTATTGTTTATGTGAATACTCTCTGTAAGTGTTAGGAAGAGGCACATGCCTTTGATCAAGATTGCTGTTAAGAGTAAAAGCGTAGCAAGTTGTTAACCCTGTTGAATTGATGAGCTTCTCAACTCTTTCTTAGCTGTATTTACAAACCATCCATAGTTTCCTTCTTCAACCACTTTATACTTCTTTCCATCACTGTCTGCTTTTTCCATCGCAGTCTACTTCTTCCATTAGTGTCTTCTTCTGCCATCACTTCTATGTTCAGTGTGCATGTAGTGAAAACAGCCACCGTGAATTGCTCAGCCAAAGAGAACTGATGCGCCTCATTTAACTCAGCCTCTGCTGTCTTTATAGAGCTAGAGAACTCGTCTAATTGTTCAATATTTAATTCCTTGCGTTTGTCAACGATGCAGAAAGTGATGAAGCGAATCAACATCTTATTCATGTATACACTTGTGCATGGAGAGATCTCGTTATAGCATCAGATTACGTGAAATCGACCCTTAAATGTCATTGCTTAAGATTTGTTGAGCTGTACGCGATTCCTGTTGTTCTTTTATTGTTTTAGCTTAACTTCGTAATAAAGAGCTAGAAATTTCGTAGTCATTTCTTTAGTTCATAAGTTTTTTATTACCATTGTGGTGTTTTAGAAATTCTTATTAGGGTAGGGGGTCATGAATGGGATCTGCTTAGATTTACTTGCCTTCCTGTCGGCCATCTCCGAACTTTGGCCTGTCCTCTCTTTCACTTTTCCCTTCACTTCAATATTGATATGTTCGGACAGCCAGTTTAAGATTAGAATAGAGAGGTCTTAAAACGCTGGCGTGAAATCGGTGCACACCAGGATACAATTCTGGATTTCATTTCTCGTACTGTATTACTTTCCGTGTAGCCTGACTGTCAATAAATACAATGTTATTAGTCTCTCGAGCCGATTTAGCTGGGCATTCCTATTTTGCTTAGTGAAAGAGCGTGGATGAATATCTATCCAAGAACTGATGTCGCTTTTGCAGCATTCTCCAGAAATGTATTGGAATGTTCCATGTTGTTATACTCAATTTAAAACCGGCTACAGTTTCATTCTCTAAGATTATGCACGCCAACTCTTGTACCCGACGGGCTGTCAAGAAGCCTCTAGTGGCATTTATTATCAAATAGTTTCTTCTCGCCATGAAAATTTCGTCATCACAGACAAACACCACTCTTCGCTAGTGAAGAGCTCGAGTTAGCTCGTGAGGTCTGCACTGTGGGGGCATAATTAGTTTATCATGCAACAATTTGAGCTTTTGGTTTTTCAGAGTAGAGCTCGATAGAGAGCTCATCCTCCTATTTGATGTGTGCGTTTTGCTACTTCCCACAAAAGTAGGGACCGGCAGTTTTACACCGAATCCTGACGACAGATGGAGCTTTTACATGGCAGAAATATACTTGCCATTGTCAACTGAGGAGCGACCGCTATTAGAAACAACTTTTTCCATCAGCTAATGCTTCATGCCCGGCGTTTCGAATCTGTGGACTTCTCAATGGTAGACACGCATCAACCCATTCGGTTACCGCGGCCTACTATACTTATCAGCTCTTAATATATGTGACCCAAAGGATAGCATCCTATCCCGTCCTTGATCAAGTGTGAGATTATCTCGACTACAGGAATTAAAGGGTTCACCAGTTAGGCAGTTTAAAGTAAGAATCCTGCAAAAACAACAACAACAACATGGTATTGAAATCACTGTTTGTCGTGTGACCTCCTCCCGCTTTTTCCCCCCTAATAAGAGGGTTATTAGCTGTCACCTACAAGTTAAAGATAAAAATATTGACAGGTTATCCATAGAAAGATTACTTTTTTTTGAAAATATTCTTTCCTATTGAAGATGCATTCCAGTTGGGAATCTTACAAACGAATTTATTCTTCCTCACATACATACCCGGCAAAAAGAATGCGGTCGTGCTCTTTACATAGATTTTCAGCCAACAAGAGGAATGTTTTTTCGTCCTTTTTTGCGGTTTAAAGCTTAAAATGGTCAGAAATATTTATTGTCTCTACTCTACAACGATTTTGCGTTATCCTCCTCATTTTGCGACTTTTGCAATTTTGTGTTTTAGTTCTAAGTATGCGCATGTATGTGTGTATGTATGTTCATATGTATGTGATCCTTATCTTGGGTCTCGCTTGATTTACCGCCTCGTGTGATGTGTCCCTTTAGTGTCGTTCGTCGGTAAACTATATTGCGTGATTTATTGACTTGTAATCGCAGTAAATTCATTCGAAAACATTTTGCACCACTTTGCCAAATTGGCTGGGTAAATTGAAGTGGGAAATTGATTTCTTAGATATGCAATTTTTAACTGATTTACAATAAAAAAAAATAGTTATTCGTTCATCAAAATTATTAGAAGTATTGTAAAATCCCTCTATTTGTGGAACAACATGAAATAATTATTTAATCATTCGCTGAGATAAAAATCATTCTCCTGCAGATAAAAATGTTTTTGTAGGCAGGTTAGGTTGAGTTCTCTTGGGTGTGGAATATACATTTCTCGGATCTGCGTACCAGGACATAGGAACATAGAGAAAAATGAAGTTGCCGATGAGCTTTCCAGGAAGCGGCCGACTAAACTAGTCCCAGAGACCTCCTACCCTTCTTCATCTCCCTGACTGTTGTAAAGGGGAAATTGCACAATTTATTTATCAGGAAACCACAGCAAAGATGGAGCTCCATTTATTCATGCATTATTATTATTATTTGCTGTACCGCCGGCTGGGGCGCAAAGTGCGGGTACAAATACATTCCATTGGGTCGTTTTGCAGCTTTTGACTTTGTCTGTGGGAGTCGTCAGATGTCGTGAATTCGTTATACAGTCTTCGTCTCAATGTTCCTTTCGGCCGTCCTCTTCGGCGAGAGCCTTATAGATTCCAGTCTAGAGACGTTCTGCTGATGTCAGTCGCAGGTTTTCGGATTGTATGGCCTATCCATTTCCACTTTCATGTGCTACATCGAAAACCCTGGAGACAGAAACCCCTCAGAAAGTTCTCGTAGCTGTGTTTACCGCCCATTGGTCGTTCAGCACACTCACGAAAAGCTAGGCTTACTATTTAACCTTCATTGCGGAAGCAGTGGGGACCTTCCAGAGAAGGAAACTGTTGTGCATTTTCTCTGTAAATGTCCGGGTTTGGCAGCTAAACGATTAAGGTTACTAGGTGCTCCATTCTTGGAAAGCCGGGAGCAGTGCGACAACATAAATTTCATCAGTCTTCTTCATTACTGAAAAATTTATTCTTTCGAATTGTAATTTTTAGCGTTGTTTCTAACGTACCTGTTCTCTAGAGAAGGCAACGTTTTGACCAGTCTATTCATTTTTTATAGAAATATAACTCGCTATACAACAAAAACCATATAAAACGTTTTTTCAAACTGTGTGCAAAATTTATAAAAAATATGGGAATTTCGCCAAAATTTCAAACTTTTTAATCAGAATATTTAGAATAATTTTTGGCTTGCAGTTTTATAGCTGTTTCAGTTTTAGTATAATAAAGCGCAGGTTGCAAGTGGCTACAAAATCCCGTTGTTTTTTTGACAATTTTTTTTTGTCGCTATAATCCATTTTCTTCCATATAAAATAAATGCTCGAACGTATTTCTGCAAAAGCACAAAAAATTTGTTTAGTAGGCCAAATGTTTTGTCTTTCTATTTTCATGACTTTCTGTGCGGCAGAAAAAGTAAAAGATATGTTCTATAAATATACGACTGTTCTCAATCTGAAATTTAAATTTATATATCCGAAATTAAAGAAGTCCTACTTCCTTTTGGTTAAAAATACTTGTCCAGCTTATTTGCACAAGCTTGTCTTGAGGCCAGAAAAAATTGCAAATACAAAAAGAGTAATAATCACTTCCAAGTTTAAATTATACGGCGGATGCGATAGATCCTCCCATCCAAAGTACATATTTCTTCTGGCGCTTCAGTGAAAATATGTGCAACCCGGTGTTGTCTTCATGGAAAGCAAAACACTCTTCCTATTCACCTACAGCATTCCATTCTGGTTGCCCGCTTGCATCAGACTTGTCAGTTGTTGACAATGGAGGTGGCGGTCTACATTGAGTGTTTGCCATGATGAGAGCAGCTCCTATGTAGTAGATGGCCTCTTTTCAATCCCACCAAATACAAAACAAAACCTGTTTGATCATTTGGCGTTGAAGAAGTATGCCGATTTTTTTTATTACAATTTTAGTACTACCCAAAATTAAACAAGGAATATGCACTGGCGGTCAAAATAAGAGAATCGGGTAAAATGTTATTGAGTACTTTTTTTTTTGTCTTTCATTAAAATAAAACTCGGTCTACAAAAAATATCATAAAAGTCATACAAAAACCACGAAAATTAGCAAATTTAGAAAAATTATCAAAATTAAAGAAAAAAATTATCAAAATTGTGAACTTTTTAATTAGATGTTTTTTTATATATTTTTGGAAAAATTGAATGGCCTGTAAAACTGCATATCCAATTGTTTTTTAAAAACTGATTATCAGAATTTCGACCAATAAAAAGTATAAAATTTTGATGATAATTCTTTCGAATTCGTTAAGTTTTTGTGAATTTTGATATATTTTAAAGCTTTGGTTTACATGTTGTTTATTGTAGAATGAGCTATATTTTTAGGGGAAATTGAAAATAAATAGAATCGCGGTATTTTGAGCAGCTTTGGCTAAAAGAAAAATAGTCAAGGTTAGGTGGTACTGGCTGATAAAAAATCTCACTTACAGATAGAAAGATCTCATTTACAGATCACTCAGCACTACCTAACCTTGATTACCTTTCTTTTGCTTTCTTTTAGCCAAAGCTGCTCAAAATACCGCTGTTCTATTATTTTTTCCGTTGGTGTCTCTGCTTTAATCTTTGTTCTCAGGCAATAATATTTAAATTTCTGTTATATTTTTTTGTTAAGGTTTTCGGATTGAAAACAATGCTTTTTGAATTGCATTTTTTATGAACTGCTGTGAGAAAATTTTTGTTTACTAAATTCGTAAAATGTACAAATCAAATTTTTTGTTGCAAAAAACTTAAAAAATTGTATTGACCCTCCATTGAGCAGACCCGGGTGCAAGACTTTTTTATATTTTATTTTAGTAAAATTTTTTTAAATAAAATATCTGTTTATTAATTTCATGATGCATATAAAGGGTGGTTAAGTTTCAAGGGCCGGTACTGATTTTGAGTAAAATACATTTTTTTAAAGAAATTATTGTCATTTCTCTTTATTATGATAATATTGGTATGGCTCAATTACGCATGGAACAAAATATCGGCCATCCGATGGTCCAAATTTTCGATGACGCTGAGGCATAATTGAGGTTCTATGCCGTTAATGTGCCGAATTATTTCATCCTTTAGCTCTTGAATTGTTGCTGGCTTATCGACGTACACATTTTCTTTCAAATAACCCCACAGAAAGAAGTCCAACGGTGTCGTTGACGTTTAGGTGTGGTTCACATTCAACATCGACCCTTGAAATTTAACCACCCCTTATAAATTTTTTAAACCATTTATAAATTTTATTCCTATGTTTTTGTTTTTATATCCATTAAAAACTGTTGTTTAAAAATATAAATTTTTTAATGAGATTTACAAAAAAAAAACTTTTTTTCTAAAAATTTCGAATTAAAAAAAAAAAATTAATTTTTCAGAATTTTTTTGCTACTTCATCATAAAATACACATATAAACTTTTTTTTTGTAAAAATACATATGAATTCAAATTTATTTCTAAACATTTCGATATTAAAAAAAAAATCCGTATAATTTTGTGGAACCACCACATAAAAAAATATTTTCTATTATGATGCTTTGATCAAAATTTAAAAATAAGAATTTATTTGTATATTTTTCATTTTTATATGCATTCAATCAAGACGAATTATTGATTATTAAAGCTGGTATCAGTAAATCAGCTGATTTGTTTTTTTTTATTTCGCCGTGTCCATGTGGCTGTCAGCCCAGAAGGAAGCAAGGCGAATTCATTCTTTATTTTCTCCATTGCCAATACTTTTCTTTGACAATCAAACGTACAAAATATTGTTGTTGGTCTAGTGCCACCACCTTTAATGAATGGGCCTTGCATTCAATACAAATTTTTTTAGAAGATTTTTTTCGCATTCGTCCGCATTTCCTTACAATAAGATACAGTTATCTAAAAAAATACCACTAGTGAGAAAAAAGTGCAGGCCGTTTCTGTCTACTTCTGCCAAATGAGTAAAAAAAAAAATTATATAAAATTTAATAATTAAAATCTTTGTGTTTTCAGGTTTTCAGTTCACGTTCATCAGTTTTTTCTCTTTTTTCTGATAAAAACAACTTTTTTTCTGTTTTTTTTTTGTTTAAAAATGTCACAAAACTTTGTTTTTTTTTTGTTCTGTTTAAAAATGTCACAAAACATTTTTTTTGTGCTGGTTTTTTCTGTTTAAAAATGTCAAAAAATATTTTATGCCGCTTTTCTTCAACTCCGCTGAAGTCGTTGGTCAATTTTTATTTTTCATATCTTTGTCTCCTTGTTTTAGTACAAAAAGAAAAAAAAAATATGGTTGGGTTCTTTAATTTTCACCAAACATCCACCAACACCCACCACTCACTTACACGCACCTATTGAGCCCAGTAGACACACATTTAAAGACATAGACGTACACATGTGTACATACCACTATCATATGTATGTACATGAGTTTATCGAGTATTTTCTTACACCCATTTTCCGTTTAAACGATTTTTTTTAATACCACTTAATCGCTAATAATTATCGAAATGGAAAATTGTAAGCTTCTTATTGTGTTTAAACTTTCTTTTGAAATTGCTTTTCAATGTCTATACAATTAACATAACTGCATATACTCGCAAATACATATAAATATTATAAACATGTGTGTTTTTTCTACTATCTTTCGCCGCTGTTTTGCTTTCCGCTTCGCCCCAAAAAACTTGCTCAAAAATACAAACCAAACTCCCGCTCAACGCTTTCGTGTGATTTTGTTTGAACAACAAACCGCTAATCATTTGCTTCGCAAACGCCTCTCGCCTACCAGCAGCACTGGCCGCAATTTTAGTGGCGTACCGCGTCGCCTTCTCGATGGCAGTAATCGGCAAATCTCATCAATCGCACTGGGCGCCACCACAACGCCCTCGGCGGCAGCAACAGCAGCGATGGCGGCAGCAGCAGCTGCGGCGGCGGCGGCGGCCTCCAACAGCAGCTCCTCCCCATGCGGTACCCTCGGCAGCATTAATTCCACCCATTCGGCATCCTCGTCCAGTGGTAGTAGTAGCAGCGGTGCAGTCATTACCTTTCAGTGCGCTGGCGGTCATTCGGGCATCGGCAGCAGCAGTGACACCGTAGATGGCATTGGCTTTAACGACGGCGGTTGCGGTGGTGGTAGTGGTGGTGGTTTCGGCGTCATCGGTGTTGGCACACCCAACACCAATCAATTAATTGGCTCTCCAAGTAATAATGGCATCGGTTGTGGCATTGGAGGAGGCAGTGGAGTTGGTGGCGGCGGCGGTGGTGGTGGTAGTGGAGCCAATAGTCCACGTCTGGCACCTAGCGCACTCTCCTCTACATCCGCTACAACCGATGCGCTCAGTTCTTTGGCAGCCAGTCCTACAGATGCCTGCAGCATACGTTCCAATCCATCAGCCGCTTCACTTTTACTTACCACCGCAACCATGGCTGCGGCCGAGGCGGCAGCGGCGCAGGTGGCAGCAGCCGCAGCGGGCAACAACTCCGGTCCGAGCTCTTCGGGCGCGACACTCTCGCCGCTTGCGACCACACAAATCATACGGCGGCCCAGCATTACAATGTGCGTTCGCTGGGTGACTTGGAATGAAAGCAGGAGCCTTCGAGAAGGCTTCTAAGTGCTTTTCGTTTTCAATAATTCAGTATTTGATGTCCTCAATTGCTACAACAGTCTTTTCGTTTTTGTAAAACCAGTTATAAATTGTGATTTGAGTAGCGTTGAAAGTGCCCAGCTGCTTGCGTTTTTGTTGTCCTCCGCTATTTTCTTTTTTCCTTCTAAGTGCGTTTTGCGTCCTTCAATTATTTGCTACACTGATTTTTTGTAAGCACCTTTTGAGAAATTATTTTGAATGTTCTTGATTTTGAATTTCTTCTTTTCGAAGTATGATGGCATGCATTGTAATTTTTGGTTTGTATTCTGGCACTGCTTGGCATGTCTGATGGATTTTTATAATTTGCACGAAATTTTGAATGAAATTGTATTTAACGATATGCGAATTTAAGGGTTATGAGTCGTATATGGGTAAACTTCTTTGATAAGTAAATTTTTTTTGTATAAGATCTGCACAAAGTGCGAAATTGCCAAACCAGCCGAGCTCAGTCGGCATATCATTGAAATTGTATTCTCTAATAGTAAGTTTACACCTTCTACACAGGGACTGCAATCTGAACCCCCTGCATACTGTTGAAGCAGTTCCCTTCAAATGTAAATTTAAGTAAAATACGATTTCGGAAAACAAAAATACATGCGATTGACTAGTTTTGCTTGTTTAAAAAAGTTGAAATGTGTCTCAATATTATTTGGATTGCCTGAGGCTATTATTTAAAAGTTTATGGCTTGGTTTGAAATCTGATCTTGTTTTTCAAATGGTGCTGAGATTGGAACTAAAATTGTTTAATGCTTTTGAAAATTTGCTGTTATTGTTTGCAATTTGAGAGAGTTTGATGTGATTCTGGTTATGTTTGTATTTCATGGATTTATTGTATTGCACTTTACTTCGTTTTGGGAATGCTAATTACGCGCCGTAATTTATTATATGAAGAGCTTTTGTTAACACATTGCCGCCTGGTAATGTTTTGCTGAAGTTTACTAGAAGACCGGTGATTTTAGACCTGAAAATTAGTTTGGAAAAATACTGAAAATTAATAAAACCCGAACTGAAAACTTACTTAGAAACACAAGGGATAACATTCAATAGCAGTACAAAGTGCCGTTATAACGGAAGCAATCAATGAATTGTTATTTTTGTTGAGTCAGGCTTATTACGAAAACGAGAAATCTCGTTCCCGGACGTCAATGTGTTAACAGCACTTTTTCAGTATTTTCTATACGCAATGTTAACTGAATAAAATTTGATCTGATAAATATATATTTATTTTTCTTATGCAGGAAATAAAAAAATTTATTACGGCTTGAAAAAAAGAATTGTTTACCAAAAAAAAAAAAAAATTATTTTCCATTGTTTGTTGTTGTTTTTTAATATTTTTTAATTTAATTAATTAATTTTTAATTTTTTGTTTAATTCAAAAATTGTTTTTTTGTAATTTTTCATTTAATTTTTCAATAAAAACAAAAAAATTATTTATTAAATCAAAAACGAAAACAAATTATTTTCCTTTGTTTTTTTGATTATTTTGTTTTGTTATTTGTCTTGTTTTGAGTTTTGTTTTTAATTTTTTCTTGTTTAATTTTTTTGTTTAAGTTTTCCGAAATTTTTTGTTTGTTTTTATTTTTTATGTGAATCTTTTTTTTTGGTTTTTTAATTTTTGCCTTTAGTTTGGTTTTTGTTTCATTTTTTCTGGTTTAATTTTTTTTGTTTTTATTTCTTTTGTTTAAATTTTTCGAAATCTTCCTTTTTTTTTGCTTTTATTTTTTATGTGAATTTTGTTTTCATTTTTATTTACTATGTGAATTTTTTTTTTTTTTAAATTTTTTTGCTTCTAATTAGGCTTTTGTTTAATTTTTTTGGACATTTTGTTGTTGGTTTTTAATATTTTGTATTTAAGTTTTTGTTTATTTTTTTTAATTTTTCATTTAATATGTTTTTTGATTAAGATACTTTAAGAGCTAATTTAAGTTTCTTCTGCCAAATAAAACGCAGGCTCTCTTCTGATTCTTTTTTTCTTACATAAACAATTTTTTTATTTGCCTTAAATCAGAAAATGAAAAGAAGTTATTTTTCCTATAATCTGGCTTGATTTTCGTAATTTCTTTCCTTTTTTTATATATATTAAAGTCTTCTCATTTGTGTCTATTCAATTTAAATGATCTCTCAAATAGAAAGACAACTTCCTCCACATATATTTTTTTTAATAGCTTTAAATAATTTTTTCAGTCGTTTTGTGTTTCTTTTCAAATTTCGAAACGGTTTTCATCATATCTTTCGATTTTTATTATTAATTATTTTAAAATTTTATTTACAAAGAAATATATATATTTTTATAATTATGCATCTATACAAAAAAGTCATTTTCGAAAACTTTGCTGCAATTCGGTTTAGGCGAAAAAAACGAATCTCATGGTTTTCCAAAACATTTATTTCAAGTTTTTTCATTAAAATTTTTTCATATTTTCTAACTTATCCACGAGTTATATTCATTTTTAATGATTTTAATTTCTGTAAGTTTTTTTTTTTTGGTTTGTGTGAAAAACTGATGTAATATTTTTTTAATATCTTCAAATCGAAGCTGATTCAGTTCTTTTAGAGTAAAAAACAGAACAAAGAATTTTTTGAAGTCTTCGCTTCACTCCTTGCACTCTTTGGTTAACCTTTTCACTAATTTTATTAATATATGGTATTCTATTCACTTATTTTAGCCACTTTTACTAAGTTTGAGAACCGTTTGTTAGACAATTTTTTTTTAACTCTAACACCATAATATTAAGACAAAAGCAAATTTTGCAATTTTTGTTATTGTGTTCTTAAAAGAAATTGTTCTTAAAAAACCCTTTAAAAAATTTTTATTTTTAAATCCTTCAATTTAAAAAAAAAAAAATTAAAAACAAAAAAACAAAATTTCTTAAAAAAATTTGATTTAAAAAAAATTAAAAAATAAAATAAAAATTTCTTACAAAAAAAAAATTCTTAAAAAAATAAAAATTTTATTTCTCAAAAAAAATTTTATTTTGATTTCCTTAACTCTTCTTAAAATAAAAAAAAAATCTTAAACAAAATTCTTAAATTCTTCCCGTAATTTTTTTGTTTTTAAAAAATATTTAAATAATTAAAAATAAAAAAAACTTTAAGGAATAGTTATCTGTTTTTTTTTAAGAAAATTTAAATATAAAGAAAATAAAATTAAAGAAAAGGAATTAAAAATAAAAGTTTTTTAAAAGCTTGTTTTTTTTAAGAAAACTTAAGAAAATTAAAATAAAAATGTTTAAGAGAATTTTATCTGATTTTTTTTTTAAGAAAATTTAAATGTGTATAAAATTTTCTTTAAAAAAAAAAAAATATGTGTATTAAATTTTCTTAAAAAAATCAGATAAAATTCTCTTAAACATTTTTATTTTGATTTTCTTAAAAAAAAAACAAGCTTTTAACTTTAACTTTTATTTTTAATTGCTTTTCTTTAATTTAATTTTCTTTATATTTAAATTTGCTTTAAAAAAAATCAGATAAATATTCCTTAAAGCTTTTTTATTTTTAATTATTTAAATATTTTTTAAAAACAAAAAAATTACAAGGTTCCTCTGGGGTTGAGATTATCTTAAGGCCAGGTTACCCTTGATTTGTGTGCTTTTTTAAATAAACTTTATTCATAGTACAAAATATATTTATTAATCAATTTTTTTACATGTGAAAAAACAAATATTAAATTGCTTAAAAAAATTTTTTTTTTTTTTTTCAAATGGTGGCTTTCAAAATGGCTGCTAAATTTTAGCTGATTCGTAGTTGGATGCCATCATATCTCGAAAACTATACCACTTATTAATATGATCCAAGTAGCATTTTATTTCTTAGATGTCTCGCTATAGCCGCAAGCAGAATCACAAACATTTATTGTTATTTAAAAAAGTTATAAACAATTAAAAGTGAAAAAATAGTGGCAAAAAATTCAAAAGTCCGCCATTTTGTTTTTTTTTTATTAAAAATATTTGATTCTGCTTGCGGTCATAACCAATTCAATACAGAAGATGAAACCGTTTGATTTTTTACTTTCAGATAATTCGTTTTCGAGATATGATGGCATCCAACTACGAATCAGCTAAAATTTAGCAGCCATTTTGAAAGCCACCATTTGAAAAAAAAAAAAAAATTTTTTTTTAAGCAATTTAATATTTGTTTTTTCACATGTAAAAAAATTGATTAATAAATATATTTTGTACTATGAATAAAGTTTATTTAAAAAAGCACACAAATCAAGGGTAACCTGGCCTTAAAGAATATATTTAATATTTTTTTCTTGTGCTGTTTTGCATTGACTTACTAAACCAACGTCACTAGATTATCTAAACTACGTTTTTAATATTTTTTTCTTGCACTGCTTTGCTCAACGAACGTCGAGACCATTCAGTGTTGTAGTTTAGTATGGATTTTAGTTTAACTTTTTTTCTTAAACATGCTAAAATTTTTTAAAACTCTTGCATAATTTTTTAGAAAATTTTAGGAACAATTTTTTTTATTATGATTTTTTTTTATTATACTCGTAGAAATTTTTTTTAATTATAGCATTTTTGTTTTTAATTACAGAATTTTTTTTTAGTTTTAGGAACATTTTTTTTAATTTTAGGAATTTTTTTTTTCAAATTTTATTAAATTGTCTTTAAACAATTTTCAAATGTATCATTTTTTCTCGCTTCTAAGTGGATCGCATTTGTCCTAAACTGCATTTATAACATCTTTTTTTCTTGTACTCTTTTGTATTGCCTTGCATTTGTCTGCATCTCTATTTGGTTTGTGTTTTTGGACTTCTTGTTCTCTTTTTAACACTTCAGCCTCACTAACCACAAATCGTCATACCATAACTTTTCAACACACTCTTTAGTCTTGCGTCACACCACTACATTGTCCACCTACACCATTTTTAGATCTGTAGTAGATATATTCCCAGTGCTAGTTATAACATTTTTCGTAAAACTCATCTATTTTTTTCTAAAAATTTTTCTCTAACTACGTAGTCTGTTTTCATAGTTTCCACACATGCACATGCAGTGACTCACACACACACACCTTTTTGTAGCTGTTTGAATAGATAAAGTAGATATGTCTAAATAAGAAAAAGTCCACTCGAGTTGTGCCAAAGTTTTGTGTTCACTTACAAACTCATTTATTTATTGAAAATACATTTTTATATGCATACTTAGCTGTTAGTTATATATTGTTTACAATATTTTTCTAAATCAATTTTATGCTAATTTAATCTTTATTCATTTTTATGCTTTTTCAACAACTTTAAAAAATACCCACCTGTCGACAATCTCAATATGTGTTATGGAACTGATATGATTGTATTGGTGCACCACCGTCTGGTACATGCACTCCTGGTAAACTTCATCACGACCTCATTTCATGCCTCTGGAACCAATTTCCTTCTGCTCGCCTGCTTAATACTCTGCGCCTGCCCCATTTGCTTCAGGAATCCCAGTTCCGGTTCGATAGTCATAAGTGAAACAGGATCTCTAGATCGTATGAAAAATGCGGCCGAGAAGCGTAAAAAAGGGCCGCTGGATGATGGGCCACGCGTTTCAGATCGTGTCGAAGAGACGCGCGTCAATCCCAATTCGCTAATTGATGAAATCTTGAAGGATACCAAATTGGATCAATTAGCCGAATCGGCGGAGAGTGAGTAGCTTAATTAGGAATTACGAGCACCCAACTGAATCGAAACTAATATATATTTTTCCACTCTTTTCACTTAGCATCTGGTCTGCAATTGTATATTGCACGCGACGGCACCGCATCACTGGGTAGTCACGAGGTGAAAGCGCGCGTACCGACAGGCGCTTTCAAGCAGGTGGTCATGAAGAATCCAAGATAGTAGCGTAAATCGTAAAAGTGTAAGAAGAAAAAGAAGAAGAAGAGGAACAGGAAGCAAGAAGACTACAAACTACATAACTACTACATGCATATAAAAATACGTTTACATGCAACAACAACAAAGCTATCGCAGCAAATACATAGAAATCTAGTAGAACAGCTACCACAGCAACAGCAGCAGCCGTAGCAGCAATAGCAGCAACTACAAAATGGAGAAAACCAATAATTAATTAAATGCAAAACTAATAATAATTAAAAAAAAAGAATATTTATAGAAAAAATAATAATAATAATAATCTAAATGCTAAAGCTAAATTAACTGTAATAAAATATAAGCCAGCAAGTCAGCAAAAAGCAGCAAACAGAAAATCAAGTCTATGAGAATAGGAGCAGTAAACAGTAATGGATAAGAAGACTTACTAACACAAAAAATCAAACCACATGTCCTACTAGAAATGCATGCCTACACACCTACATACATAGTACATACATACATACATATTCACATTATACATCCAGCAAAAATTCGAGCTAATTGAACGCGCGCGACTGATAGAAAAACGCGAATCCTGCAAACGCCAGTAGGAATCAAGTTAAGGTGCACTCTCTTCCTTTCTTTACATCTGTGCTTACGTATGTGCGTTGTTTGCCTCAAGCAATAAATTAAACGGAAACTCGAATGATTGAAATGAACGCGCGTTACATGTAAATGCAGGATAGATAAGGAAACTATCAAACGCTAACAGGAGTCTTGTAAACTTTCATCTCTTCTTGGAATGCGCGAACGAACACAAATGAACAGGCGCGTTTATTGGTGTCTAGCGCGTGGAAATGCTAACAAGTGGCAAAGCTAATTAACTTTTTCATAACTACATACACACGTGCATACATAAATGCATACATATCGATGGTTTTCGAGAAAAGTGACATAATTCAAAAATACAAAATACTGAGATGGGTCAGTTTTCTAGATAAGTGACGCGCCAATTCCATCACCTGACAAAACGACACTAACGCCATCTCTCAGAATTGCTTCAAGATTCGCTTATGACGCTTTTCCAGATAAAAATATATAAACTCTGTAATTGATTTTTGCTTTTAACGGCAAAACTCCGAATTTTGAGTTAATTTTGAGTTGTGTCGCTTTTCTCGAAAACCATCGATATATGTTGATGCGCGCAATAGCTAACGAAATGAGAATCCTATAAATGGCAAAAGAAAACTTGACAACTCTACTTCTTCCTACTTCTGTCTAGCCACAAAATGTCAGGCGCGTTTATTGTATTGAAGCAAGCATTCTTCATATCTACATACATACATATATTCCTATATAAAGTCACTTGAGCATATAATTAAGCTGCATGCGGCACACACGCAGCAAATTACATATCGTCAATAGGCAAACGGCAAAAGCAAATTTAAAAGTTTTCCTGTTACAGACTCTTGAAAAACGAAAGGGCCGGTGCACTGTCACCGGTGTGCGGAGTATAAAAATATAGGCGCTTAGCCTATAAAAATATAGGCGCTTAGCGTTTACACGACCGCTACATTCCGGATATATATCCGGTTAAGAAAGTGAGAATCCGCAGTATTCCTCAAACGCTTGCATGGCTTAAGAGCAACTATTCGAAAATTGCACAGTTGAGAGACATCCTCGACAACTGCTATTGCGCTCTCACTGAATTTGACAGAATCAGCTGATTTGTTCACATAATAATTGGGCATTTCTTGTCATTTTATTGTTGTATTGGTTCTCATTTTTTTATTGTTATTACCAATCGAATTTATCGTAACGCGCCAGTCTCTTTCTCGTTCGCCCAGTTGTTACGTCACAGTCAGAAATAATCTCACGAATGTCTCTTGTAATCTATCATTTTTAAGAAAATTCGTTAAATACACGCACGAATCGTCTTGCTGCAGGAACAATTGAGCGCATCGTGAAGTGGTAGTGGAAAAATAATTGTAATTTACTGAAAACGTAATTTAAGTATTTTGTGATAGTTTTTCGTTCTGTGAAGTTTTATGGATTGTATGTGACGAGAATTTCGATTTGAATAAGAATTTATTATTTGTCCACGATTGAGATCAATTAAAGAAAGAATTTGGGGTAACGCAGAAAAAATGTAGTGCGATCTGAATTTAAAAGGTTCTGCTTTGCTGAGCTCAGTACTCAGCTCTATAGCGAAGAAAAGTGGCATTTGTTTTGTTTGTTAACAGTAAGAGTAGCCCCGCCAGTGTCGGGCATATCACCGGTCATCTTCGTCTAGCTCATCTAAATGTAGGCCCAGGAAACATGCTGTTTCGACGGGTTGGATCCAGAGGGAGAGGGGTGTTAGATGAGTCGGTGGCATCACATTAGCTGTTTGTAAGACGAAATTTCGAACTTGTAATATGTATTTTGAATTTGTAATAAGAATCAGTTGATTTTAGTTATGATTTAGATAAGTAAACAAGCGGAGAAAATAGTAGCTTCACTTTGCAGTGATACGAAAGGGTTTGAATTGAAATTGAAATTGAAAATTTCTCACAAAAGAAAAGTGACATAACTTAAGTGGCTTGCATATTTTTTTTTATTTTTTTCTATTGAATTTTAAAGGCATTACAGCAGCAGAGAAAAATATGGTAAAAAACAGTGCAGTTATACAGTGAAGTAGTTTCTAAAAATGAAAGATTTTTTTTTTTTTTGTTTGAAAAGTCGGAATATTTAATTTACATGGCCGTTGTTTTAAAATGCCAACTTGTTTTAAAAGTCCAGTGTTTGGATTTCAAATTACGAAACTAATTAAGTGAAAAAATTTTGAAAAATAAGATCTCTAATTTTTTTCAAACTCTGTATAATTTCATCATAAATTAAGGGGGACCTAGTATCAGTGGCTTCAAAAAAGGTGTTTTTTTCTCAATTTTTTTTTGAGGCGAAAAAAGCGACAAACAGGAATAATCTTTTGCATTTATTTGAAGGCATGATTGCAGAGTAATAAACAATTTTTTAACATAAATCAAAAAACAAAATGGCGGACATATGAGGGATCTCGCACAGCTTCTCGTTGCGCGCTAGTAAAACGGCGGGTAAGATTGCGGTCGTAGTTTTCACCTAAAACACAAAAGAAAAATATTGTCCTATTCAGAAGGCCCTCCCGCATATAATATACTACTCTTGTATAAAAATATGAAAAAATGAACACACAATTAATTATTGAAAAAAGTGCTTTTTTTCGCTATTTTTTCAAAAAAAAAAGGTGTTAAATAACATTAAAAAATGATTTTTTTTGTTTTTTGTTTTGTTAGTTAATTAGTTGCGCATTTTCATTATCTTTATATAGATTATCGGTGTTAAACGATAACTTTCGTCGTTTTTTTTTAAATCTTACACGCCATTTTCAAAAACATGGTTTTGAGAAAACGTGTTTCAAAGTTTTCAGAAGGTAGACAGTATACTCACACGAGGAACGGTACACAGACCTGTAACTCCGAAATCACTATACAATTTTTATAATATATCTATCGATTGCAGTAAAAAACAAAAAATCGATTGAAGCCGATTGATAAGAGGCTCCCCTTAAATGAATTAAATTTTTCTTTTTTAAATAATGTTCTAAATGTTTAAAAATATGGCAAAAAAAACAGCGGAGTAATACAGAGAAGAAATTTAGTTTCAGAAAATGAAAGAATTTCGAATGATTCTTCTTGTTTTTATTTCATGGCCGGTGTTTTAAAAGTCCAGTTTATATTCTGTATATTTTCATCTTAAATAAAATGAATTAGATTTTGCTTTTTAAATAATGTCCTAAAGTATTCAAATTTTCAAAAAAAAAACATAGTGAGAGCCTTGCTTGAGGATCCTCGACTTACAAAAATTAGCATGCAAATTCTGAAAATGAAAGAATTTCGAATGATTATTCTTTTTTTTTTTTTGTTCTAAAACTCCAAGTCCAGTTTTTAAATTCCAAATTACGAATCTAAGTAAGCGAACAGATTTTGAAAAAATGTTCTTTAATCTTTTTGAAACTCTGTATATTTCCATCTTAAGGGGGTCCTCTAGTTTCTCGTCTGTGTTTTTTCGGGTTTTTCAATAATTTTTAACGGGCAAACGATCAAAATAATAAATCTCATTGTGTTCACATAATCTTTAGTAACATTTAAATGAGCTTTACAAATTTTTTGAAGACCAAATATATAATAGAATAAAAGTTATAGTGGCCGACAAGAAGACATAAAGTAAAAGAGGTGCTTGACGGTGACCAAGATTGCGGCTGTTTGGCTTATCTCAAATCGAAAAACCAAACGACATTTGAATCTTCATATTTAAGACTAGCGATTGAACTAGAATGAATTCTTAATTACAAAAATTAATTTTTGTATACACTTTTGAAAATTAAATTCTATTTTTTACTTATTTTTTCTTAATTTTTTCGCTCATAGGAAAAAAACTATCGAAGCAATCATGATAATCCTAGTTCAATCGCTGGCTTATAATATATTAAAGATGAGGTATATATTTGAACAAGATCGGTTCAGTAGTTTTTGAAATATCGTGGTCACTATTTTGAAAAATAGTGTTTCGATAAAAACGCGTTTCAAAGTTCGCGCAGCGTTGAGCGCGCTAAGTATACCTGCTCCGTTCAAGGCCGTAACTTGTGAGCCACTTCGAATATCGAAAAATCCTTCAGCACATACTTTTAACACATGTTGTAAATGTGATTTATGAAAAAAAAAAATTCGATATTTTCGACCCAAGAAACTAGAGGACCCCCTTAAATAAAATGAATTAGATTTTTCTCTTTTAAATAATGTCCTAAAGTATTAAAATATTACAAAAAAAGAAAAAAAGGCTTGATGATCCGCGACTTACAAAAATTAACATACAAATTCTGAAAATGAAAAAATTTCGAATGATTATTCTTTTTGTTATTTTAAAATGCCAAGTTGTTTTAAAAGTCCAATTTTTAAATTTCATATTACGAATCTAAGTAAGCGAACAGATTTTGAAAAATGTTCTTTCATCTTTTTTGCAACTCTGTATATTTCCATCTTAAATACAATGAATTAGATTTTTTTTTTTAAATAATGTCCTAAAGTATTAAAATTTTCAAAAAAAAAAAAAAATAGAAAAATAAAATAGTGAGAGCCTTGCTTGAGGATGAATTAATTAATGACAAAATTTACAAAAATTAACATACAAAGTTCAGCAAATAGTTTGACAGCTGTGCAGGTCCAGTATAAGCAGAGGCAGCAATTGAAAGTTCTCAGCCAACCAAGAAAGAAAAGTTCTAAGCCAAAAGAAAAAAAAATAGATTTTCAGACTTTTTCTGTGAAAACCCATTTCCTTCGTTGATGAGGTTGTTCTTGGATCACTTGCCCAAACTACATACTTTTGAAATGAAAATTACAATAAAGTAAAAAAATATACTAAATGAAAAACACATTAAAATTTTAAAAGTACCTATTGAATGCAAAAATAATACAATTTAAAAGTTGCTAACAATTAGCGAATTTTTGGATCACAAATTTAAAAATATATACAAAATGCGAGGGACTCACTCTGATATGCCTAAGAGTTTTGTGATGATAAAAATAATTTTTCTTAAAGATTTGAAATTTTTGAACTCAAAAATTAATTTTTTTTCACCCTTTTCAATTTGGGACCTAAAGGATTTAAAGCTCTAAAAATATAATGTTGTTTTAGAATTTTTCAATTTTTAAAAAGATTTTTGAACTCTAAAAACACATTTTTTTGCAGATTTTCAGTTTGGAACCTAAAGGTTTTTGAACTCTAAAAATACATTTTTTTTACAAATTTTCAATTTGGCACCTAAAGATTTTTGAACTCTAAAAACAAATTATTTTTAAAGATTTTCAATTTCGAAGGAAAAATAAAAGTTTTCATGTCTTAAAGCATATTTATAGATTTACATATATTATCTTTTTCTATCTATTGTTGAAAGTACTAAATTTGGTTTTAGCCGTAAATTATAAAGGGTTTTAAGTTTGCCTAGAGTACTAAAATGATTCTTGATAGTACTAAATTTGTTTTAGCAGCAAATTGTATATTAAAGTGATTGTAGAGGGTCTTTAATTTGCCTAGAGTACTAAATCAAAATACATTTTGTACTAAATTTTAATAATTTTGTACTAAATTGTGTTAATATTGTACTCAACTGTAATAATTTTGTACTAAATTATAATAATTGTGTACTAAATTGTAATAATTTTGTAGTAAGTTGTTACAATTTTGTACTAAGTTCTTACAATTTTGTACTAAATTGTGATAATATTGTACTGAACTGTAATAATTTTGTACCAAATTGCAATAATTGTGTACTAAATTGTAATAATTTTGTATTAACTTGTAATAAATTATGTACTAAGTTGTAATAAATGCAGTACTGAATTGTTATGGATTATGTACTAAAGTGTTATCTATCATGTACTCGATTATGTGCTAAATTTAGTACTTTAAGTGAAAGATATATGTTTTTCCACCAATTGAAAATACTTTATGAAGAAAAAATTCGTGTACTAAATTGATTACCATGTATTATATAGTAATACGCATCCCCCTCATCCTATATTAGCCAATTAAATTGGGAAACTAGATTCGTTCTAAGGAGCATTAAATTGGTTAAGAGTACTAAATTGGGTGTAAAGTGCGCTAAGCGGTCTAAAATTTTACTTGACAAATTCAGTATTAAATTGTGTACTAAATTTAGTAAAATTTTGTGTATTTAATTTAGTACTAATATTTGTGTACTAACCCTTGTACTAAATGTAATTTCCCAGCCAATTGTTTTATAGAAAAACAGTTACATTTTACAGCATTTGTGTACTAAATTTAGTACTCTAGAAAACATATTGACAAGGTCTGCCTATAAAATTGTGTATTAAATTTAGTAAAAAGCTGTCCACTAAGTTTAGTACTCAAATTGTGTACTAAATTTAATCTTCCAGCCAATTGCTTTATGGAGAAAAATTACATTTCACCGCATTTGCGTACTAAATTTAGTACTCTAGACAACATATTGACACTTTATTTAATTTAGTAAAAAGCTGTGTATTAAATTAAGTACTCACATTGTGTACTAAACTAAATTTTCCAGCCAATTATGAAACAAAATTACAATGCACCACATTTGTGTACTAATTTAGTACTCTAGGCAACATATTGACAAGCTTTGCTATAAATAAGGCGACTAAAATTTATACAAATAATGTGGAATTATTATTACACTTTTCTGCGACTACTTATTTGTTCTAAGCCAGGCATATCAGGGTTGAAAAAAAAAAATACAGAAAAAAGTAGAAACACGAAATACGTGACAAAAAATACAAAACTATTGAAAAGAGTACAACTTTTGCTTGAATTTAAAGGTTCTTGTTCGTTCCGCTTGATCGCTAGGATCATTTAGACGCTGCTGCAAATATACAGAACTAAGTAGGCGTATATGCTACCATATAAAGCTGCTGCTATTTTCAAAAAAACTAAAAAAATGCAGAAAAAACAATAAACTATAAAGCTACATATTTTTAGATTAACAAAAAATACACCGAAGCGTTGATTTATTCGCAACCAGCAAAACCTGTGCGCACGTTAATGGAATTACTCAACTACATTTTTCATATTTCATTTACTGCACTTCTGAAGGCAGACTCTTTTGACAAAACAACACAAGTCGAGTTAGCCCATTCTGCCTGTCAAACACTAAATTTGTTGGTTGTAATGTAAATTTTTAACTATTAATCAGTCATAGCGGTAGTTGAAGCATTCATCTCAATGAAAGTCGAATGGAAATTTTGAATTTTTTATTATGTACTATCAGGAATTTCCATCTAAAAGCTAAGAAATATGAAAATTATTTAAAATGTTTTTGTGAAAATTTCAAAGTCGTGCAATTTTCTTACTTTGTGCGGCTTCAGTCGTTTTTTTACATGAAAACAGTTTTTATAGCGGCAGATAAAGCCGCTTCGATAAAAGTTGCATTAAAAAATTGAATTTTTCTTATGTAATATCAGAAATTTCCATCTAAAAGCGAAAAAATATTAAAATTATTTAAGTTTTTTTTTTGTTTTCAAAATCCACAGACGTGTATTTTTCTTACTTTGTGCGGCTTCAATCTTTTTTACATACAAACAATTTTTCATACCGCAGATAAAGTCTTCATTTCGATAAAAGTTGAAACATTGAATTTTTTATTATGCAATATCAGGAATTTCCATCTAAAAGCGAAAAAATATTAAAAAGTTTTTTATTAGAAATTTCCATCTAAAAGCGAAAAAATATTAAACAAGTTTTTTATTAAAGTTTTTTTTTTTCAAAAGTTCACTGTCGTGCAATTTTCTTACTTTGTGCGGCTTCAATCTTTTTTACATGCAAACAATTTTTCATACCGCAGATAAAGTCTTCATTTCGATAAAAGTTGAAACATTGAATTTTTTTATTATGTAATATCAGGAATTTCCATCTAAAAGCGAAAAAATGCTAAAATTATTTAAGTTTTTTTTTTTTGTTTTCAAAATCCACAGACGTGCATTTTTCTTACTTACGGCTTCAATCTGTTTTTTACATGCAAACAACTTTAGTTCGCTGCTCATATTTTTACAGAAATACATGCATACATACATACAGTTATAGCTACATATGGACGTGAGTTTTAAGTGAAACCCGATAGCTGACTAATTGCATTGGCAGCTTTGAAAAGTCGAAACAAATGAAAAACTGAAAAAACGGGCGTTATTTTAGTTTTTACGTTTTTTTGTCAAACAGTGATTTTTTTTCAACGTGAAGTGAAGCAATTAAATAAAACACAGCGTTTAGACCTCACTTGTTTGCAGAAAAATCACGTACATACACACATACATCTACACTACTTTGGAGGCATTTTCCCCTTAATTGTACATTTTGTCGCATATTTTCTAGTTATTCACAAAAAAAATGTCTCTCATCAATCCTTTTACCCCTTAATTACTGCTCCCTTTACCTTTCCCCACTCACACTCTCTCTCACATGTCACACACACACACGCATGCCCGTAAGCGTACTTTTCGTGCAACAACACATTTTGCGGTTTACTTTTATCTGCCTACTCCTCCTCCTCCTACTACTGCTACTACTACTACTACTACTTAGTACATATTCTAGTGCATACAAACACACATAAATATGTATTTCATATATGTAATATGTTGACCTAATTAAAGAATATATGAATACATACATACTTATAAATATATATTTAATAATCCTGCCTAGTTCTAAAAAAACAAAACAACAACAAAACAAAAACACAAATTTATTAAAAAAAAGAAAATGTGCGTGTTTATCTATGTAAAATATGATTGTTTAGTTAATATTCTGCTCTTCGAGATGTATTGAAAGAAAAAATAAATAAAAATGAAAATAAGAATTAAAAATTAATAAATAAAATGCGTACAAGCAAACGTTAAATTAAAAAAAAAAAGAAAACAACAACTGAGAAAATATTAAGCCTAAAATATCAATTAATATTTAGTTGTTAGACGTAGTTAGCCTTTTAAAATACATACATAAATACATTAAATTAAATATATTATAATACAAATTACTATATCTTATAAATATAAAAGTAAAGAAATATGAAATCAAATAAAATTATAATTTAAATTTATTAGCAAGTTTGTTTACTTACCTTCTGCTCAAATATGAACGAGACTTTATCAATAAAACGGTCCGCGGATGACATATGGCAAAAATAAATTTTTTTGTTTTTTGGTAGGACTGTTATAAGCTTACATGGCAAATTTCAGCGTGATATGTCACATAGTTTGTTTTCTGTGCTACTGTAAACAAGTCAAGCTCGAGTGTGTTTTTCGAATTTAACGATGGAAATTCAAGTTGAACAAAGAATTTGTTTGAAATTTTGTTATTCCAACAAAATTTCGGCTTCAGACGCCTTAAAAATGTTGCAGATAACCTATGGGGACTCTGCTCTATCGCGTGCACGTGTTTTCCAGTGGTACAAATCGTTCAAAGAGGGCCGTACATCGGTTGAAAACTTGCCTCATGAACGTCGTCCAGCAACGTCAGTAAACGACGAAAACATCGGAAAAGTAATGGCACTTGTGCTTGAAAATCGCACAAATCTCAAAATCGGTTAACGCTGAATATTATTTAGACGTTTTAAAGCGTTTGCGCGAGAACATTCGTCTTAAAAGGAAGGAATTGTGGGACAACAAGTCATGGTTCTTGCATCACGATAATGCACCAGCTCACACATCACGTCTTGTTCGCGATTATTTGAACAAAAATAATGTTAATATCGTTCCGCAAGCACCGTATTCGCCTGATATGGCTCCATGTGATTTTTTCCTGTTTCCCAAGCTCAAGTCGCCGCTCCGTGGAAAACATTTTGAGACAATTGAAGTCATAAAAGAGAATTCGAAGAAGGAACTGAAATCCATACCGAAATCGGCCTTCCAGAAATGCTATGATGATTGGAAAAAACGTTGGCATATGTGTATCGCCTCCAATGGTGATTACTTTGAAGGAGATAAAATTAAAATTGAACAATAATTAACCGTTTGTGTTTTATTAAATCAGTCTCGTTCATATTTGAGCAGAAGGTATTTCATTACACAGCGCAACAAATTTGTAGTTTTTAATTGGCGACTATTTCTGGGAAGTACAAGTAAGGGTGTGTTCGTTTCACTCAATAATAGGTTTGTTCATGAAGCAAATACAGGGTGGGCCATATAGCGTTTGCTTTTTGAACCATAATTTACTTAAAGGTTTGACATTTACGAAATGGAACGCTATTCGCTTGAACAAAATTGGGAAATATTGAAAACCGATTTCCAAAGTGGTGGGCCTTCTTCTTCTTTTCTGATTTTCACATCGATTTTGACGTAGCCAATAAGCAAAATTGTCGGATTTGGGGCTCAGAAAATCCACACGTTACTGTAGACTCATGCAACGAGCCACTGTTTGGTGCGGTTTTTGGTCTTTCGGCATCATCGGGCCATTTTTTTTTTCGAAAATGAGCGAGGAGCCGCGGTTACAGTAAATGGCGATCGTTACCGTGACATGCTCAACGACTTTTTGTTTCCAAAAATTGAAGAGGATTGCATGGACGACATTTGGTTTCAACAGGACGGTGCAACTTGTCACACTGCCAAAGTTACACTCGAACTTTTGGCTACCGTTTTTGAAAACCGAATAATCAGCCGAAATTCCGATATCAATTGGCCGCCTCGGAGCTGTGATTTTAGCTCGTTGGACTATTTTTTGTGGGGAGCCGTTAAGGACAAATGCTATGCGAACCATCCAGGGCCGACTGATGCTTTAAAACACGAAATCGAAGTTGCCATTCATGAAATTGGAGCCCAAACAATCGAAAATGTGCTTAAAAATTGGGTTGATCGAATGGCCTATTGTAAAGCCAGTCGTGGCAGTTATTTGAACGATATTATTTTTCATTCATAAATGACAATGTTCAATCTTCAAAATGAAAAAAAAAGTTTGAAAAAATATTGATTAGTTTTTTTTTTATAGCCGATTAAAAAAGCAAATTTTACATGTCCCACCCTATATTGACTCGGTGGCAGACACAATAAAAAACGCAGTAAAAGCTCACGATGCAAGATTAAAAAACCAATGGTCAACGGCTATGAAAATATTCTTTTCATAGGTGAGAAAATTTTCTCTGTTGAAGAAGTTTTTAATTAACAAAACAACAAAATCTATGCTAAAACTTCTAAAGACGTAAACAGTGTTGTTCCAAAGGTTCAGCCTGGCCACGGAGTGTCTTGTAAAGGCGTTACATCTCTTCATTTCAGCGAAAAAGTGGTTAAGATAGCTGAAAAAGTGTACTAGGGGGATATCTTAGAAAACGTGTTGAAGGAGTTGAGCCGTACTCTCTTCAATGAAGAGCGTTGGATCTTCCAGGAAGATGCCGCTCCAGCCTTTAAGGCAAAAACCACGCAGCAGTGGCTAAAAAACAATATTCCTGGGTTCATAGCTGCAGAAGTTTGGGCGTCTGGAAGTGAAGATCTGAATCCATTGGACTAAAGTTTGTGGTCAGAATTGGAGATATACATAGATATTTGTGGTGCCATATCAATTCATAAAAAAATATAAATGCATTTTTTCGTGATAGATAATACGATTCGAGGTAGATAACATCAATAACCAAACAAACGTGGCCCAATTTCCACAAATTCAGAACTGAAGAGTTTCTAAGGAAGACACGAGCAGACATATTCAGAATTACGTCAACAATAATCGGCCACTGGGCTTTGGGAGGCCATGGAAAGAAGATGGGATGGCCCTACAATGATAGGTGTTGAAGCCACAATCAAGAAAAATCTAAGGAAACAGTCTCTCACACTGTGTGGGAATGCCCAAGTCTGGGTGCTGTACGACATAGAATGCTGAGAGAATTTTCGATGGTTATCTTGAAGGAAATTGCGGAAAAAAATAGACGACTGAAGTAGATTTATAGACAAATTGAGATGGTTCGACTAATAAAAAAGTTGTGGTTCTACAAGTGGGGTATCAAAATGGTATATTTTTTGCGAATTGGGCCTAGGCTGTGTCACTCAGACCACACCTCTGCCACCACCACATGGTCCATTCGATCAGTACAAGTTTTGACTACTTTTTCCAAAAAATTCGAATGGGCCCAACCAGCAAAAATGCGACGCAAACGATGGTCATTTGGTTCAGTTCTTGCTCGAGCTGTATTTTATAGGCACGTAAGCCAAGATCCTTACGTCGATCCACATAGTCGAATGAAACAAGCCAACAAGATGAGAACGACGACGAATCGACATTTCGTTGTCTTTTTCAACACTTCGCTCTATGAACTTCGTGAACAGATTTATTTTTTTCAAAGCAAATTTCTACAATGTGAAAGATTTGTCTGGTGTTAAGCGATTCTTGAAAACTTGCCAAATCTTACTGAACAGAAATGACAACACAGTTTGCCATTCTAGGCCGTCAAACCATAGTTAGCAATATCGATAGGTCTCATGCAGCTAAAAAAACACCCGATATATAGATTTACTTATTTTTTTTTCTCATCAGTTTACATACATAAGGCAAAAAATGTTTAGAACTAAATTAATCAGTAGTCCGTCTATTATTGCTTTGCTCGCTGCTGTTACTAGTCATAAAATTATGAATTTATTATTACTTTGTTTCTAGCAGTCAAATTACAATGTAATTAAGTGATAGGCACGTCCGCGTAAGTAATTTAGAATGACTAAATATACACCTGCTGATGTCAGAAGCTGATATTGCAATTTTTATGATTATGCAATTGACACTGCGATCATTGATCTTTGGCGAAATCTGCCTTGTCATTCAACAAATGTGTTTCTTGGCTCAACTAGCATTTCCTATCCGACAATAAAAGCCTATCGAAAGCAACTTTTTCATGGGTAAAGAGGAATGTCTGCGTTATACGTAGATATTTACGAAAACTTTGGCATCGCTCATTAGAATTCATCTGTTTCTTTTTGAGCAAAATCAGTACACTTATCTTACTTTCGAATCAACTGAATGAAAATAGTGATAAACTACTCAAAAGCACTTTTGCTACTATTTAAAGACACCCATTAACGAGCGCCCTAATCAAACATTAGAATTTCAAAACTAGTTTCACTCAGCTTCTCACACATCATCAGGTGTCTTTATTATCATTCTGTATTAATATTAGTTAACCTGCTTAACCCTTGAACTTGGACGTGCCTATCACTCAACTACATTGTATAATTGCGGCGCGTAGAAACAAAGTAATCATAAATTTAGTGCAATCATTGATTACCAGCAACTGCAAGCGGATCAATATTAAACTGATAAAGAAATACTTCTAAACAAATTTTTGTCGTCTATAAATCGATGATAAAAAACTAACAGATAATCTAAACAGGAAATTATAAAAATAAAAGTGAATTGAGGTGCATTTACCTACGAGGCTCGTTTGAGAAGTACGCGCAAAGGCAGAGAGATGACTCTTTTGGTGCGTCTCGAGGTTATGTTTAGTTAGTAGCATCTCTTAGAAGTACGCCCACCAAGTTTAAGTCAGATCGGTCCATTTCTTTGTGTTTTTGGCATTCGTTTGAGTCGAGGAAGTCGAGTGTCGAAGTCCTTTGGCATCACGACTATGCACCAGCTCACGCCTCAGCAGTTGTGGTCGCAAATTAAAGGAATTAAGGCTTCAGATCGACCCTATTCTTCAGACTCAGGCTCCCTTGAGCTACTATTTGTTCTCCAATTTGAAGAAATGAAATGACTGGCGGCGATTGCAGAAAGGATTGGCTATTTTTCAGGCTATCAAATTTTTTTTTTTTTATCTGACAAATTAAATTTTTCGGAAGCGAACAACAAACTAAAACATCGTCGGACGAAGTTTATAAGCCTAAAATGGGACTGTGTCGAAAAATACGATAGGTTTATCCCACAACAATAAAGTAATTTTTATTTTTGCACGAACTTTTCAAACGACTCTCGCAAGTCGTTTGATCAACAACATCTTGATTTGGTAGATATGCGAAGAGTTGTTCAAAAATAATGGGTTCAATCGAATTTCCATCAAACATTGCGGCTAAATAGAGCTTAGAGGGCGATTAGAGGATTGGCTCCATTTCTTAATGAGCGGCTTCATGTCAAGTGATCCAAGTATCATATTTTGTGCATTGTCGTAAATTTTTGGGCTTAAAATTGGTTTATCTCAGATTAGGTTGGGTTTGGCAATGCTGACTTATCTGTAAAATGAGCTCACTTATATCCCTAGGGTCCATTGTGTTACCAGTGCTATGTATCTGTTCTCGAAGTTAGTTTTTTATGTAATTCTTAATGCAAGTCTTCCCGAATTTTAACAAGCCGTTCAGCCTTTTGGCAGAAATATCTTTCAAGGATAAAAAATTCATTGATCATATGCACAATTTTCGAGTCCTAGAGAGAGCAGGGCTGTGAAAAATTAGGTGTTCCAAAGTAGCACTAGCATTCACTTCGTTGCATTTGTTACACGCATCGCTCTGGACTAATCCCATATTGTAGACTGAATTGTAATAAAGAAGTAAACTGAAAAATGTTTGACAAAAATGTAATAATTTCGAGATTTACTCACTGTTGAAAATTTTGGTGTAGCGTTTTTTAAAGTGCAATATCAGCGATTCTTTCTAATAGTCTAAGAGCTGGCTACATGAAAATGCCCTCATCAGGTACATGGCTAATTTATATTGAAAATAATAGTATTAGTGTAGACGAATATAAAAATGAATGTCTGCCATTTCAAAACTGGGGCGCAAAGGGGGGATACGCAGTGAAGGGGGTGAATTTTGGGTGGGAAAAAATTCATAAGGTACAGGGATTCTATGTACGGGAAAAGTTTGGTTATATATTTGAGAAAGTGTAAAAAAATTGGCAGACATTTTGCGAGGGAAAAAAATATCATAAGGTACATGAATTCCAATTATTGTATTTTAAAGTTTAAACATTCCAAAAGCCATTTACAAAATGGCAGACAAAAAAGTGAGGGCTAAGGCCGCGGCAGACGATGTTAAAAAGTGAGCTACACATCAACATTTTTAGTCACATTCGCAATCGGAATCTGATTCGGACGTGATATCTCCTTCGCTATCGCTATATTCATCTTCATTTTATTCGCTTTCTGCATTAACGTCTTCATCGCCTGTAACAAAGCACAAATCAAAATGATTTTTAGACATTTAATAGAATGGAATAGTGATATGTTCTGTGGATAAATATATTACCTTCGTTTGTTCCAGGATCAATAATATCTTGTATTGTACTAGGCAGCTGTGGTCCGTCGAACCATTTAAATGTATACTTTCCCTCTATTAATATCCATCCGCAAGTTTCTGGTCGTAAATATGATAGAATTTTCTTGTGAGCATTTTTCCATATTCATTGCTCCGAGTATCTTCGCTGCTCTGAGTGTCTTCGCTGCTCTGAGTATCTTCGGTGTTGAAAGGATTCATATTTTGTTTTAATATAGTTATAAAATTCTGCAACTGAGTAGTATCCTTTTTTAATTTGGTGTTTTTCTAAGTCTCCGGTGATA
>JAYXIM010002384.1:0-63384 GCA_037575425.1 Anastrepha fraterculus
TTGGAACAAATATCAATCGACACTTAGACAATTAGCGAAAAAGCAATAGAATAACTAACCGCTATTATCTAATGAAAAACAAAGAATACCGACCGCACAGTGCATGAATGAGTAACAAACTTCGTACTGAAGCAAGTAAGAAAAATTAATGTAAAATATGATATGAAAGTGATGAGTATCCTGAGTAAAGTTTCTTTATTCGTTGTCTTTTATTTTTTCCTCGTTTGCTTCTTTTTCTCCATCTTCACTTTCATATACTTTAGATTTATTTAGTAAAAGGTCATGTTAGAAGCCTAACTAGAGGGCTGGCACCTAGCACATTTTTACCAAATTTCTCATACCTCAATCTAGCAAAAGCCGCACTGATGTACAAAAATTTTACCGTATTTTCAGCCTTCTCATGACAAGCAGCCTATGATATCTGTTGCATCAGACCATTTACCCAAAGTCGTCTCGATTAAATAAAAACTGCCGATTTTATTATCACGAATCATCAATAACTTTAAAATATCAAATTGGGTCGGCTTCGTGGAATTCAGCACAGACACCTTCGCCGCTCTTTCTTTCCACAAGGTGATCATCATCGATGCGGCTCCCTTCATCCCAGCTGGAAGAATCCGGGGCATCCGTCCTAATTTCCCAGCCGAAGTACACGTTTTAGCAAACGAGAATGGCCGATCCCGAGAATATTCGAATAAAGGATCTCAACTTGAAGATTCGAAAACTAGTTAGCCAACATAAGCGGACTAAATGCACCTGAAGACCTGCAACTTCAGCTCTGGAATGGGGAGTAATCTCCCTATAGGACTCGACGGAGCATAACGACAGGGTGGCAATCACTCTCGGTGGTTGTACTTCGTCGGACTCGAATAGATGCACGAGCTCTTTTAGTTGGCAATTCACATTGTATCCTCCGATCCATAGGTACAAGCGTCGTGCCACCAGACGGCTACACGGCTCTTGCTTTCATCAGCGATAAGATGCAGGTAGTCATCAGCAAAGCAGAAGCATCCAAAGCTATTGGCTCCGACAGAAATAACATGTTGATGCTGAAAAACTTGGGACCATTGGTGCCGCTTGTGTGGTCGGCAATCGTCTGTCATCTTTCGAGACCACAGCTCAAAACAGAGGAGAATAAAGCAAGGAGTGCCGCAGGGTGGTGTTCTTTACACTTGCTCTTCAACTTCAGTATTTCGAAAAAATATCGTATATACAAGGGGAAGTCCAAAATAAACAAGCCTGAGCTAAAATACAATAGAAACGACAAGAGCTTTGCTCTGATAACTTTGAGTTTATTTATTCAAAATAGTCTCCTAGGGCCTCGATACACTGTTTTGCGCGATCTAAATGCATTTCGAAAGAGTGTTTCAGGTCATTGACCGGAATGCCCTTCAGGATGTCGGTACAAGCCTTTTGGATGGCCTCTACGGACGCGAAACGTTTTCTTTTCATGGCCAAATGCAATTTTCCGAATGGGTAGAAGTCACAGGGAGCCATATCAGGCGAATGCGGTGAGTGATTGATGGTTAAAATTCGATTTCTGTTCGAAAAATCAGTCACAAGAGTGGATTGATGAGATGGCGCATTAGGGCGAATTCGACGAATGCGCTGGAAAAACCGCTTCAAAGCGTAGAGATAGAAAATTTCGTGGACGGTTGGCCTGTTGGCACGAAGTTCTTGTGGACAATTCCCTTTAATTCGTAAAAACAAATGCGCATCGACTTGATTTTTGACTTCTCCAAACGCGATTTTTGGGTGGTGACTCGTCTGGAGCCTTCCATTCAGCACTTTGACGCTTAGTTTTCAGGATTATTGGAAATACTACGTTTAATCACCAGCTACAATGTTGTAAAGGAGGTTCTCGTCTCTTCTCGCCTCTTTAATGAGATCTTTCGAATGTTGAATTCTGAGCAGTTTTTGGTCCTCAGTTAACCTGTGGGGAATAAAATGTGCACAGACCTTTCGTAAGCACAAATGATCAGTTAAAATGCGACAAATCGATGTTTTGGTGATATTCAACTCCGATTCCATGAATTTTAACTACGATGTCGGTTCAATTTTGATACATTTTTCGATAATTTCGATGGAGTTTTCGGTGATTACTGACTTTGGGCGGCCCACATGTATATTGTCATTTATGTCCTCCAACCATCTCAGAAACGTGTAAGCCAAAGATGGCGCCATCAAAAAGGACATAGGACCCAGTCTTGTTTATTTTGGACTTCACCGTGTATTCTAAATTATATTTGCTGGAATGTTGGTACAACTGTCCTCTATAGTGTCGCAGAGCTTAAGCGAGATCTGTCAATTAGCTTGTTTTTGGCATTTAATTATATCAGTCAACCGCAGGTGTGTTCTGCGATCTTCACTATGGATGAAAATATCGAACGAAGAATTTGTCTTAAATTTTGTGTTTTGAATGGGATTTCGAGTGCCGAATCGTTGAAAATGTTGCCGAAAGCCTATGGCGAGTGTGCTTTATGGCGAGTGGGCTTTTGCAGATGGCCGAAAAGTCGTAGAAGATTTGCCCCCTCTCGTGGCTCATCAATGTTTTCAATGGATGAAAACGTCGACAAAGTGTAGGAAATGGTGCTGAGAAACCATCAAACCATCATTTAAGTTTGAGTAGCTCGTGACCTTAGCGTGCATCACAAATCAATTCGCAACATTTTACACCATTAATTGGGCATGAGATGCCAAGACGCATGGCTGCTCGACTCGTTAAAAGAGAGTTGAATTTCTGCCGAAAAATTGATCGTAAGAAGGTGCCTGAAGACATGCTTGAGCAAGTGAATTCGGACTCAACGTTTATCCAGCGCATCATAACAGTTATAGCAGCTGACGAGACGTATGTCTATGAGTTTGACATGCAAACAAGTCAAAAGGCGCCTTAATGGCGCTATCCACATGAGCCGAAACCCAAAAAACCAAGTCAAAGTCGGTCAAAAGTGAAAGTCTGCTACTCGTTTTCTTTGATTATCATGGTGTTGTGCCCTCGGATTCGTTCCAAATGGTTCTACGGTAAATAAAGAATATTATTTGGAGAGAATGTGCATAGGATCTTGCACCATAATAACGCACCCTCTCGCAAGGCTCATATTGTGAACACTTTTTTGACCAACAACTCGACAAATATTATGGAACGACCAGCGTATTAGCGATGTGCACTTGGGTGCTGTGGTGTGAGGTCAATATTTATACTCACTGTACATGCAAATATATTTATTTTTGATTACGAATCCATTATTTTTATTTTTAAGTTCAATATTTCAGATTAATTCGTGCTTTGGTGTGCACAAAACTTAGTAGAAATCAAGACGTTAGTGACTTTTGAGTGAAAGTCTTGAACTGAACCTTTAGTTCTGAAAATTTTTCTTACAAACTAGAATTTACAGGTACACTCTTCTTCATTTGTTTTAAATTACTTTATGAGAACGAATTGATTCATGATTTCTGGTGAGATGCCTGAGAGGCACCTGAATTTTGTTTACTTTAGTGCCACGTATCAGAATTTGCATCCAAATGTTAAGGCACGTCTATGGGCTGACATCGAAATGTTTGTCTGTCCACGACTTCAAAGCAACCTCCAGAATACTTTCCTGATAATATTTCGCATTTACCATGACGCCAGGCTCGATGAAACCGATTGGAGAGCGCCGATCTGCGGTTGCAGCGGCCCAAACCATTACCTGTGGCGGGTGCTGCCTGCTGGTGGCCAATCGATGACTCAAATTCTTGTATGAACGCTCGGTCAAATAAATCCTATCGTTTTGGGAGTTTACGAATTGCTTAATTTGAATAAATTTCTAGTCAGAAAACACAATATTCCTGAATTGATCGCTTTCGGCCAAGCGAAGCTACTCCTTCGCTCACTCAATTCGTCAGGGATTTCGCTCAAGTCGCTGCTTCACTTTTGAACCATTGCAAGTGACGTTGCAGTCTTTTGATAACCACCTCCATAACGTTTTGTGATGCTACGAGTGTCATTGTAACGAGTAATGGTGCGCTAAACAAAAACATTATTTACTTTAAGGTGCTCGAGCTCACGAGCAATCGCTGGATTTTCCAGTCAAATATGAGTGGCTCAGTGCCATCCTTGCCTAAGCCTCAATTTAGTCATTTCCTAATAATTAGTGACAAAGTTAATAGGTAATTAAAAATTAAACAACCTCTTTAGGAAGGTTTGAAATATTTAATTGAACTGAAAATACATTCCTTGAATACTAAAAATTAACTTAAGAAAATAAATATTTTATTGTCTCATCATGACTTTGGTACAAACGTATAGACACTTTTGGCGCTTACTAAGCAAATAGGACGTGATGGTTAGGCATCCTTGAAGTGATGAGAAAAATTGATATTCGTCATTTTCTTCAATTTCTGATTCTTCATTTTGCTCAACAACCCCTACATTAAGTGATTCGTAAAAGTCGTGATGCACTGGAGGCACAAATTTCAAAAGATGTATCAAATCCTTTTTCTTCTCTTTAGTTATAGCGCGTCCATTTGGAAACAGGGCCGGTAATTGAGATGGAAAATAAAGCGAAGGGTGACCCCTACCAGATTTTTTTGTCAGGTCTAGTGTGTTGAAAAGTAGATCACTTTCAACATAATTGTACTTATAAAACATTTTCTTTGGCTCTCCTTTTCGCAACTGAATCCATTTAATTTTAAGCCATTCGACCTTCCCTTTTTTAGTTGAAACCTTCCTATGTGTAATAGATTCTTCCAAAGTTTTTGTACTAAAAAACAAATCTTTCGTCATCTGATGAACATTGAATTTAGGATTTTTTTTTCTTAGCGGAATTAATTACATTTATCCAATCATCGGGATGGAAAATATGGGGATGGTGCTTTTTCTCCCTTTCTATTATTCCAAAATCTTGGTCGCATGTTGAAAAACTGTGCCCCGGTACAAAAAATTTCATGTACATTTTTTCAATTTCGAATGGTGATGAATTGACGTGGGTTATTATTGATCTAGAAAGAAAAGAGTGTCAATGATAGCTACCTTCAAATGAAAAATAAAGAAGCTCAAAGTTAATAATCTCTCTTGACATTTTGGGGTTCAGCTCTAATTCCGGCCGCTTCCTCAACTAACCTCTATCTTTAGAATTCACCCTATTATGCGGATATATTATATAAATTTTTGTTGCCTCAAAAATTTCATAAACTTTCGGCCTAATATAATATTTAGGGGTTAGTTGTTGAGCACCTAAAAATTTGTGGTTAGGTTTATCGTGAAGCGAAATTAATTAAGACGATGTAAAAAAAGAACAGCTATTTTGCGCACCGGCATTACCAACCTTGAAAGTATTAGTGCTAAGTGGTGGAATTTTTGTTTGCCCTACTTTCTTCTTCTTCTTAATTGGCGCGATAACCGCTTAAGCGATTTTGGTCGAGTTTAACAAAGCACGCCAGTCGTTTCTTTCTCGTGCTAACCGGCGCCAATTGGACACACCAAGCTTTCCAATGCAGAGGAGGCCTTCCTCTTCCTCCAGTACCACCAGCTGGTACCGCATCGAATACTTTGAAAGCCGCAGCGTTTGTATCCATTCGGACGACATGACCCAACCACCTTAGCCGCTGGATCTTTATTCGCTGGGCTCAGTCTATGTCGTCGTAAAGCTCATACAGCTAATCGTTCCATTGCCTGCGATATTCGCCGTTACCAATGTGCAAAGGTCCAAAAATCTTTCGCAGAATCTTTCTCTCAAACACTCCAAGCGTCGCTTCATCGGATGTTGTCATCGTCCACGCTTTTGCGCCATACGTTAGGACGGGCATGATGAGAGCCTTGTAGAGTGTTAGTTTTGTCGAAAGAGGACTTTACTGCTCAGTTGCCTACTTAGTCCAAAGTAGCACTTGTTGACAAGAGAGATTCTACGTTGGATTCCAAGGCTCGCATTCTTACCGGTGTTAATGATGGTTCCTAAATACACGAAGCCTTTTACAACCTTGAAATTATAACTGTTAACAGTGACGTGGGTGCCGATACGAGAGTGCGCCGACGGTTTGTTTGACGACAGGAGGTACTTCGTTTTGTACTCGTTCCCCACCAGACCCATTCGTTTTGCTTCTTTATCCAGTTTGGAGAAGGCAGAACTAACAGCGCGGATGTTAAGGCCGATGATGTCAATATCATCGGCATACGCCAACAATTGTACGCTCTTATAAAATATTGTGCCTGAGCGATTAAGTTCTGCGGCTCGTACGATCCTCTCGAACATCAGGTTAAAGAAGTCACACCACAGCGAGTCACCCTGTCTGAAACTTCGTTTGGTATCAAACGGTTCGGAGAGGTCCTTCCCAATTCTGACGGCGCTGCTGGTGTTGAGCAACGTCATCTTGCAAAGCCCTACTTTAGGAACTAATAAATTTATTTCTCTCAGGGAGTTAAAAATACGAAGAGTTGAACGTCAGTAGTAGGTATTTTAAGTTTAGTAGTATTTTATCGGCTCGTGTAGTGAAGCGCAATTTATTGATGATATGAGATAACAGTTCTTAATAGCGTGCACTACATTACTTCTAAGTATTAGATTTTGAAAAAAAAAAGAAAAATCCAATGGCTTTACTTCAATTAGTAAATCTTATCCTTCACGAAACTCAGACGAGTACCACCGTCTCCGGCCAAGGCGAAGGCTTTCGCATTGAACTTTATTTCGGACGGTGTGAGTGAGCAAGTTTCTACACGGTAATTCTTTAAAATATGTATGAGTCCCGCTTTAATTTCCATAGGAGCCAGCATTGTGCCCATGCAGCCGCGTGGCCCTCCGCCGAAGGGCATATAACTCATAGGCGTATGCAGTTTGCGATTTTCAGGTGAAAAGCGTTCCGGATCGAACTCGAGCGGTTTAGGCCATAACTGCAATGAAGCAAAATTTTTATTTACATAATAATAAGAGAAAAACAAAACTTCATACCCCTTCCTCTCGATGTAAGCCGAGTATAGAAATATAAATTGGCATACCTTCTGGTATACGATAACCACTTTCGCTATCCAACAAGTAACCCTCCGCGGCAGTACAGCGGCGCTCGACAAACGAATTAGACGGATACAAGCGTAGCGTCTCATCGACGACCATACGCAAATAGGACAGCGCATTGACGGCTTCATAGTCGATTACCCCATCACCTTTTTCAAGCGCTTCCAATAATTCCGCGCGCAAACGACGCTGCATTTCTGGATGCCTGGCCAATTCATAGAGCGCGAAACTAATCGTCGAAGAGGAGGTGTCAAAACCAGCCAATAGCAAGAAAGCCGCTTGAGCTACAAAAAAATCATGCTTTTGCATCACATCTGCTTTCGCGGTGGGAATAGTTCGCTCCTTCAAAGCCAGAAACACATCAACCAAGTCATTGGGATGTGCGCCACTACGCACACGTTCGTCCATGGCGTATTGAATGAAAGAGCGCATGAATTGTTCAAATTCCGGCGAGTAGATATGCGTACCCACACGCCCGACTAATTTCGGCGCGAAGAACATGGTGAAGAGGTGTAGCAAGCGTTTGAAGCGTGGGTCGTTCACTTCGATGCATTTGTTTCGGACTTCGGCTTTGGGATTTGACAAACTATTCGCCTCAATGCCGAAGGCGACCGAAGCTATGACATCGGTGGTGTAGAGTGCGCACATGCTCTTCACCTCGACGACGGTCGAGTTGGTTTGCTCATCGAATTTCAAAGTGCTCATGTATTCCTCTAGCTTGTAGCCAACCTTAAAGAAGAAAAATGTTTTTTTCTTTTACTTATATTTTTTTTTATTTTACTATGCCCCTACACTTTCATACCTGAGTCAACAGTGGATACATTTGCTTGACTTTTCCGTAAGTATATAATGGTGAAAATATCGGGCGTATCTCCTTCCAGATGTCGTATTGCGCAAAGAATAAACTCAAGGCACCTATTTCATCGCCCACTGGGTCACTGCGCGCAAAGCGGCTACCGAATTTGCTAAAATCGCTTACGAGCACTCGTTTGATTAGCTCGGGCGCACGCAGTAGCAGTGCGTGATTATGCAGCACATGGATGCCCACAAAATCGTGCCCGTTGGCGGCTGGGTGGTGGTGGAGCGTCATGAATTGTTCGCCAGCGCACGAGCGACTACTCAGCAAATCGTAAACATTGCCCACGATCAGTGTGGATGGTATGTGCGGTAGGCCAAGCTTTTCCCAATAGCGATAATGTTGCCGCAGCCAGTAGTAAGCGGCGATTAGGAGGCTGAGGCCTAGTGTCAAGCCTACAGTCAACATGGCTGGCGGGCGCGATGTTATTTAAAAGTTGCTATTCGAATCGAATTTCTGCAGGGAGTCAGAGATTTATGGAGATCAAAATAAATGCTCGTAAAGATGTTAAGTACCAAAGCAGCAAATAAAAAAGAAAAAGTGTCTTTTGGAAAATTTCGTTTATTAATACTCGACTTATTTTAACAGGCGAATAATTTCATGAAGATTTTTTTTAGATAATTTATTACTTATATCCAGAAAATTTCGGAAAAATTTTGAACATAAAAAGAATGAGCTAATTTAAGAATTTATACAGGGATGATAAAAACAGGATTGCGCCCATCCAATGCGAATCGATTTAAGGTGGTGATGTTCGAGCAACAACCACATTTTTGAAATTAGAAATGTTCGGTTAGGTTAGGTAGTAATGGTTGCATTTTTTTCTCGTTCAACACAACGTTGGGAAAAACTTAAGGAAGCTATACCAGTTGTCATGAAATTCAAAGCTGAAACCAGATGGAGTGCAAACGTAGAAGCAATAAAGCCAGTTAACAATCATTTGGATCAAATTCTGGAAGCTCTTGAAGAAATTGCCGAAGACAAGAAGCAAGCAAGTGAAACAAGAAGTGATGCCCAGCAACTAAACAACCGAATGTTAAAGTATGATTTCTTGATTTTGCTTGGATTTTGGAATAAAGTACTAATCCGCATGCCGCGCTCAAAAGAGGTTGCACGATGAATTTTCACGATGCTGCTGAAGATTTGAAGGCTCTTCAAAATTATTTCGAAAATGAAAGAGAGACCATCGTTGATAGTTCACTCGAGGAAGAGATAATTTTGTGCCAAAAATTGGACGCATCAACTGAAAGACGCCGAAGAAGAATAAAAAATATGGATGGTGAGATTTCGATTGATGCAGATTTGAGTGCCATCGAAGAAATGAAAAGGGTCTTGAAAGAAACAGTTGATCGACTATTTCAAGTAATGAACGGAAGATTCGTACGGTTGAATGAAATCGATGAAAAATTTAAATTCCTTTTCGATGTCAAAGGTCTTATTTGGCAGGAAAAAAATACTATCTTAAAAAAAAGTGTAACGAGTTAAGTGAATTCTATGTGAGTGGTGATATTGATGGAAATGAACTTTTCGAAGAAATTCTTGACTGCAGGATGTTGCTCTAGAGCCGAAAACATCATTTCAGGGACAGAAACACTCTTCGCGTCGCAATTAAAATTCTACTGATAATAGCAGTTTCCATTGCTAGCTGCGAGAGATCCTTCAGCAAGTTAAAACCTGTACTGTCTTAATTAAGAGCTCCAATGGGTGAAGAAAGATTGTGCGATTTGGCGTTAATAAGTGTGGAAAGGGATGAAACTGCAAAAACTGATTTCGATGATATTACCAATGAATTCGCGTCAAAAAAAGCAAGAAAAGTACAACTGTAATTTTTTGCAAAGCTTCGAGAGCAGTAACAAGTTAGTTGAAGAAGGCGTTGCTTGCAGGTACGCCTCTGGTCAGAAGTGAATTTTTTATGTACCTAGGTTAGGTTAGGTTTGGCAACCGCATCGCACATAGAGACAACGATGCCATTTAGACCACGAAATTGGTCCGTTGTGAGCCGCGGGGGCTGGGCTACATTTCCCTCTCCATATTGAACCATCCTGAGCTTTTGACAAAGCGTAAAAGGTTGTTGATACCTAAAGTGTATAGAGTATCTATATTCGTTAAGAAGTAGAGTCTTAAATATCGGTTCCTGCTTCTGGCTAGAGCTGGGAATGGGCAAACAAGGTGTTGAATTGTTTCCAACTCCTCCTCATTACTGCAGCTACGACAGAAATCATGCGTGTAAACGCCTAATTTCCTTGCATGATTTCCTATGAGACAATGTCCTGTGAAGGCCCCTACTAAGGTCCTGATTCGAAGTCTACTCAGTTTTATAATACTCTTGGACAGACGTATGCAAATTTAGCCTTGGCCATGTTTGCCTATTTTATGTACCTAAAATTTAAAAAATTTATTAAATTTTATAACAGTAAATTTTTTTTTTAAGTCTTTCATATACATTTATTAGACATATTTTAAAATAATTTTTTTCGAATTACTACCGAATTATTCAGTTGCAAAAAAAGTAATAAAAATCTAAATATTTGTCACAGAAAAAAAATTTCATGAAAAAGTTGTTGAAGACAAATTCTAATTTGAGATGAACTACTGGGTAATAAATTAATTTTCTGACACACAATGCAAAATTAAGGGGTTATATACCTTGTGTTGGACTAAAAAATCGACAATTTTTTTATGGCATATTCTAAAAGTACATCATCTTAAAAATATAAATTCAAAAAATCATAAAGATTGGAGCACTGTAACGAAAGTTACATACTGTGGAAGCGCGCGAACTTTCTTGGAACGAGAAGTGCACGCAAAACTTTAGACGCGATTATCTCGAAGTCGTGTTTTTTTGAAAATTACCGTTGCGGTGATCATCATTTACCAAAAACTATTTGACCGCTTTGCATAAACTTTTTTTATAATTATTCAAAGTTCGAACCTCGTGAATCTGAATGGTTCACTTTTTATAAATATTTGCATAGTTCGCTGGAATTAATTTTTTTTTCATTTTTCAAGGAAGCATCTTAGGCCCTCTCTTGTACCTCTTGTATACGTATGACTTACCGGTTCACGAGCAACACGTCACCGCAACCTTTGCAGATGACACGGCTATCCTAGCAGTTGGAGAAGTGATCGAGACTACAACGACGAAATTGCAATCAGCGGTGAGTTCTATTGCAACATGGGCAAAAAAATGGCGTATAAAATTAAATAATTCAAAATCAGTTCATATTGTATTCGGCCTGAAAAAACAATTTACAAGCCAGTCTACATAAACAGCGTAAATATACCGTGCGTCAACGAGGCAAAATATCTTGGAATAACCCTTGAAGCTAAGCTGCGTTGGAGGGCGCATATCAAGAAAAAGCGTGAAGAGCTGGAATTAAAAACAAAAAACCTTCTTTATCTTATTGGCAGACACTCTATTCTGTCAACGAACAACAAACTACTGCTATATAATCAAATACTCAAACCGGTCTGGAGGCATGGCATTCAGCTATGGGGATGCTCAAGCGAATCTGGCATGACTATTATCCAACGATTCCACAATAAAGTGTTGCGCAACATCGTCAATGCTCCATACTATGTGAGAAATCTCGACCTCCATCGTGATCTTGGTACCCTACCCATCACTGACGTGGCGAAAAAATTCGCCATGGCTCACAGACAACGTTAAGTACACATGTCAACGCTGAAGCATCGGCTTTGCTTCAGCCAAATACTCCTCGTCGGCGGCTCAAACGTAAAACAGTTTTAGACCAGATTGGCACCCAGTAGCAGCTGTACCTTATACCTATATTTAGACATTCATCATGAATTTATGAATATTGAGGCATCTTAGTTTTTCCTTTTTTAATACATATGTTCAATAAAAATTGCTCGTTAGTATCTTTATTTAGTTCTACTATTTGTAATTTCTAAACGTCATTCTGCTTATACTTTAAGATGCGAAAAAAAAAAATTTCACCCCTCAAAAATCGTTTTTTTGGTGCAAAGCGGTTTTCATATCGAGACAATTTTTTTTGAGTAAATAAACCGTTGATTTTCATTCACTAAAAAACATTTTTCTACAATAATCAATTAATTTTTTTGATTTCAGTTGAGGTGCTCATGCGCTACCGTGATCACCACAAGCCTCTTCTAAAAAACGGCATTTCGGGGGAGGGGCGATATCAACAATAAATAATAACATTTTTTAAAATAAAAACACGAAAATGTATTCTTCGAGAGTTACCCTTCAGTATGATTTATGCCTCATTTGAGTAAAAGTTCTAAAAATATTAAAAAAAAATTATGACAATCGTCCATTTTTTCGAGCTCACAAGGTATATAACCCCTTAAACATCCAGTTTTGCTTTTGAATAACTTTTTACGAAATAAAACATAACAATTTTGCTTGATGGAAATCTTTATTTCAGCTTTTACGAGTTCCATTGCTTGTATGCCTGTGTACTGCGGGTGTTTAGATCACATGTGACAAATATAATAGACGTGCGATGCCATTTGGAAAAATTATAAATCTTCCGATGGGGTGACTAATTTTGCCCCACTTTTTAAACATACATATAAAGTCGACCTGAAATTCTTTTGTTAATGACGCAATGCCGTATTCACTAAAAGACGATAGGCTAGAAACTGTTGAACGATTGAGAACAAAACCATATTGATTTGGAGAAGTTTAAACAAAAAAATTAAGGTTTCTTTAATAATATTTTCAAAAACTTTGTAGACCAAATGAGAGTTTAGGAACACTCTGAGAGAGTTTAGTGGGTCCGTAGCTGGAAATATTCCTTTTATTAGCACTATTAAATACAGGGTTATCTTTATATATAATAAAAAATAGTTTAAAAAAACTAAAAAACACGCTTTTATTGCCAATCAAACTAAAAAGTATAAAATAAATTTTAATGACAAAGAGACCTATAATGAAGTAAAGGGTGTTTTTTTTAGAGGTTAGGTTTTCAAGTTGGCACTACTTTTTTCGTAGATGGTCTTTTTGACAGCTGTCACTTGATTTATGCTCAGTTTGGTTTGCCATTTCATAATGAATAGACTTACACCTGAACAACGTTTGCAAATCGTGCAAATTTATTACGAAAATAATGGTTCGGTTCGCGCGACGCATCGAAGAAAATTTTGTTCAGCGATGAAGCTCACTTTTGGTTGAATGGGTATGTCAATAAGCAAAATTGTCGCATTTGGAGTGAACAGAATCCACAAGCCATTGCTGAGACGCCGTTACATCCTCAAAAAATCACTGTTTGGTGTGCTCTATTGGCAGAGGGAATCATTGGTCCATATTTCTTTAAAAATGAAGCCGGCCATAATGTTACAGTCAATGGAGACCGCTATAGAGCCATGATTAATGACTTTTTCGTGCCTGAATTGGACGATGTTGATGTGGACGACCTTTGGTTCCAACAAGACGGCGCTACAAAAAGTGGTCGAAAATTGGGCCTCTCGGCTGGAATTTATTCGAGCCAGCCGCGGCGGCCACTTGCCCGAAATAATTTTTAAAACATAATGGCAAACCCTTATCTTTATAATAAAGCTAAGTTCTTGGCCATAACATTAAATTATATACGTTTTATTTCATCTTGAAAACCTAACCTCTAAAAAAACACCCTTTATAATGTCTCACAAGAAAGCATTGGAAGCGCTTGACCGAACACTGCGAGATTTTAGAGGAAATAGACGGATCTTCGGTGGCGCACTCATTTTATTTTCTGGTGATTTTCGACAAACACTGCCCATTAAACCACGTTCAACACCCGATGATGAACTTAATGCATGTCTTAAATCATCAGTTCTATGGCGTCATTTACAGAAATTGACTTTGAAAACTAACGTGCGTGTACAACTACAACGGGATGCATCGGCTGGAAATTTTGCAAAACAATTATTGGATATGGGAAATGGACGAATGGAAATTGATGAATCTACACAATGTATCACCCTGCCAGCAAACTTCTGTAAGATCACAGAAAGCATCGACGTATTGGTGCAAAAAGTTTTCAAAAACATTGCACAGAACTACAAAAACCATCAGTGCCGCAGTACGCGTATAGCACGCAGCATATTAGCAGCCAAACATATCGATGTCAATACCAGCAACTTCACCATTCAGCATGGAATAGTGAAACGACAACATATAAGTCCATCGATACTGTGGAGAATCAAGGCGAGGTTGTCAACTATCCAACTGAATTCTTGAATTCGCTTGATTTGCCAGGCATGCCGCCGCACGTTCTTACATTGAAAATTGGCGTGCCCATCATTCTTCTTCGAAACATTAATCCCCCACGACTTTGCAACAGGCCACAATTTTGACTGGAAAACTCAAAGGTGAAGACATACTATTGCCACGTATCCCAATGATCCCGACATATACATATGCCATTCGAATTCAAACGTTTACAGTTCTCGGTGCGACTCGCTTTCGCAGTGACTCTTAACAAAGCACAAGGACAATCGTTACAAGTGTGTGGATTAAATTTGGAGAATCCATGTTTCTCACATGGACATCTCTATGTGGCTTGCTCACATGTCGGAAAACCTTCTGATTTATTCGTCTAAGCACCAGATGGAAAAACAAGAAATATTGTGTATCCCACAGCATTTCAATAAACATCGAATGGGAACTAAACTTTGTAATGTCACAATTTTTTCGAAATAAACAAAATCAATAAAATGGTTTAGAATGAATTGAATATTTGTGTACTGATTTTTCTTTAAAGTTATTTTTCCTAAATTTATTTTAGTTGTTGGCGTAGCAACGCGCGCGGGTACAGCTAGTAATAAATATTTTTCCAATCATCGACAGAAGTACCACCAATTGATACAAAAAAATTAATTTTCGCACTCCATTATAATCAAAAATATTCCGAAATTTTCTGCAGGTCATGATGAATGATTTTTCTGTAAAAAACAAATCATCCTTGGCACCTTTTTAATATCCTTTTTTCAGGAATTTCAACACTATGAGTCTTTCTTGTTTTTGAAATCTATGCAAATTGTCAAGGGCTGCACACTAAGCGAGTGACACTTTTAAACTGTACACGTAACTGCGTTAATCAGTAGATTTAATCTCCTTTTATAGGTAGTTCGTATGTGTGCATGTGCCGAAAGCAGTTTTAAAAAGTGATGATGGCTTGATTAACTTGCATGTGTGTTTGTGAGCCTTTGATCTTTTATAGCTGCTATAGAAAACTAATTACCCATTAAAAGAAAAATTAAAAAAAAAAACGTGAAAACTTATAATGCTTTACAGGGTCAAAAATTATCGAATCAAGATTGAATTTGCGGAAATTTACTTCATATTTGTGTAAATGTGTACGAAATTGCCGAGCGAAAAAAAAAATACGGCAGCTGCTGTCGGCTTGCAACAAAAACAAGTAATCACAAGCTGCAGTATGTAGGTATGTATGTATAATTGGCGCGTACACCCTTTCTGGGTGTTTGGCCGAGTTCCTCCTCCTCCTATCTGTGGCGTGCGTCTTGATGTTCTTCCACAAATGGAGGGATCTATAGTTTCAAGCCTACTCTTTCATAGAAGAAATACACTCGGAAGTTTCCCATTGCCTGCCGAGGGGCGACCGCTATTAGAAAAAACTTTTTCTTCTTTTTGGTCTTGCACCGAGATTCGAACCTACATTCTCTCTGTGAATTCCGAATGGTAGTCACGCACCAACCCATTCGGCTACGGTGGCCGCAGTACTTATTTATAAAAGAACAGGTGACAGAAATCTGCTGAAATGCGGATGAGCGGCTTAAGAAGTTGCTTTATATTGAAGGCCCCGGTAATCGCCTAAGCGATAGAAGCCGAGTTCAAAAAAGCCATTTCTTCTCGCAAATTCAAAAAAACGCCTGTTTTAAACACCAAGTGAAGCTGCTTAGTCTTTCCTATTCCACTGAGGAGATATTGCCACTCCTTTGCCTACGTCGTGTCAGGCACTTAAACGAGTAAACTCGAGTTTATCCATTTGTGCGACATGAGCATGCCAGCTAACACGTTGGATTTGTATTTCTTGGACTATGTTTTTGCTGCCTTAAAACTCATCTTAAACCAACAAAGCTAAGCTCGTTTATAAAAGTCACAGGATAGTTTAAGTGTAAGGATAGTGTAAGGGAAAAATTCCAGTGGACCTACGACAGCTCTAAGTGTTTCATATTGGCAGCCACCAGACCTGCCTATTTACCTAAAGCTCATATAGCTTATTGTTCTATGGTCTCCGTTACTTGCTGTCACCAAGACACAAGGACCTATTAATCTGCCACAGAATTTTTTCTTCTATTATATATTCTAAGAACCACCTGGTGTTACTAAGCTTAGGCGCTGCTACGAGTATTATGAAAAGGAACTTAAGAATACTAGCTTTTGTTCGGCGAGAGCGGACTTTGCTTCTCGATCACCTACTTAGTCTAATAAAGCAATCGATGGGGGAATTCAATCAGACCCCTTCAGAAGGGCGTGAGATCCCATTGGAATCGGATTGTAAAACTGAATATATTATTTTATTGATGCTAATGCTGGTGCTCCGGTGAGGTTAATCATTAACAATGAGATGGGTGCCGAGAGACAAGTGCACTGACTATAACTACTTGGCCTTCCGCGCGTTCAGACCCATTCGCTACGCTTTTTTGTCCAGTTTAAGAAAAACAGAAGAAATGGCGCGGCTATTGAGACCCATGATTAAAATGAAGAATCTATTTAACTTTCGTATAAAAATTTCGCCTCCTGAATATAGGCCCATATGGCCTCTCTCCCCAACCGCGCAAACTACTCCCATTCCTAAGCGATGAACATTTTTATGAGTGACGTTGAACGCACAGATTTAGGCATGTTTCGTGATAATGTCGCATAAGGAGGTCAACTTCCTCCCAAGAATGATTAGAAATAAGAAAGATCTGAACCATTCCTATTTAATTGTCGGAGCCGTTCACATTGAATTCTTACTGTTCCAGAATAAATCTCATCTCGATGGGGAAAACTTTTGTGAAGAGGGACTTTAAGACTTTCATCACATCCGAGCACATTTGAGCTAAGTTAAGCTTACCATGTAACCTAATAACACAATGAAGTGAGCATTTCCAGCTTCTTCAGTCGCCAGTCGATTGAGTCAAATAAAAACGAGTGAAAAGAAAAAACAGTGGAACTTCGCTGTTACAACACCAACAAACCGCGATATCCATATTTCGTGGACGAAAATTGCATGTCAATTCGAATTTAAACCTCCGTTGCACACCTTTTTTAAGTGACGAAAGTCTTGAAGATCTTTCTCAACCCGATCGTGGCCTTTTTTCGTCCTGTTCGAGGATCCTTTCTAAAACGTTATACCCATAAATCTATAGAAAATTAAATTTTAGGAAGCTACCTGGAAGCTTAAGTCATTAACTACAATAGAAATATTTTAAATACACGTTCAAAGTAAAAAAAGTGTGGCCAGAAAAGTCTGACCAGACCCGGGTGACAAATGGAGGGTTAAACTAACAAACTTTTGGGAACAGGATCTCCAAGACTTTCATGACTTCTTCTAGTTTGAGTTTAACTGAATTCATCACAGGAATCACAAAATGAACATACGAGGCTTCCTCAGTCGCAGAAAGACGAGCGTTTAGAAAAGAGAGTAGAGAAGTTGTATACTGCCGCCACAAAAATTGAAATTCAAATTTGTGATAGGAAGTCAAATTTGTTAACTTTTACGAGTGCAGTTGAAATTGCACTTTTAAGGAATCCCTTTTTCTTTTAAGAAAGCGTGAGATCTTAATTCTTATTTCACGGAGATAGAAAAAGAAGATTCGAGCGTCTGGTCACGATGTACAGAATACAAAGTTGGCGCTTGTCTCACTATTCTGCTCTCAGTGAATTTGACGGATTTGCTGTTTGTGTGACATCAATTTATTTGTGTTATTTCTCTTTCTTGGACCGATTTAGCAACGTGTGGCCTGGCGTTGCCATGCAGCAAAATCAGTTTGTCATGTCTACCGTCCCATTCTGGCCGCTTTGCTTTGAGAGCTCGATTCAAACGCATTAGCTGCAGTCGGTAACGATCGCCAGTGATCGCCAGTGATGGTTTCAGATGGCTTAAGGCGTTCATAGTAGATGACACGCTTCTGATCTCACCAGTTGCACAACATAACCTTTGAAGCAAGAATATTTTGTTTCGCCGTCGATGGACCTATATAGTTCACTTGAACCTCCAACATTTTCGACGCTTAGGGTTATCATAATAGATCCATTTTTCATCGCCAGTGACGATGCGATTTTCTGCATATCTTTTCATTTCTGCCGTTCAAGAAGCATCCTACAAGTTACGAAACGTCTCTCGATATCCTTCTCCTTCAATTGATGTGGCATCCAGTTACTAGTTTCTACTACTTTCTGGACCATTCGCATCACATGCAAACGTTTACTGACGGTTGAAATATCAATTTGTCAACAGCCAACTCTTTAGACACATCATCAGTGGTTCGACATGCGTCTTCATCCAATAATTCTTGTAGTTGAGTATCTTCGAATTTTTTCGGTGCCCTTCGCGATCTTTATCACTCACATCGAAATCGCCACTTTGGAAGTGTCGAAACTACTCTTTGTAAGTCGTATTTCATGAAGCGCGATTACCTTAAATATTGATCAATATGCGCCACGTTTCAGCTGCAATTTTCTTTAAAAGGTAATAATGAAGCTTGACTTCCCGCAAATGCTGTTTTTTCAAGAGGAACGTAGACATTTTTGACGTCAGATAAAAAAGGATCTTTACGCTTTAAATGAATGTCAACTACTGCGATTGAGACCTCACATATACAGGGTTGCCACTATTTGACCGACCCATATGGCAATCCTGTATCTTTTCACAGAGACGTCAGATCGCTTAATGACATTTGCATGTAATCCCGTATAAGATTCAATTGACGCAAAGATTGTTGCCTGCGGAGAAGCCTCGTCGATTGGAATGCGCCCAAAGAGTCATCGAAATCCGTCGGGTCCGTCGAATATTGGTGTCGCTGCTGATACTATTTTTATGTTCGCTCTACTACTGGCGATTTGAAGCCTGTACACTTTTAAATCGCCAGTAGTAGAGCGAACATAAAAATAGTATCAGCAGCGATACCCCTTTTACGAGGACGGAAACTTATTCCCATACCCAATACTTAGAATGTTAAGTAAAGAACCATCTATCCAAGGGAACCAAAAAAGGTATGGAAGTATAATACAAAAAAAAAAAACATAGGTGATAAGACTTTTTAACCACTCTTCGTAACCGTGGATTATTGTAGTTCACGGAGGATGAGCTATTAGCTTACATCTGTCATAAAGAGGTACATCAAATATAACAGGTTGCGCTTGCTGCCAATATCTTAATACCCAGATCTCGACTGCTCCGACTGGTTCCTCTCGCCATTTGATTGGTCCGACAACCCGATCATACAAAACAAAGGGAGCCATCCCATAACCAAATACAACTCAGCTCAGCTCAGCTCAGCGATATCAATAAATCTATGGCCGCGAAATTCGCTGAGGTGAATTCGGCGTTCGTTCCAATTGTGTTTGTACTATTAGGCGAGTGAGCGAACTCCGAGTATTTGTTAATAGACAAATGAAAGTGAAAGTGATAAGAGCATTGACATAAAGTTGTCGCGATCGATGTCACCAGACGCCTGATAAGATGATTGAAGCCTCGGAGAGAGGAGAGGCTGACTCTCTTAAGTTTGGTAGTGCATTTGTATTTATGCCTGTTTTTGAATATTAAAGAGATTAAATAGTGGAAATATATTTCCTTTCGAAGCTATTAATGATGATTACAACTATGTTGCGAGGCGACAGCATCGAAAGAGGTGGGTACAGAAGAGTGTAGTTGAAGGGGATACAGTGACCAGTGGTGGAAAAATTGAACAAATTTTGTAAATTTTTTTCAGCGCGACAAGGAAATAAATGCTAATTAAAAAGTCTAATAATACAGATATCATAAGAACGTACACAGAAATTCTACATCAAATTGATACCTGGTCCAAAACTTCAGGCGCTTCAATTTCTCCCGATAAGTGCAAATTACTACATATATATGTAAAAAATTAAATTGCAATGTACCCTCACTTACTTTTTACAACGTTAATATAAACTGTACAAATAGCCTTAAGTTCTTAGGTTTAATATTAGATAATAAGTATACTTTTACAGAACACTGTCATTATATAAGAAGTAAACTAAGTTCTAGATTAAGTACCTGTCCACAAAGCGGTCATTTATCGGCTCGGCATTGTTGATAAACGTCACAAAGGCTCTTATCACGTCAGTTTATCAGTACGGCTTGGAGATTTACGGACATAATGCTAAAATTAAATTAAAGCTACTCTCGGCTCCCTACCATACAGCTCTGAGAAGATCTCTACGAGCATTTCCAACAACTCCTCTCAAGAATATTTTTGCGGAAACTGGACTAACTTCTATCGCAGATAACGCAGAATACTGTATTGGTAAACTTTACGCTAAACTTATAACAACATCGAACAACGCACTTCGAAAAGATGTACAGCTTGCTACACTTCGAAAGCGTATTCCTAAGATACCGTCAACCATCCATCTCTGTCTCAAATTTGCTAAAGATAATAACCTACCGCTGCAAAGGGTTCAAATCAGTAAACATTGAAACCCACCCTGGCTACTTAAAGAGGCGTCCTTTATTAACAATTTAGCACTAAAACGTAAAGCGAATACATCTCGTGAAGAATATAAATCCATTTTTTCTGAAATCGCAGCGAATTACAGAGCCATGGGCTGGAAGCTGATCTATACCGACGGGTCTAAGACAGAACAGACTTCATATGCTGTCGTAAAAGAGCAAAACGAAATAATAACTTATGGGCTCTTATTCCCATTCTGCTCTATCTTTACAGCAGAAGCAGTTGCAATTTTTAACGCTTTTTTGTATGCAATCCAAAACAAGGGCAAATTCATAGTGTGCACTGACAGCTTATCGTGCTTTTCGGCCATCCAGAACTACAAAAACTCTAACTACATAATTGATTTTATAAGAGAGTCACTAACTACCAAACCACAAAAAATCAAAATTATGTGGATTCCTCACCCCTACCATTACAACCAATATCACCTTTAAACATGACATCTACAGTCTCATAAAACACCAAAGGCAAAGTGACCTCCTACGCGAGTGGAGTAATTATAACCATCCCTACTCCTTAGTTAATCCTAAGCGTGTAAAACCAGGTTTTAGTGTGTGAATCCCAACGAATATGGTCACACCATACATACGCCTTCGACTAGGCCACACAACAATTACACACGCCCATATACTTCAAGGCATTCCACCCAATCTATGCCCGTTTTGCAACTCCACCCTGAGTATAAATCACATTCTGTCTTCATGCCCTAACCTTGCATCGACTAAACATCATTACTTTCGCAACATTGACCCTCTTGAAATATTAAAAAATCCAACCGAAGCCAACATATCTATATTATATAACTATCTCAAAGATACTGATCTATTTCATCGGATCTAATCGAGCCATAATCAACCTGCCAGCCGAAAGCCTCCGATGCTAGCGCTGCACTACTTTCAGTTTGTATAATAATTTTATTGTTATGTAAACCTTTATAAAATAAAATAAAATAAAAAAATAATTATTTTATTCAAAATAAATTGAAATTATTGTATTGAAAAGGAAATTGTCGGCTGCGTAGCTTTTGTTCGACGGAGCCTTCAATATACCTTCTCCTTGAATGTAGCGCTATAGCGCGGAGAAAAAAGCGGCATCTCGGCCAACTGCAGCCAGAAGAAAAGCACATATGCTCAATCCAACTCAGCTTTATTCAGAGTTTAATAAGGGAACTGGGTCTGGATGTGGCACTGTGTTGAGTAGAGGGCACAAAAGACCAGGAGGTCGAAGTGCAATATCTGGTAGAAAGAACCTATCTATCTAAGTACCATTAGACTTCTCCAACTTGCACTTCATGCAATTAAAAATGCCAAGTATTTACAGTACCAGGGCTATTGTTTATTCAAATGGAACGAAAGACATGCAGAGAGTCGTTTACATACTTTTGATTGCCGTTGCGATATCGAATATCGAAGGTGGGACAAACTGTTTTACATTGCAGCTGTATTGAATAACGCAGAGATTCTGTTTCATTGCCACATTTGACATGCAAAAGTCATATAGGAGGTGAGATATTAACTTGACGCCGTCCAGCTGGCGTAGTACTAAAATGCGGGGCCTCTAATTACGCATATGCTTTGCAAATTTACGCCGATTATTTTTTGCGCGTAGTTGTCACCAGCTGCCGTGAATTTAGCGCTCTAGAACTAGATTTTTACCAGCTTCTTATTGCTATCAGACAACCAAAATTTTTATTAAATCGCACGGCAGCGTTTCACTTGTATGTAAAATTTTTGATGGTATAATCATAAGTTTATCTGCTTTATTGAAATCCTCAGCGCTGTCCTTTTTATAGCTGCAGTGAGTTCAAATTAGTATCAGGGCAAAATTAGTGATGTTCGATTTTCAACAAAATCCATATACGTACCAGAAGGGTTCGCTATCATTGGACGGTATGATGACTACTCCTCGCGGCTCATCAAATATTTGACAGTCTGTTTCACTCTCTACACTAAAAAAGACGTGCATACAACAAAGATAATAAAAAATATGCATTTATTGGTCATTTTGACCTACATCTGCGGTTCACAATTTGTTGTTATGTTTAATGCGGCTGCTAGTAATTCGATTTCCATTTCGCACAACTGTTGATTGAGTCTCAGCCTTGACGTTAGTCATGACCAACGTCGTTGTTGTGACCAACTGGATTGCGAATCGCTGGAATACGGTTGAGGGCTTCTAGTCCAGCCTGTTGAGTTCGACGTTTGCTGTTGTGGTGCGCGTGGACGACTGCAAACACCGTTAGGACAGCATGCACCACAATTGCCATACGCACAAGATGGGGCAGTCGAGCCATTTTTGTTGTAGCAACGATCACACATCCTTAACTGCGTGGCCTCAAAATATGGTAGGACTAGATATGGAGAGAGTGATGAGAGATTATAAGAGTTTATAAGAGTTTATACTTTCCATATATAACGGCTTATTAAAATTAATTTTGCAACTCACCAATGGGCTTGTAAAAATTTAGAAATTTTGATGTTCTTGTTGGCCAAATAATTATTGAATGAGTTGAGAAAAAATATTTTTGTGACACGAAATAAAAAACTACTTGATGAAAATTTCCATGATTAAATAAATTTTTCTGTGCTAGTGCAAAGTGCTTAACATAAAAATGTCTAAATATCCTAATATTCAAAATACTTTGTGTACATAACTTTGAATTGCGGATGCAGTGGTCACCAGCAGCTGAAATATGCCGTCCCAATGCATGCCTACTTTGCCTCAACGGCGCTGTAATGGAACAGCGCAAGTTGGCCGAATGCTAGCTTTGATTTTCGAGAACTTTAAAGTTTCAATTCTAAAGCCGGCCACACACATACAGTTTCAACTGATAGTTTAAACTGTACAATTCAACTGTACAGTCTAACATCCACGTGTGTGGATATTTCAGTTTCAGTTCAATTCAACTCTACAGTTGAACTGAGACAAATGAAATTTTCAATTTTTTAAACTGAAAGTTTAAACTGATTATTACGTGTGTGGGGGTTCGCTGTACATTTCTCAGTTCAATTAAGAGGAGGTGTGTTGTTCCTTTTTAAAAGTATAATTTTCGCGTAGTTAAGATGGCGCGTAATAAACCTAATCAAATAATTAGCGATTTTATTGAAATGTATCGATCGGAACCTTGTCTTTGGCAAGTAAAGAGTCATGATTATCATGACCGTATAAAAAGAGATGATGCATATACCAAATTAGCAAAAAAATTGGACGAAATTGAACCTGGTGCTACGAAGAAATCTGTTATTAATAAAGTGAACAGTTTGAGATCTGCTCTTCGCAAAGAGAAAAAGAAAGTCGAAGCGTCAAAGAAGTCTGGATCATCAGCGGATAGCATTTACAAGCCGGCACTCTGGTATTACGACTTGTTTGATTTCTTGCAAGACCAAGACACTCCGAAGACATCAATTTCAAATCTGGACAGTGAAGGTGAGGAGGTAAGAAAAACACGATATTATTAATTTATCCATAAACATTATTTTTATTTCTCTTGGAAAATATCAAAGAGTGTGGTCTCTTTTTATTTGTTTTTCAAAATATGATTTTTTTGCCATGAGATTTGGCCATCTTTCATGAAGTAGTTCATAAAATTTTCTCTGACTGCTTTTGCATCGTTACAAATATTTCCTCGATTACGACGATTTAGTGGAATCATCTTTGATTCTAAACTATCGCAACCAATAGAAATGACAGATCCATCATGAGTATTTTCTTGATACATACAGTTTGCAGGGGCGTATGTACTAGACTGATGTTCAATCAAAAAATTATGCAAAGCACAAGTGGCCATTACTATTTGTTGAACATTCTCTGGTTCTAAATTAATTGAGGTCTGAAAGATACGAAACCGTGAAGCAAGTATCCCGAAAACATTTTCCACAATGTGTCTTGCTCGAGACAACCTATAATTGAAAACCTCTTTCGCCGCTGAATCCAATAGTCCTTGTCTGAATGGCTTCAAAATATCACTTCTGAGAGGAAACGCGTCATCCGCAACGAATACATATGGAACATTTTTGAAATTGTCAGTAACATCGTCGGGTTCTGGAATATGTAAATCCTCGTTCACCAGTTTTTCAAAGAAAGATGTATTTTGAAGAACACCGCCATCCGAAATTCGTCCATTTGTTCCAAAATCCGCGAGTAGGAATCGGTATTTTGCGTCAACGATAGCTAAAAGAACCATGCTGTGTTTGCCTTTGTAATTATAATAATAAGATCCAGAGTTTTCTGGGGGAATTATATCAATGTGCTTGCCATCCATGGCACCGATGCAGTGTGGGAAATGCCATCTTTCCCCGAATGAACTCGCAATTTCCTTCCATTTTTCTTCTGAGTTGGGAAACTGAAACAAACACGGAACAAAAAATGATAAAATAATTAAGTTTAAAGACGTTTTCTTAGTCCAATATTATTATAATGAAATCAGGTTTTCTTTTTTAAGGAATCCATCGATAATTCACTACCAGTTGAAGAAATTATGAATGCTGATGTTGAAGACTCTATATCAAAAACTGCAGATATTCAAGACGTATCAACAATACAAACAAAACTACCAATAATTTCAAGACCTGGTACTGGTAAAAGAAAGAAGATAAATGATGACCTAACAGCAGAAGTACTGACTACTGTGCGTGACCATTTCAAAACACCCCCGGAACAATTTGATCGTTATGATCTGTTAGGCAAAAGTATTGCCGTAAAGTTGAGAGGTCTTGAAAAACGGCAAGCCCTCATGGCGGAGAAAAAGATAGGTGACATACTGTTTGAGGCTGAAATGGGCTGTTTAAACACACCGTCAATTTATTATTCTAATTCATCAGCAAGTCATAGCCCTAATATTACCCCATGTCCCACACCGTCTCCAACATATGGGCAAGGTTCATTTGGTCCTATACACTTCTTCGAATCCATTGCCAAAACTGAAGAATTGAACTGTATGTGTGTTTGCTTCAACAGTGTACAGTTTCAACTGACGGTTTAAACTGTACAATTCAACTGTACAGTCTAACATCCACGTGTGTGGATATTTCAGTTTCAGTTCAATTCAACTCTACAGTTGAACTGAGACAAATGAAATTTTCAATTTTTTAAACTGAAAGTTTAAACTGATTATTACCTGTGAGGGGGTTCGCTGTACATTTCTCAGTTCAATTAAGAGGAGGTGTGTTGTATTCTGTGGTATTCCTTTTTAAAAGTATAATTTTCGCGTAGTTAAGATGGCGCGTAATAAACCTAATCAAATAATTAGCGATTTTATTGAAATGTATCGATCGGAACCTTGTCTTTGGCAAGTAAAGAGTCATGATTATCATGACCGTATGAAAAAAGATAATGCATATACCAAATTAGCAAAAAAATTGGACGAAATTGAATTTTAACAAGATAAAAAGTAAAGCGAAATGGGCGATATCGTCTTGCTTCTTCGAATCCATTGCCAAAACTGAAGAATTGAACTGTATGTGTGTTTGCTTCAACAGTGTACAGTTTCAACTGACGGTTTAAACTGTTCAGTTGGCCGGCTTAAGAAGAATTGCATGATAGAAACTAACACACGCAAATTTATTTTTTACATTTTTTTTTACTAAACCTTAACCTTTTGTAACTTCCACCCAACTGGTTTAAAGGGTGATAAATTTAGTGGTATCGGATTTTAAATTGAAATAACTCAACGAAAATTCAAATTGATTGGGTAATCTTTACTATTTTTGTGAAGAACCATTAATGACATTTATTTTTTAAAGATAATCCCTTTCAAATATTGCAGCAACTGCGCCGTAATTCGGACATCCGTAAACACCAATGAATGACTCGAATGACTCGCTGGGAACTTCGGTCGGTATCGCGAAAATAAATTTAGTAATGTTGGCTTCCAACCCCTCAATCGAAGCTCATTTATCTACCAAGCATTAAGACTTTGTAAACCTCTACAAATAAATGCCCAAAGGTTTGGCATTTCACGATCTTGGTGGCTAATCCACTGATCCGAGACGAGAGATAAATTGCTCCCCGAAAGAGTGATGCAGTAAATCCATTGTTTTACGGGCTGTAGGGCAAGTAGCGGCGTCTTGTTGGAACCAATGTACCAAATTTTGTGGAGATGAAGGGCTTAAATTTCCGGCATAAAAAAGTCGTTTATCATGGCGCGATAGTGAGAGGATACAACAAACGGTTGTTTTCAGTGGATATACCTGTAATGGTTGTTCTTGAATGGCTTCGGGGCTGCTTTTCAGGTTGGCGCACTGACCCAAGTTGTCGAAGAAAGGAGCACCCAGTGACCTTAATCGTCTAGCTGCTAAACTCGGACATTTACAGAGAGAGTTCTCAATAGTCTCCTTCTCTGAAAGATCTTCTCTGTTTCTGCAATGGAGCATTTCAATGGCGAGGAGTCCAAAGGTCTTTCTGAGTCCTTTGTATGTATATCGTACTGAGGCCAAAGGGTATTCGAAATAGCACATGAAGAATCGGACCTCCAACTTTTCTGCACTTTCTTCAGAAATAATTTGTGCCGGGTAGGAGGTCTCTGAGGCCAATTGCGTCCCCTTCCTGGCAAGCTCATCCGCAATTTCATTTCCCTCTATGTTCCTATGCCCGGGAACCCAGATCAGAGAAATGTTACCTGCACACCCAAGAGATTTGATCTCCCCCTTACAGGAGTTTGCTGGTTTCGTTCTGCACCATGGCGTTGACAGCGCTTTGATCGCGGCTTGACTATCGGAGAAGATGTTAATATCTCTCTCGCTCCCGCGTACTCTTAGCATTTTGCATACCTGCCGGAGCGCAAAGCCGTATGCTTGAAACACTACAGTATTCGGCAGTTTAAAGGAGATAGATAAAGTGGCTGATTTAGAGGAAACTCCTACGCCGACTCCCGATTCCCTGTTGGAACCGTCACTGAAGACAGAGATGCAATCTTCGCTGTAGATTTTCTCCTCAATCCAATTCTGCCTATTTGGAAAGATTGCCCTGGCACAACTCTCAAACTCTAGTTTGCGGATAGAGAAATCTTTTCAATGTTCGGAGAAATATGGTGTTAACTGCCCAAAAATGCTAACATTGCCCTTGAGAATTGCCTCCAGAGGCCAACCTTCTCTAACCTGATTCCACTTTAAGCTGCGATGGAAATAACGTAAAAGTCTATGGGAAGTAAGTGCAAAACGACATTCAGGGCAGCACTGGGGCTAGTTTTACATGCTCCGGTGATGCCAGTGAATGCAGTACTTTGCTCCCTCCCCAGTTTAGTAATATTATAGCCCTCTCCACTGCGTTGCACATCCACAGCACGACCTACGGCTTTACCGAACATGGATTTGCCGGAGTAGAAGGCTGTACTAGCCTTCTTTACGCGATTTTCAATGTGTAGCTTTCACTGGACTTTAGAGTCAAGTATCATTTCAAAATACCTAACTTCCGATGAAAGCGGGAGAACGTGGTGGTTTATTTTGGGAAGTCGAAAGGGTGGAGGTTTATATTTTCTGGTAAGTAGCACCAGCTCCGTTTTGTCAGAGTTGACTCGGAGGTCGCAAGTACCAGCCTAAAAACTGAGTACAGCCAGTGAGTGACCTTTCCAAAATCTCAGCGGTGACTGAGGCAAACGGTCTTGATACCATTGGGACCAAGTCATCGGCGTATGCTACTACCTTAACGCCCAGTGGCGTTCCCCTGTGAACGAAACTAGTGACTTTAGTCCCTCTTGCAATACAATTGTACGATTTATAAACGTTGTTGAAGCGTAAGTCTTTCCATGAAGAAATGATAATTAATATTGAAAAAATTATGTATTCAGTTTGGCAGTAGTCCCGCGGGATCTGTCCAAAAACCCCTATTGGGAAAAGTATCTCCAATCGGGTCACCCGCCATTATAAAAGGCCATGGATAAAAGATTTGAAAGGCGAGCTTTTTAGCAGACCGTTATTCGGCTCTGAGCCAATTCGACAGAATAAGTTGATAAGCTGACGTCACTTGAGGTGTCAAAGTTCAATAGCTCCATATCCTTCATGAGAAGAAAAAGCAACTTGTTTTATACTACATCCACTCGAGTGTTCAATGAGAAATGTTTTATTGGTTTTTCAAAAAATTAATCAAATCATTCAACAACTTTTCGGCATTTAATACACATCAAAATTGTAATACAAATATTTTCTTCAAAATAACAGGCATGTAAATGACTTTTGTACTGAACACCAATTACTTAGGTACGAATTTACTTTATGTCATCCTATTCCAGGAGCCTGCTTGAACGCACCACCTCAACAACATGTGTGAACCCTGTTGCGGCTGCTGCGGCTCATATGGCTGCCCGACTGGCCCTTGTGGCCCCTGTGGTCCATGTGGTCCATGCCGGCCTGGTGGGCCTTGTCAACCTTGCGGGCCATGTGGCCCTTGCGGACCGCCGCCTTGTGGTTCATGTGGCCCTTGCGGTCCGCCGTGTTGTAGCCCATGCGGCCCTTGCATCTCACGCGGTCCGTGCGGACCATGTGGTACTTGTGGACCTTGCTGCAGTCCGCTTCCCTGCTGTCCGTTCGGCTGCCCATGCTCCAAGTGCCCAAACCCATGCCGATATCTAAAGCCCAGGTACTGAGGCAACGCGCATTGTGGGTATCGGAAATGTAGGCGACGCAAATGTTGAACAATGGGAAAATGTAACATTTGAGGTGAAACTGGAATTTCAAATGCGCAACTACGGGAAACTGTTGGCGAACGATGACAATTGAGATGAATTAGTGCATCCCTAAAGATTGTGGGAGGACGTCGTGTTTTGCCATGTCTCCTATTGTTCATTTGATATTTTGTATGAAGAAAGTTTTGACTTTTATTTTTTAAATATACATATACATATATATTTTTAAAGACAACTTTTAAGATTTTTAGACCCCCGTTAACCTGGGGTCTGCGGCCAAAGATGATGACATGGTCTTATAAGACAGTAATAGTGCCAATGATCACCTATGCCTCTTTGGTATGGTGGCCAAAAGTAGACCAAACCAAGATTCAGATGACACTTAACAAGGTGCACAGCGTAGCCTGTCTGAGCGTAACGGGAGCACTGCGAACCTGCTCCACAGCCGCTTTAGGAATGGTCAATGGACTAATTTCACTATATCTTGTAGCCAAAGGGATGGCAGTCAGTGCAGCTCTAAGACTCCCTAATCTATTCCATCTCAAAGAAGGCACTCTTACAGGACATGTAAGAATTCTGGGTTTAATCATATACTCTCCGCGCCTGAAAGTCCGCGTCAAGATCGGAAAAACCTAGAACCAAGAAGTTCAAAGTGGTCATTAGTGACCGCTCAGCGTGGAGAAACAATGAAATATCCTTAAAACGGGGCGCACAGGTGGGGTTTATTGATGGGTCCAAAATGCAAAACTGTAGTGCCGTGGCAGGAATTGTCGGACCACATTTGAAAAAGCCAATTGCAATGGGGAAAACGACTTCCGTTTTCCAGGCGGAAGTTCACGCCGTAGAGCTGTGTGCCACAGAATGTCTAAATGTCTGGAGAGTTAAGCAGCTCTAAAATCGCTGGATAGCTTCTCATTCCAATCAAGGTTGGTCTGGGATTGTTTTAAAATCCTCAACACCTTAGCAACAAGACACTTTGTTACCTTGTTGCGGGTTCCGGGACATGAGGGGTACGAAGGAAATGAAATTGCGGACATTTTAGCGAAAAAAGGGCAAACCCTCCCTTCATAGGCTCTTAACCTTTCTGCGGGGTGAATAACAGCTTCAAAAGTGCCTTTCTGTATGATCAGGAACAACGAGGCCTAATCGATTACTGGGGAGCCCAATCGGACATGCGGCAATTGAAAAGACTCATAGTTCTAGAACGGATAAAGGCAGAAGCAATCCTTAACCTAAGCAGAAAGTACGTAAAGATTTACACTGAACTACTAACAGGGCACCGTAAACTTAATTATCACATGAAGAAACGTTTCCTGTAGACTCTACAAAGAGGTGCAAGAAACAACGAAACATGTTCTATGCGACTGCCCAGCAGTGACACGACGCAGACTAAATTACCTGGGAAATGGGGCTATAGACACAAACCTCCTGGTAGAAATTAAGCCTGGAGCAGTTTTAGGATTAGGAGTCTAAAACTGTTTGAGTAGGCTACACGGCTGCACAATAGATCTCTTTAGGTCGTAGTGCACAAACAGCCAATCAATAATAATAATAAGATTTTTTTGTTGCCACTAAAAAAAAACTCAGTAAGTTTCTGTAATAATTTTAAAAAAGTGTCAAACAAATTTCTTAACGAAATTATTTTATATTTAAATCTCAAAATTTCTAAACGTGATCGTCATTTGCTCCTAGAGATTCCCGCTTAGAAACTCCCTCGCACACTAAAATGTGAGTTAGACAGCATAATTGAACGTTTATCTGATTAAATGCCCTTTTTTTCAGAGTTTTTCAGTCACCTAATGCAGTGCCCGTGCTGGTGCTATCGACCTGCTCCCTGTGGCCCATATGGTCCCTGTGGTCCATGGGGCTATATTGGTCCATGCGGAGCATTGGGCCCATGCACACCTTATGGTGCACCGTGGGGTTCGTGTCAGCCGTGTGGGTCACGCTGCTATAGCCGTAGGTGTTGCTGAGTTGATGGAAATATTGTTCGCAAATTTCAAGAAAACCATTCAGATGGGCAATGAATTGGGTTGATGAAAACGACAAGTGTTTGCACGTGATGTGAAAAATGGCAAAAGGTTGAAAGCGGACGGAAAAGAAACAAAAAAAAAAAAACAATAAAAAACAAAAATATTTTTTTTTTTTTAATTTTTAAGATTTTGTAAATAAAGTGTGCAAAATCTTCAAAAACTGAAAAAATTATTTCGATTTCTTTTGGAAGTATGCGATTAGGGAACTTTGGTATCTTACTTACCTATATATGTGTGTATGCCACATCTCAGTTTTAAACGATAAATTCAGCATTATTTGCATTGGCTTCGGCTGGCAGCTTCACCATATTGACCCACCTGCGCTGAAGAGCTCGAAGACGCGAACCAAGTTGTGTTCTAACTGTCCTCGTTTGCAAGAAGGCGCGAGGAGTCAACCTTGGCGTGTGGCATACAACCGCGTGTGGTCTGACCTAATAAACATCTGTGCAGCTCAAAACACTGCTGGGATGCGGCGTGCAAGTTTGCTAAGCTGGTGATGCGGTCGCTGAGTGATCTCGATGAAGAAAAGGCGAAGAAGGAAGCGTTTTCAACAGCAACAGGTAGAGGGTGATAGCTATGCCACCTTAGCCTGTATTTATTTAGATAGCATAGTTCCAGTGGAGGTCGAATAGAGACGTATTGACGGTAATTGCAGACGATTGAGGTTATCACTCACGACTAAATCATACAGTGACAAGACGATATTGGTCACGACATTGCCGCTTTTTCGATGTTCCTTTTCCTTACAGCGGAAGCAATTGGAGACTGTCTACGATCTATTACCTCTATACGTCCCAGGCAGAGGGCCTGAACGCAAGTTACTTTGGCGGTCAATAGACACAATCGAACTCGAAGTGGATCCGATGTAATGCAAACATGCAATCCCGGATGGAAGTCAACCGAAGAGGGAAGGTTTGATTTAGTGGGGGCTTGTTCACATGTCATTGGTGCGACGGTACCAATTGACTGCTTCTGTGAAATTTTATACTCCACTCCAAAAAGGGGAAAAAAAACGTAAATTGTCTGGGAAAAGTATCATTTTGCACTCTGTTCTTGAAGCTCCAAAGCGGTCGATCAGTATTCTAGGGGTCGTTCATCTCAATTTTTAATATAAATGATCGGATGTTTATTTCATTATAAAGAGGAAGGTATGCCGTTAATAGTGGAAAATAACATCAGACAAATAACCACCACGACCGCGCTTACAGGACAATTTCCTTTTCATGAAACTTTTCATAACCGAATTGCAAAGTGGCTGCCCTTTGCCCTCGATAGCCTCACGAAATTCATCTTTGAGGTTTTGAATCGACCCTGGGCTGTTGGCGTAGACCTTCTCTTTCACGTGGCCCCAAAGAAAAAAGTCACAAGGTGTTATATCTCAAGATCTCGGTGGCCAATTGTGATCACCTCTTCGAGAGATAACACGGTCCGGAAACTTTTCCCGTAAAAGATCAATGGTTTCATTGCTTGTGTGGCACGTAGCGCCATCTTGTTGGAAATAAACCTTGTCCAGATCAATACCATCCAATTCCGGCCTTAAAAAATCGTTAATCATCTCTCGATAGCGCAATCCATTCACCAATAACACCTGTTATTGGAAAACCCTATCTATCGAAACAGATTATCAAATTATAAGCTCACTTGTTCTAACATCCTAATTTAAATTCATTTTAATTTTGTTTAGCAGCGGTAATCGTTGACTAGTTGCGATTTCGATTTCCCATGGTGGAGGAGAAACATCAAATGATAGAAAAAGATGTGTATAATAGTAGTTGCGTCTGGGCAAGCAATGGTTAACCTCTACCATGAAAAAGGTGCTCGGCTTAAACCTATATCTGTAAAGCCATTTAATTTGTTCCAATGCTGAAGCTGTTGTCACATATTTGCTTCACTGTAGCTCTATGATGGCATAGATCCTCCTATGTGTGCTTGTCTGAGCTCCTCTCCCCTATATGGAGTGCAGCTTGAAGTCTTTGCGCAAATGGTGGTACCTACGGTTCGATGTCGCCTCTGAACGGCATTTGATGTTTTATAAGGAGCTTTCTCAGAGAAGAAATACACAGAAATATCTGTCGAGGCGCGATCGTTATTAGAAAAAAATCTTCTCTGTCATTTGGTTTTCCTTGCTCAGGGTTTCGAACTCTGTATTGTGAGCAAAATATTTCAACTGGTTTGGCCTATGTTGCTGCGCTTCCAACATCATGGATCAAAGGTCAATTTAAGCTGGCGATAGGAAAGTTTACTTTTTTTTAAGATTTCTTAATCTCAGAGATTTCTTTTATCTCTCGAAAACTTTCCTCTTTGGCTCGCATCTAAAAAAGGTTGCATTCTTTTATTTGTTCGATGACCAACACTGACGATTTGTATTAACCGCTTCAAGCTGCTGATGAATTTCATCAGAGTGTAATATTTAAACCCGCAATATCCGCTGGTGTAACGAAAAAGTAAAGATTTTAAACCTTGACGGACGAGAGCAGGACAGCTGAGAAGAAGGTGCTGAGATGATTCCATATCGCCCTCCAGACAGCTTCTGCAGAAAGAGTTTGAAGCAATCGATTTGTGAGGTTGTTACCCCTCGAAACGAGAGGATGGGGATCCCGTTGACTACCTGAGGTCTGCTTCTGGAGTGGTGGACTTCGCGTCAACCCTGCGAGCGCTGGGCAAATATACAAACTTGTAAGGCAGTGAAATCTTTTTGGCGACGAGTAGATCGGAGGCGCACGAGGAATCCCTTTGGTTAACAAAATTCGAGCTCTCAATATGTGCTCAATATGTGAGCTCTGTATATCTGCTGTGAGACTCGGTATTACTTCGAGTCCGTTTTGCGTAAGTTGTATAGAGGATGAGGTTGAATCATCTCAGCACTTTCTCCTTAAGATTTAAGAATCTTGGCTCTCATTCCTTTGCTACGCCTGCATTGATATGAAAAACCTGATGAGTTTCATCAGTAGTACGAAACGGCTAACACCACCTTAAATCAATCATCGTTCGGAGGAGTTCACCAAATACATCCCGCTTCTATCCCTACCATGCCCCATGCGCATTTTCCGTTATTCATAATAACACTGGAGGTTCTCTTCTGTAAGCTTCTCTGCTGCGTCATGCAGCCGGCTGTTTCTTTCACAGCTTTCTTGGACTCAAACCGTGTAACTTTTAATGAATTTTTCAGCCTAGAAAGCAAACGGAAATCTCATGGCTCAAAATCCCTCGAATATGATATTCAGTCTAGCACTGGCTAAAAACCCCTTGGTAGACAATGGGGAACGTATTAACTCTACTGCCGGCCTGTTTAGAGAAACGAGAAAAACTGCATTCGAAAGAGCAAACTTCACGCGAAACAGCTGGCGTTCGACGGGATTTACGCGCTTTGTCCATAGCAGCAGCGGTTGCGTTGTTTACTAGGTACACTTCATATGTATATCTGGAATTACCAAAGAAAATTCACTTGCGCAAAATACTGTAACAACTATGATTACATATCTCCATGCAACGAAAAATATTTCAACAAAGTCATGATCGCTTTTTAAAATTCAAATTTTTTCATCAGAACAAAATTTTTCCTCGTACAATAGGCCCACTCAAAATTTTTGTTTGCACATTTTTTTTTTGTCTACTAGTGAATTCTGAATTGGATGTAAGTAATTTCCATTGCGCAGAATCTGCTGAGTGAGTGGTCTGCATTTAAATTTGGTTTATTTTTTCTTGCATTTTTTGCAGTAATACCAATTAAAAAATCGTCCGAAGATGTGTTGTTCTCCATGCGCACCTTCCTGCGGTCCGTGCAATCCATGTGGACCATGTGGCCCCTGCGGATGTTCCCGACCATGTGGGCCGAGCGGTTCATATGGTTCTTGTCTCGAGTGTCGTAAGCCCTGCGGCGAGTCTAATATTTGCTGCCCTACGGGCTGTTTCTATTTCGGCTGAAAGACCATCATCGTGTCAACGAATTGAGAGGATGTCTGTTTGCAAGCACCATGAAGGTGTAAGTCATTGGTACCCGCTTCTGCTGCAGACACCGAACATACTGGAATTTGCTAAGATGGTGTAAAAATGATGAAAGAGCTAAGTGCATATGAATACATACATACATACATATGTACATAGCAGAACATGAGAATTGTGCAAATTAAATTTTGAGTGTAAGCAAACAAATATTGGCCAATAAATAATAGACCATAAACTAAAAAAGGGAGTTGTTTAACTGCTGGTTATTGACGAAAGTTGGGTTTAGGTCGATACGTATGTTTGTATATGTTTTGAATTAACTATAGTGAATTGGCAACTGAACTGATTATCGGCCTTCTTAATCAACTTCTGCGTAGAATTGTAGACTTTCCATGTGGCGAGGCTTAATTCTAACTTACCGAATTGATATAAGAATTACTAATAGACTAGCGCGTGCATTCTTATCAGGTGGTTAGATAAATCATCTCTGATTTGTGATATGCCGTTTGATGTTGTCCTTCAAAAAGATGACCTCACGATATAGCTTGATGCCGATTCCGAATAGCAGTTAGTTTTTTATTATAATCTTTTTCAGCACAGAAATTCACCCTGGGACTTAGGACTGATTTAGCCACCGAGGAGTGATCGATATAAGAGCAAAGTATCTTTTTGCTTATTTCTGTTAAGGGGGAAAACCAATTTAGGAAGCCAAAAATTTGGTGTTCTTCGAGAATTTTTTGAACAAAGAAGGAGTAATCAGAAATTGCTTAAGTTCAGGGGATATTTTATTTAAATTTTTAGGTATTGAAAATTGCATGCTTTTTAGGCGCTTGAACACAAAGTAGATTTTTATACCATATTTTTTCATATATTTTGCTTAAAAAACCATACTTTCAATAATAATATAATCCCGGAATTAGGTTCATATAGATAAGAATTGATAAAGAAAAAATCCTGAAAAATTTTAGAACGTTTGGTGGACAACTTTTTAAGCTAAAGTGCCCACCAGTTGAAAAAAATTAGTTTCGAGAAAAACGTCGTTCTAACTAACGCGCGCTACGGTGCGGAACCGAATGGCAGTCACTTAAGTGCTCATAGAATCGGGAATAAAGCGAATTTCGCTTTAAAATTTTTACCACATATTCTTGAGTAGTTATACTAACGATTTATGCAATAAAAAAAATCGATTTTTTGATCGATCTAAACCGGTTTCCCCCTTTAAGATCGTTCTTAAAACTTAATGAAGAATTTTTTTTAGTCTCCCCCTCCATAGATATTTCAATAATCAAGAATGTTTAGTATAAATTTTGGTCTCGATTGGGGATGGCCTAGGCGTATAACGGGGTTCAAAGGTCAGATTCTTCCTTGGAGACTTAAAAAGGTAGCTTTCTTAGTTAAATTTCGAGATCAGAGCAATTGATACCACTGAAGGAAATAATACCGTGTAAAAAATACTTCTTTCATATATTATTATTATTTTTTTTATTTCTATTTAGTTTTAATTTTTTGACGACCTTTTTTTCTAGGCTTGCCACATGCTTTTGCATTCAAAAACTGTATTCGGAAGAGGAACGCATTAATTAAAAGTGGGGTCACTACATGATTCATTAATCATGGGGTCACTAGAGCAACAACAATGTTATGTACATTTGATTGCCAAAGAAAAGTATTGGCAAAGTAGAAAAAAAAATTAATCCGCCTTATTTCATTCTGGGCTGACAGCACATGGACACGGCGAAAGAAAAAAAAAAAAATCAGCTGATTTACCGATACCTCCTTTAATAGACTCGCCTTGTAGGAGAGTGAAAAGACTAATTCGTTCGCCAGAGAGTCATTTCTCAAGAGCAAAGAACTCAGAATGAATAATTGTTTATGCGTGGGAGCTCTTAGCATTGGACAATTTAAATTTTTTTTTCATTTCCAAGAAAAATTATTAAAAACTGATTGCTTATAAGTCAGAAATAACGAAGCAGGAAAATGGAAGGTGCCCATCCGAAATGGGAATAACTCAGTTTGTGGGATGATGGATGAAATTCGTGATAGCGCCCAAGAAGATATAGTCAACATACTGCGCTTTCAGTCCTATAAAGTACTGCAAGAATTCGAATAAAGAATAAGAAAATAAAGCAAACTAATATAATTGTTCGATTTTCAATTAATTGTGATGGATATTTACAGCAAATTTGATTAGTTAGGTAGGGAAGAGATGGTTGAAGTGCCTCACTGCAGTGGTCCGGTAACCTGAATTTGAGTCTAATGGGGAGCTCCTCGCAAAATACTACTCCGCCAATCTTTCCTTCCAACTTCGATCCATCCGTGAACAAGTTCACCAGGCCCTGCCCCCAAGTGTAGCCCCCCGTCCACTCTTCGCTTGACGGAATATGAGTGGAGAAGGTTCCGGTTGGACTTATCTGTCGAAAAAAGCAACTTGATTAACTGATTAGTTAACATTGACCAAAAGTGCCTGGTACTTAATATACACACTGTTAGTATCAAGTGCTCCCTATCATTCAATATGTCAATTAATATTTCCCTCACAGCCGACCTGCTTTAGCTTTAAATCCTTTGTCGAGCTTTTAAGTGTGATCTCGTTCCTTAGCATATTACTTTCTTCTTCTTGATTGGCGCGAGTTTGTAGTGATATTCAGGGTACCTCAAAAATTTTCCATCCCTCTCAAAAGTTGTATAAGAATAAAAGCTTATGCTGGTTCTCGTTCTGAGAGAATGAGGAGCTGAAATTTGTTTTTTCCCGTCCAACAGGTGTGCGCCCATGTTTATAATTCTTAAAATTTTGTTTAAAGAAGTGGAATCCGCTAAATGGTGATTTCCTTTCTTTTCCTACGAAATTTCGTTTACCTGTCGCCGCGAGGAAATTTTGGCAGATCAGAAAAACAAAGGAGCTCATTCACTTTCGAGAAAGTTCATGAGAGAGTATCTTATGTAAAACACAGACAGGTTCACGTTAGTAAACCAGCATTTAAATCACCTGAAACTGATCCTTATTAACTGACATACATATGTCCTTATTATTCTTCAAAAGCTTACCACGAAAAACTCAATGAGTAAAGTAAAAGTGCATCACAGTCATATTACAATGGACTTGTAAGGTCTAAGTGAGTTGGTCGTACAGACCGAATACCACCATAACCTAATCTAACCTAAGGTAAATGTTCATGACCCAGTCATGGACTGGATTCAAATGCTCCGGCTCTGAAAGTATTCGATCGGATACCAGCTGGTGGTAGGAAGAGAAATTCCTCCTCTGCGTTGGAAAGATGAAGTGGGAAGGATTTGGCTTCACTTGGTGTGCTCAACTGCCGACGGTTAGCATGAGAATGAAACGATTGGCGCGCTTTTTAAACTCGGCCTAAATCGCGCAAGCGGTTATCGCGCCAATCAAGAAGAAAAACGTAATATGCTAGCAAACGAGATCACAGTTAAAATATCGACAAAGGACTTAAAGCTAAAGCAAGGTCGTCTGTGAAGAAAATATTAATGGACATATTGAATAAGAAGCGAAACTTGATACTAACAACATGTATACCAAGTACCAAACGGACGAAGACAACGAACATATAATGCTTAGTAAAGTGAGTTCACACCTTTCTACGGAACACTGAATCATTTGCCTAAACATCAAATGACCTTTTCAATGAATGTTTCGCACGCCAAGTTCATGTAGAATCACTTTTTAGCAACCCCACGAGAGTCTAAGCACTTTACATAAGGTCCATAAGATTAGAAAGATCTAAGCATCATAATGCGTTCCTAGTGACGTTTTTCTTTATTCCTTTCACAGCATTCAATGAACTTAACCTAATTGGTAAGCCAGCCTACCAGTAAAATATCCTTCGTACATTTCTACTGCATTCATTTTATTTTCGGAAACAACCAAGATCAATATATTATAATTATTTGAAAGCTTTGGCGGTTAGCCTTCAATTCAATACCCACGTGAGGAAATCATAGGACTACAAATGTACCACAATACCTCCTAAACTCAAGGCCACCGCAAGGCAAACTTTTTTTGTTCTTTTTTTCATTTTGATCGATCTTAATATTGCCGTTTCCCTTAGACTATTACTTATGTTTGAACTTTTTTTTTGCCCCCACTCCCACTCAAGATGCACGATTTCGTTTTCCATATTATTTGTCCACTTTTTCATCATTTCAGGGACAGCATGGCCTGGGGCAGCAATTGGCACACGGATCGCATGGTGGTGGAGCGCAGCCTGAACTGCAGCAAGGTGGGCATGGTGGCGAATATGGTATGCACGGTGGACCATAGATACCATGCGCTCCACAGGCGGTGATTTGTCCATAGGGTCCTACTGGTCCGTAGGGGCCGACTGGCGCAACGGAAAAGCCGCAGGGATCGCACATCTTAAGTTGGATTGGGGCTATTGTTGGCGAGAATTGGGGATATATGTAAATAAGTGTCAATTTTTTACTTGATAGAAATTGCTAATTACTCGTATTTGCTATTTACCTTTTTCAAAAGAGTTTTTCTATGTGTTTAAGTAATTTTTAAATTCGAGACTGAAAGTTTTGTAAAAATTTTCAGTAGAGTAATTTGAGTAGTAGGGCGGAGCTAGTGATTTTAAGTTTTTGAAAATATTGAATGGCGCTGAGTGTTTCTTGCTGACAAACTACTTTACGCCACGCCTGTGGTAGTATTCAAATACCTAAGGTATCCCATAGTACTCCAAAGTACCACTGACGGCAGGATAACCAAACGTTTCCTAGTCTTAGGTTTGAAGATTTTCGCCGAGCTCTGAGTATTCCCAACAAGAGCATAATATTTTTATTCCTACTTAAAACCTTTCTTTTGGGTCGTGATACATCAGTTCTTGCTCCAGTATCCATAATTTGAATCTTGGTCTAGTAAGCAATACTTTTTTACCTCAGAAGGAAACTCTACTCAGATGTAGAAGCGATAAATCAGATCTTGCCTATAGATCTTTTAAATGGTTATCAACATTTTTTAAATTTGCTTTTTCTAGTTTCAGCATTCCGCATCTCAGCCTTGATCCAACCTGGGTACTAGTGTCATTTAGTGCAGTAGTTTATTTTATTTCCGCTGTAGTTATCTGTTGAGCCACACCAACCATTTGAGCTTCATTAAGAATCAGATAGCGTTGAGAGCATCGAAATGAGCTGATAAAGATTTCACCGGTCAGAAAACGTTTTACTTGTAGCAGAAGTAAGTTTTATTTACCCAAACTTCGCTTTATACGTGGCCTTGGCGGGACTAAGCAATCGGGTTTGCGAAAGTCATTGGTTAGCTTTAGTGCAGCTGCCTCCGTTTGCCTTTCACCAACATGAGTAGGTGTCAATATGACACACTTAGACCTGTCCTCTAGGTCCGTTGTGATACCACTGGAACTTCTTCCTTATACTATGGGATCGCTTTTCAACCATCCCGCGACATCAACAGCACTGGATGGCTGTAGACGGTTTTCTCTCCTCCCTAAATCCTTTCGCAGGTAGTGGTCCACATTATGGTATCAAACCGGCACGTAAGTGCTACTTGTAGTGTACCTAGGGTACTCTTGCCATCTTACCTACCTACCTATATGCAGCCGTGAGCCGTCATTCACAAATCGTATTACTCTGTTTCGCTTCAAAGCATCTAAATGTGCTTCGAGGCTGAAAGAATTGCTTCCGAAGCGAAACTTTTTAAAAGAGCTGTGCCACAAATAAACATTCTTCAGCTTTCCTCTTCGAGCACCACTAACCGCTCAACTCTTTCCCGCGCCAGTTGGATCTATGCCACTGAAACGTGAATTTATAAATAGTCACAGATTGTAACTCCTGCAAGATGCGCCACAATTCACGGGTTTCATTCTAAACAAATCCGAACTTTTTTATACTCTCTGCAGTGTTTTTTTAAACTTTTACTTTATTTTTAACTTAAAATTTCTAAGTCCAAAAGCATTTTAAATTCAAATTGACAATCCTGGCCGTTTGCGCCGTTGCATTATTTCTCAAGCGGCTACCTAGCAGCAACACTTGGGTGGCGTATTGTAGCAATGTGCCTTGCAAGGGCATGGCCAGCTACAGCAGAAGTCGGTTCGCTTCAGATATCGGCAAGGGCAGACACAAGGCGAGCAGCAGCAAGGACCACAGCAAGGGCTACAGCCAGAACACATTTTGCTATTTTTGTTGATTACTTAGAAAGTGCGCTAAAATTTATGGAGAGTGGTTTAGGATTATTTAACGGTAATTTCGATTTTGTATTACTCACTTTTTAGTGCTTTTGAAAAAAGTCAGACAGCAAATTTTGTTTCATTTGATGAGCCGAAAATTTTTGAAATTAATAAAAAAAAATTTTGAAAACTTAAAGAAACTGATTATTTTGAAGGATTGTGCAGAGACAACATGTTTGGGACACGAGAAGTCCTTCATCTACCTTTTAAAAGGGGTAAATTGGGAAGAAAAGGTAGATTCTCTTACGAAGTACCAGCCGGCGCTTTGATCCTAGGATACACTCGTTGCATGTGGACACTTCATTTGTCATAGCGAATAGCTTTTGTTTGTATTGCAATATGCCTTCCTCTTGTCAAGCAAACAGTCCACATTAGGCCATGATTCCTCCTATGATTCTGAACCCTAATCCCATGTCGAAGGTCGTTCGTGTTCGGACCGATTTTTATGTAATTACTGCGTTTATAAAAAATATTAAAATAAAAAATTTTGAAAAAATTTCTTCAGATATGTTTAGTTAAGGCTTAGAAGATACCTTATGAATTTTTCTAATTTTCTGTTGGCGTTATATGGTAGAAATAAGCGCCGATCCATTGACATGGGATTAAGGTGCCAAATGGAATGACATGGGATTAGAGTTAAGTCTCTGAATGTCGAGCAGGAGGACCATTGCTTTAGTAAAGCGAATAATGTCCTTAGTACTGAACTCCATAGGAGCGCAAGGCATGAAGATTGACTTACCGAAGCGTAGTCGTTCACAAAAATGGATCGCGTGATTATACCAACAAAAGCACCGAATTTCTGCTTACTATTTTGAGTTCTACTTCAGCTTCTTGGATCTAGAGAGCAACTATCAAAACAGTTCCTCAATGGTGAAAAGAAATTCTGCAGAAGTTTGGTTTTGTCGCTATATGGGGAGTCAAGGAGCATGTTAGACTGCCGCAGCTCTTCAAATTATGGGAGTAGATACAGTGCTTATCTTGCCTAAGACGGTTGAATACAGTTTTGTGCGTGGCTAAGCTGCACCCTATTGTCGACTGCGGACCAATGCATTTTAGCACCGACCCAGTTCTTTTAAGTGCTTCGTGGATTTTTCGTTCATTCGTGGCATCCACCTTATTGTAATACAGAAGTAGTTGGACCTGCCAAGCTCACTCAGTCTGTATATGTCCGCGCGACTTATCTTGAAGTTTATCTATACATCGGAGCAGGCCTTCATAATTGCTTGTCTAACCGAAGTGATCTCATCTCCCGTTTTCTCCTTTGTAGTAGCTCCTCGCATCCTCAGAAATGGCCAATACTTTTGCTTGAAATTCAGTAGTGCTTCGTTTTACATCGGAAAACATTCCAGTTCCAGAACGTGAGTTCATTAGACAGCCTTCCTTTGCACACAACCGGGGCTTAGAAAGACATCACGCGACAACTATCAGAGTGCCACACTATTCGGTGAGTTATGACTCACTGAAACTTTCTCCAAAAGGTTAGCCCCGCTGGCTGAGTAACAACAGCTACCTTCCTTTTCAGTGGCAGCCTGCTAATAAGAGAATACTTTCCTAGAAAGTTTTGGAATGTCTATAATTTTGATCCGTATTCAAATATTCAAGACCTTATATAGGCCGAGCTGAAATAAGGTCTTGTAATGAAGTGACTTCGTATAGGATCTATTGAAGATTCATGATTTCAAATACAAATTATTACAAAGTTTCATCGGCTCTTATTGCTAAACTCCACTAGATAATAACTGGAAAAAATCTTTCTGCGAGAAGTTGGGAGATTTCATGGCTTATAGCAGCTAAACTCCATTAAATCGAGCATTATTTTTAAACTGCTCGATTACTCTGAATTTGTTTATTTTCTCCCTACTGGAAGTATCTCAAGACTCTCTCCAATACATAACTTAAAACCATTACGGAGCATCCAATCCAAACCATCTTCGGCTTCGCCGTATGCGAGGACTCCAGGCGAAAGTCGAGTGAAACCAAAGCTCCATTATTCGCAGTTTATACTTACTTGTAGGAGTGTGGACGAATTCAAATGAGTACACTTACCCGAATTACCACAACCATTAAATTCCGATTTTCAAAGTCACACAGTTTGAATGAAAAACTATATTTTAATAAAAGTAATTACACTTTTATTAAAAATAAAAAAGAAAAATGTAGCCGAAAGAAGTCGAATATAGGAGATTAGTTCGTGGCTGCACGGCATTTTCTTTCAGTCCGCTCTATAGATTAAATGACAATCATTGGAAGCCGTTTTCCTTAAGCTCGTATTAGAAGCACTTTAAACTGAAAAGAAAATAAAACAATCAGTTAATATTATGTTGAATAAATTCAAGCCGACTGTAAGTAAATTAAATTGCGCTCACTTTATTTCAACGCTTAGCATTCTGTGCCAATTAACCGTTTTAATAGTTGCTCTTTAATCCCAGATAATGAATTTGGACTAAAAAGAGGACGCAGGAACTTATCGCCATCCATTGTTCTGCCTTTTTCGCTGTACGCCTAGCAAGGGCCACAGCAGGATCCACAAGGGCCACATGGCCCACAAGGTCCGCAAGGGCCGCAGCAGGGTCCACAAGGACCACAACATGGTCCGCATGGTCCGCAGGGACCGCAGCACGGACTAAAGCAGGGGCCACAGGGACCACAGCAAGGGCTAAAACAGGGACCGCAGCACATTTTGAGTTTTTTCGAACTTCTAAAAAAAAAGCAAAAGGGAATATTAGGAAATATTTACAATAAATTGTTAATTGGCCAAATAGTAGCAAATTTACTCACTTTCGGTGATATTCTAAAGCGGAACAGAAAATTTGGTAGCTATTTGTATGCCGAAAAATATTTTTTGAATGGAAAATTTTAAGCAATTTTTTTGAAAGTATTTTCTTAAATGTCAAAGGCTTTTTGATTTCCTAAATTTTTGCATTTCGAAAGGTAGTGTTTTTTTAAAACAAGTTGCACTACGTCCATCAGCTAAAGGTAAATATCCGAAAAACGAAAAGAGAGGAGCTCCTCATTCAATTGTCAGCGGTACTCATAATCGGAAGCGCACCATTCCATCTCCTTTTATAGGCTTTTCTACCACTCCGAAGATGCCTCAACAGTTATTGTATTTGCTTACGCTTCAACGACTTATGGATGAGACTTGTAAAGCTCTTTGAGAGAAACTTGTATTCCATTGGAATCTGGATTACTACGTATTCCATGTGGAATTAACTGTGACCTTCGAGGAGGGAGACAATTTCACCGTCATAATCTAATCTGTAGACATAGAGCTCCGGTCATCATTGTCGCTCTTCCGATATTTCACGCGATTTGGGAGCCTTCTATAAGACGTAGTAGATATAAAAACTTAAAAAGCAAATAAAAGAATATATCCGTATAATTGGCGCGAATATCATTTGTCGAATGTTTATTCACTAATTCGTGTTGTCCGTCTTAACGTTGCGGACACTGTTGGATCATTGTGCACCCTCGCTAGTACCGAGCGGAACTTTACCCATGCATATTCCCTCAAGAGAGGAGTTGGCGTTGTGTAGCAATTGGAGGTTGGTTCGAAGGTGGTTGGAAGAATTGGTGAGGTAGTATTCTGCGAGGAGCTCCACATCAAGCTCAAATTTAGGCATCCGAACCACTGTAGTGTTTTTCAAGTGGAAGTAGCTGCAAATAAGGAAGCAGTGGATTGGTTGCTTACTTCTGTAATTACTATAAAGGATGTAAGTATCTACTCCGACAGCCAAGTGGTCATTAGGGCTTTGGGCTCGTTGTTTGTGCGTTCGAAATTAGTCAGGGGATGTGTGACTTCTCTCTCGATTGCATCCGAATACTTCGATATTAGGCTCATTTGGATTTCCGGTCACAGCGGCGTAGAGGGGAGCTGCTGCACTGATGAGCTGGATCCTGTAGATGGTTTCATCGCAAAATGTTCTCCCTTGAGAACATGTAGTCTATTCCTGGAAAGATGGGCCTCGCGTCAACTCAGCGTGCGCTCGGTTAGTGCCCAAATGTGTGAAGTGGCAAAATCCTTCTGGTAACGGGTAGATCGGAGTCGCTCGAGGGATGATGAAATGCACTCAGAGGGAGGGATAACCACTATAAAAAAAATTCGTTACCATTTGATGTTTAATGTGGGCTGCGCGTATGGAACTCGGGATCAACCGATCTTCCAGTTCAGTTCGGTTCTAAATATCAGCCAAATATTTCTGTGGAATTTTTTTCAGATTGATCGCTACATTTTGTTATAGATCCCTCAAAATATTATTGGAATTTGCACTCCATTTAGGCACAATATTTTAAGTAAGGGCGCTTATAACCAGAAAATGGAAACTCTAACCCACTATAAAAAAATTTTGATGATATGGAGCTAAACCATCTTAAGGCTTGACTCCTATGCATGGATCTACAATAGAACTGATTCTAGGTACTACAAAAATCAGAATTCTCACCTAGTATGCTCACTTAGTAGCAAATACCAACAAGGCGGCGAGGGTTTTTTTCGCCTCAACAAATAGTTTTGGTAAAATATGAGGTCTGTCCTCCAAAAGAACTTACTGGTTCTTTACCATTGTTGTACCTAAAACCAATACTCCCTATGCTTCCTTAATATGGTGGCGTAAAACTAGGCAAAGAACTGCAAGAGGAAAATTAAATGCAAATTCTTCGGCATAGCTGAGGCGATAAGAACCTGAATCACGGTTGCATTCAGGGCCCCTAAGTGAACATACCCCTTCCCTATCATGATACACAAGGGGACTGCCATAAGAGTACTAAGACGTAAAGATATTTATACTTTTTACTATCCCAAAGTCTTTCAAGCGGAGATCCTCGTCAAAGAAATTTGCGACAAAGAATTCCTACGAGGAGGTACTACTTCAAATCCTCTGTATTTTGTTAGACAGCCAGGCAACCCTATGAGCACTGCAGTAACATCTAAACCCAATAATATCTAAACTCGTTGAGGAATGCTTCTCTGTGCTGAAGGAGCATGGAAAACCGACTTGCTTAACTGGGTACCAGGAAATGAAGTTCAAGGCGGCAACGCACATCTTGACTGTCTAGCGAAATTAAGCGCTACATCAAAATCCCATGAACCGAAACCCTTCTTCGGGCTAACCTAACCAATTAAGGAAATTATCACGGACTGAGAGAATAGCGAATTCATACGACACTGGATGGACAACCCAAGCCAGAGATAGGCAAAGTAATTTAGCCTTCTTTCTAGAGAAGCATCAAGTAGGTTCTTAAATCTGGATAGACGACTTACGAATTTTTATTGCATTCTGTACAGAGCACTGTCGTCTGCGTCCTAATTTTATTTCTCTGCGAATGTGCAGCTTTCGCAAGACGCAGACTCACTCACATATGAGATGTGACTCTGGAGCCATAGATCGTTTAAGTTAGGTTATGATGGCAGTCGGTCTGTACGACCAACTCACTTAGACCTTACAGGTCTGTTGTGATACTACTGTGCAATACGGGAACCTCGTTTATTTTTCTTCGTGGAACCATTTTGTAGTTCTTATAAAGCGCAGGATTGGTCCCATCCTTACGCCACGATCCATATATAATAAGAAATAACAAACCTGAGGAATGCTTAAGTAGTGAAACAAAAGTTAACGTTAAATGAAGAAAAGAAACCCTAATTTATTTCTTTATTGACATTTGCATTTTCAAGGAGTTTGTTCGTTTTCTCTTTGCTTTTTGAACTCCACTATTAGCATACCACATCAGTTGGAGAGCTTCTAACATAGTCGCTTGCACAAGGAGTATTTGCATAAGTCTTGCAATCCGTTCCGCTTGACACACAGACAGGTACAATGTATCCCGCACAGTATACCGCGTGGACGATCAGGTGTTGGTCCTGAAATGAATCGAAAAAAATTGCAAGTTAGCACTTCGTCCATAGGAAAGAGAGTTGGCACAACCACCAGCATGATGCCGTTCGCAAAGCCAATATCAAGGTGGGTTTCACATAGTCGGAATCCACCTTGATAGTTTTGCGCGCATCAAGGTAAATTCGTCATGAAACTCACCTTGATAATGGGGAGTCGTCACTAATAGTTGGGCTAATTGGTTAATGGTTTCGCATAATTTCACTTCAATTACAAAAAAAGCTCTCTTCCGATAATTTTTAAAAATTAAATTACTCGCAGTTGAGACTAGCAATATATATATGTACGTATATTTAACATGACGGGCCACAAGGATTGCAGGGTGGAGATGGTCCACATGGCGCACATGGTACTTGTGGACCGCACGGCCCGCACGGGCCACATTGAGTATTCCACGGTGTTGGCGCACATGGATAACAGGTGCCACACTCAGGCGCTTCATAGGGACATCCGGGCATGCATGAACAGCACGGTCCACACGGTCCGCAAGGACCACGTGGGCCACAAGGACCACAACGACGTCCCCATGGTCCACAACCACGTCCACACGGTCCACAACCAGTGCCACACGGATCACACGGTGGTGGTACATATGGTCCTGAAGGCATCGTCAAACCACAAGGTCCACAATTTGGTATAGAACAGGGGCCGCAAGGTCCGCACGGGTTGCATGGTCCACATGGTGAGCAGGGGCTACCGCAAGGTCCGCATGGACCACATGGGCCGCATGGTCCGCAAGGCCCGCAACAAGAATAGCATGGATCGCACATTTTGAGTTGATTTTTTCCGAGTTTCTGTGAAATATGCAAACAAACGAGATAGTGGAGTTCAGTAGTATTTGTCAGTCAATAGAGGATGCTGCGTTCAGAAATGCTACTTACTTTAAAGTTGCCTTAAGAGAAAAGTTCACAGAAAATTTGGAAGTGTTTTGTTGAAAAATTTTGAACTGAATGAAAAATTGTGAAGGAAAGAAATTTTCTGATTACATTTTATATGTTGATTTTGATCGAATTGCTGGTGTGAGCAGGTAACTACTTGAAAACTCCAGAACTTAATTCTGCGAACGTAGACGTATTCTGCTTATAACTTTGAGTTCCTGCAATATTTTATCCCAATTGCATATCGAAATTCTTATTCTTCTTTCATAGCGTTACAATGCGGGGTGCGTCAAAGCTTCCTTCAAAATGCTCCTCCAAAGCGGTCTATCTTGAGCTGTTGCTTCGTAGTTACGTATTCCCAGCTTCTTAAGCTCGTGTTCCACTGCGTCTATCTAACGGTTCCTCGGTCTGCATATCGAAATTGTATCCTTACAATCAGCTTACAACAACTTTTTATTATACCAATCACTGACTTCTAATAGCGGTCGCTCCTCGGAAGGCAATGGCGAATCTCCAAGTGGCTACGAGGCGGCCGCCGTAACCGAATGGGTTGGTGCGTCATTACCCTTCGGAAGTGTGAAGGCTCGAATCTCTGTACATGAAACTCGAAGTAAGAGGAAAAAGTGTTTTCTAATAGCGGTCGCCCCTCGGCAGGCAATGGTGAACCTCAGAGTGCATTTCTTCCACAAAAAAGCTCCTCATAAAAATCATCTGTCGACTTAAAACTGTAGGTTCCTCCATTTTGTTAAACAACAAAATTCGCCCAAACATCCAATGAAAGATGTATACGCCAATTATTATTATTAAGAAGAAACTATGAGGCTATTCGGATGAAGATAATATTTCTATAAGATTATTTTGAAGCCATTGCCTCGCTTGCACGGTATTTTCCCCCAAGAAGCAGTGTAAAATTAAAACACGGAACTCTCATTGACCCATTGTTTTGAATATAGCAAAAGTAGCGTCACTCTTAGCATAATAACTCTCGAACTAATGAATACAAATTTTAGCAGCTGTCTTTGTAAGGTTAGTACTAACTGAAAAAGAGGTGAATGCAATAAAACCAATGCCATCTATGAGTTAGGCCCGCGACTTTCAGCCCATGTGTTATGCTTCGATCTTCTCTACAGATTGCACTGTGCCAACAGGCGAGCTTCATTCACTTTTCCTATAACAAAACTTCGAGTGCCAAGTTGTTTAGTCTTATCGATTGTTGCTTACAAACGTTAGCGAGCTGAAAGATAATGAAATGTGCGTTTCCACGACCACAAATTTCCATGCGGAGCTCTTCGCCATAATGGAAACAGTGGAAATCATATCCAAACGAGGGCTTGAGAAAGTAAAAATTAGAATACTTTCGCACAGCCCATCGGTTCTCAAAGCGTTGAATAGCTTCACATTCACGTCAAAAGTCCTAATAGAGTGTAAAAATGCACTCAACAAAATGGCCACTCATAATCAGGTCTCACTGATTTGGGTACCACGACATGAAGGACACGAAGGGAACGAGAAGGCAGACTTTTATGCCAAAAAAAGGGCCAGAAGGGCTATTTATTGAACCCCATTTTTCAGATTTAACAAGAATAATATAAAACAGGAAACCAAAAAATGGATTCAAACTAAAATCAGTGAACACTGGAATGGAACAAGCGGCCTTAATCACTCCAAAAAGTTTTTGAACTCCAATGCCAACAGAGCAAAATCTGCTGTAACCCTAGATAAAAAGGACCTCAGATTACCTGTGAAGCACTTACAGGTCTCTTTGCCTGTGGTTGTAGGTTCTGCTGTGATGAAGAGCAGTCTATGGAACACTTAATCATCAACTGTGAGGAATTAGGCCACAGGAGACACAGAATCCTCGGCTCATAGCTACTAAAGGAGGATGACCTAAAATTGGTCTCTCCTAAGGAGCTGGTTCGATTTCTCGGTATACTATTAGGTGCGCAACTAAGTTCCCGCTGTTTGTCAGTAGATGCCACCAGCAGTGTGTGCTAGTCGATTCTAACATAAACTAAATGTCATAAACCAAGCTTAGACATATGGCAAACAAACTGCTTCGACACATTAGTGATTTTGTTTTGGTATCATACACTTCTGGTTTTGTGAAAATGTCTGATTTTGTGCCGAATAATCGCGGGAAGTCTTGATTTTCCTCTTTCATTCGCAAAAAACGGCGGCTGAAGCGTGTCGAGAGCTACAAAAAGTTTATGGAGATGTTGCTTTAAGTGAAACAACGTGCGGAGATTGATTACGTCGCTTAAAAGACGGTGCTTTTAATGTTGACGACCGTCCGCGGGAAGGAAGGCTAAAAACCTTCGAAGATGCTGAATTGGAGGCATTGCTCAATGAGGATCCGTGTCAAACGCAGCAAGAGCCTGCTTCAGTATTAGGAGTTACCAGCCAATTCATTTCCAAGCGATTGGATGCTTTGAGAATGATTCAGAAACAGGGGGTTGGGTTCCTTATGAGTTAAAACCAAGGGATGTTGAACGTCACTTTTTGCCTGTGAACAACTGCTCCAGTGGCAAAAAAGAAGGGTTTTCTTCATCGCATCGTGACGGGTCATGAAAAACGGATTCATTTCAGCAATCCAAAGAAAAGAAAGTCATGGGGACTGCCCGGTCATGCTTCTACGTCGTCGCCTCGGCCGAATATTCGCGCTGCGACGGTTATGCTATGTATTTGGTGGAACCAAGTTGGTGTTATTCATTATGAACTGTTAAAACCGTCTTCAATTGATGCGATTGAGCTGAGCACTGCGCTAGAAGCGGCCGCAATACGCGGAGAGGCATGAAAAGTGATTCTACAGCATGACAACGCTCGCCCTCACGTTGCCAAGCCCGTTAAAACCTACCTGGAAACACTGAATTGGGAAATCCTACCCCACCCGCCATATTCACCAGATATTACGCCGTCCGATTATCACCTATTGCGATCGACGGTACATGGTCTAGCTGACCAGCAGTTCCATTCATATGAAGACATGGCTCCGTGGATAGCCTGAAAAGATGAACAGTTTTACCGCGACGGTATACGAGATCTACTAGAAAGATGGGCAATACTTTCAATGATTCACTTGTGACCATTTTTTCAGAATAAAGTTGTATTTTCATAAAAAAAAAAACAGCGAAAAATTAGAATGCAGAACTATCATAGGTATGCAAACAGGTCATAATCTATTGGCTGCATATGCGTACAAGATAGGGATTGCTAACACGGGCAAATGTAGAAAATTCAGAGAGGATGTTGAGGAAACTTTAGAATACCTTCTGTGCGTTTGTCCGGCATTATTAAAAACGCGACTAAGAAGCCTGGGAGCCCCACTGTTTGGGAAGACGTCTCAAAAGCGGAGCTCCCAGCCCTACTTAGATTCGCCAAAAGCGCTGACATCCTACATGATGTCTTCTTTAGGTATTCATAGAGGTCGGTCTCCATCTGGTATCGCTAGGGACCAAAAGGTATATGCGTGGCTTATTGCCAACGAGCCTAACCTAACCTAGTTGCACATCTAATAAATAATTATAATTAAGTAATTAGGGGCGTACAATAGATCACTGGTCGCAGTGCATAAAGCCCTTAGCCTCACCCGTACAACCATTACCATTCCACGACAGTCGGTTCTACTTACGTTGCTTGAACGACACGGATTTAAGGACTCTCATTTCAGAAGCACAAAACAACAGCAACAATGAAACGCGCTGAAAACCCATTCTAAACACTACCTTCCTCTTTTACTCAGAAAACAAATGCGCTTGCCCGCTGAATATCTTTCCTCCTCTTAAAATATCTATTAAGAATATCGCACGCAATTAGAGTTTTCATAAAAGTAGCCATTATAAAGCCTTTATTACAAAAAGAAATACTAACAATTTTGAAAGTTTGTCAAAGTACTTTTACGTGGAAAGGATGTCTCGTAGAGATAATTTTATGAAACTCCTCACTCAATTTTTTTCTTCTTGCTCTCTTTTTGTTTCTAACGTTTTTTTTTATTTAGTTGCATTCACATTTGAGTTTCGCGCTTTCTCTTCTTTGTGTTGTGTAATTATTCTTCACTGTACTGGACTGTAGTGTCCCAATCGCTTCTGTTTCGTTGCATTCCGTTCTGTAGTAGGATCATTTCGCACCAACAAAGACTCTTGCTGTCCTCCTTATATCCTTATTCTTCAGCCGTAGAAGTAATCTGCCTTAACTTCCATACACAGAATATTTAAAAACCACCTGCGTGATAAAAGAAGAGAATAGAGAGGTTGCGCATTAATAGATTACTACAACAACTACTACGAAACACAGCGTATGGGAGAGAAATTTGTATTGATTTTATTTATTGTAGCCGAAAAATTTAGATTTTCATTAAAAAGTTGAATCGAATTTAAAACAACCGCCTTGTAGTTAGTTATACGCATTTTCATCAGATTATTCCAAAGTCAATAGGTACTGATGATTCGCATAGTTCTGCTGCGATTAACGCCATCTGCTGCACTGAATCCCAGTACGAGTACGACGCAACAGCGTTACTTTTATTTTATTTCCTTGAACAGGGAATAGAACTTTAAATATTTCAGTGAAAAAGCGGTTAGCAGATCTTCTTGAGCTCTTAATGAAAGAACTGACAAAATGGACCGGACACACAGGACTGTAGTCATACTTTGAAGAGCGCAAAGTTTGTCTAAACTCCAGAAGTATCTGCAAGATGACTCAACCATCTTTTGCACCTAATAACCTGTATTTACAATTACACACACACTTTACTCGGAGTTACTTACATGGATATGAAGGCGGTGTATTATTACAATTCCACACACACGGATTTGGTACGCCAGCTTCCACGACCGGTGGACAACAGCCTGGTGCGGGTGGACATGATATTGGAGCCGGTGCTCCGCATGGCGGATTCGATGCCCCACAACACGGAGTATCACAACACGGAGAACAGGACGGGCCACAAGGTTCGCAGGGTCCACAGGGTCCACATGGTGGACCGCATGGTGGACAACAGCCACCGCAAGCTCGCGCACACATTTCCTTGCAACGCTGCCGTTTGTTACTTACACCCATCGTTATGTTGGCATAGCGGAGCGGAAACGACGCTGGGCAGCAATTGGGAACGGGGAAGCACATGCAAGCGGCTCGACCCTGGCAAAGCGATCGTGGACATCTATCTTGCAAGCCATTTCTCTTGATACAATCGCAAGTAGTGTACATAATTCCACAACGCAATTCGCGACTACGACAGGCTCTAGGCTAAAATGTGTTCAATGAGGGGAAAGAGAAAGAAAAAAACAAGTGGAAGTGTGTGCATGTGCGGGGAAGAGAAGATAACAAAGCGTACTCATTAGACTGGTGGTGGTGAGCATACTGTAATCGTGACCTCGTCTGGCGCAAACCATATCAAGGTGGGTTTCACGATTTAGAATCCACCTTGATTGGTTTGCGCGCATCAAGGTAAATCCGACATGAAACTCACCTTGATAATGGCTACGTAATCGAGATCTTGATCCAATTTAAAAAATTCTTATATAGTACATAGATGTGTAGATGATGTCGGTATATGAAATAGTTTCGGTTGCACTTATATCTAAATTTCCTTTTCTTAAAAACATTCGTCTTAAAACTACTACAGTTTGTGTGGTTTTCGTGTTATTGAACAATAATGGGCCAAAGGGCGTGCAAAGTGATTATGGTCCACCAGGTGCGTTTGCCGTTGGCGGGCATAGAAATGCCGTTTCATCATCGGCCGCCTCGTATGGACCAACCGGCATTGTTGGACCAGAACCACCTCCTCCACCGGGACCAGCGCAGCCGGGCGGCATACCACAAGGTCCACATGGTGCACAATTTGGTACGAAGCAAGTAGTACCGCAAGGTCCACATGGTCCGCAAGGTCCACATGGTCCACAAGGTCCACATGGTCCGCAAGGGCCACAAGGTCCGCAAGGACCACATGGTCCGCAAGGTCCGCGACACGGCGAGCAAGGTCCACAAGGGCCGCAAGGGCCCGACGGCTTGCACGGGAAACATCCGCTGGGTTCGCAGATAGGATACTGATTTGTTGAAAAGCATGGCAATGGACCGCACGGTCCGCACGGTGAACATGGTCCAATGGGGCATGGTGGACAGGCTACGCTCGGCTTATAGTTTATCGGTCCGGTTGGATAGCAGCAATATTCACGCGGTGGCGGTATATCAATTGTTTGTGGCTTCGGTTGGCATAATATCGCTTGGCACACTTCACGCGGCTCGCAAATACGTTTCGGATAGCAAACCACATAGGGATCTGGCACCATCGAAGGGTAGTAGATGACCCTCGGCTCTCGCACCATCTGCGAGACCCAAGTTAATTTGGGTACTTTTATGACACGCGTAGTATCCACAACTTTCGGTATGGTTATCTGTCTGCAACGGTTAACAACCATCGGTTCCGGCACGATCTTCTCGTTGAAAACGACACGTTTGCGACAGATGAGCCGCGGCGGTTGTTGCACTGTCATGCATTTCGGACAGGGCGGTGGTATACGTGGCGCACACTGTGGCAAAGCATCCAAATGGGCGCCTGTGTAACATTTCGGCGAGCACTGTGCGCGCACAATCAGAAGATCCATTGGCAGTTTGAGGTTAATTCCGAATTTGTGGAAATTTTCATGTGATTCGCAAGTGATTTTCCGTTTCAATTTCAACATGGATTTTGTGGCAGCCATTTATTTGTAGATTCGATTTTTTGAAATTTTAATGATTTTTTTGTCGTTGTCATTTGGGTTGTTGGGTGGAAGAGCGGAAATGTGAAATTTCTGTTTGCTACATACATTCGAGGCAAATCATATGCGAAATAGTGTTGCGGCGAGTTGACTACAACACCGCTACTTACCTCAAACGGTGCACAGCATGGATCGCAGGGACTACAGGGCCCGCAAGGTCCACACGGGCCACACGGGCCGCATGGGCCGCAAGGCGAGGGACACGGTCCGCAGGGAGAGCAGCAAGGGTCGCACATTTTGAGACGTGTTTTTGTAAATTTCTGCAAAAGAAGGGAAACAAACATTCCATTAGTATGGTTATTATTGATGGTCGCTATAAGCCAAGGATAATCCAATTTTAAGTACTTACTTTTTAACTTTTTAAGGAAAATAAGTTCACTTGAAATTTAGATACAGCTAAAGGGCGTAAAATTTAGAAATGAATGAAAAATTTTTGATTAAATATTTTGAAGGCTAATTTATTTTGCCATGGCTACAACGACCAAAAGGGCAGAGTGTTTTTTCGAGTAGGTGGCTGGGTGTGGCATGGAATATGTGATACGTGGGTTCTGTGGGATGAAAAGTATATGGGCGAGTAGGAATGTGACTCGGCAAATTTTTCGCATGTTTTTCTTCCACAATTAGAGGGACCTACAGTTTTAGGCTGACTCCGATCGGCAGATTTTTTTCATGAGCAGCTTTTTCATGGCAGAAATACACTTGGAGGTTTGCCATTGCCCGTCGAGGGGCGACCGCTGGTGAAAATTTTTGTTATATAATATTTAATATCTTTTAAAAAAGCTGTTTGCCATTATCCGTTCGTAGTCGGCTTGAAACTGTAGGCCTCTCCATTTGTGGCACAACATCAAGACGCATGCAAAAGAAAAGAAGGAGAAGCTCGGCCAAACAACTAAGAGAAGTGTGCGCGTCAATTATTTTTTTTTATATTTAGTAAAATATATCTGGAATATATCTACTCTAAGTGTTCAGTTAATTCGAATAAAAGTTCAGGAAGTAGAGCTTTGACTGCTTCAGTTAAATGGTCCAGATTGACCGAGTGCGTCACTATTTGACGTTTTAATATTTTTTTCTCAAAACTCTATTTTTGAAATTGTTTAACGCGATTTTGCACACTTCATCAATCTTCACCAAAGAGTGACTGGTGCTTGAGTGGAAGACCTTTTAACAGAACAAATTTTAAAAATTGGCGCGAATCACATTAAATACTCACAAATCCGTGAAACATAGAAATTTTAGTTTTTTTCTTCGTCCAAGCACGATTTACGAGGTGTGTTCAAAAAGTATAGGGAATTTTGTATTTTCTCAAAAATTATTTATTTATTCATTACACCGTGTTACACACATTCTGTCTTATGAACCAAATATACTTTTTCGGAAAGGGGAGAAAAAATAAAAATACACGTGTATCGGCGATTTTCATGTACACGTCACAATTTTTTTTTTGTACTTCATAACTTTGAACGAGCAATTCTTGTATGCATATCTGTATAGCCACACGATCTCAGGATTATCTTAACGGATTTGAATGAAATTGGGCACACAGATACTGTATCACATTTCTAGACTTTTCACCTAGGTGTTGCCACTGACAATGTTTCACAGGGTTGCCACCTGTTCGAAATTAAAAAAAAAAGCATGGGATATGCCGATGTGGGTATCAAAAGAAAGGTTTTTCACTCCGTATTACAATAGAGATATAAAACCCCGATTGGATCGCGGAAAAAGGGCTAAAAATTGATCCAAAGTTTTTCACACAGGTGGACTACGAGCTGTATATTTTATACGTAAAAAAAATTCTTACGTGTACATGAAAACCGCCGATACACGTGTATTTTTAATTTTTCTCCTCTTTCCGAAAAAGTATATTTGGTTCATAGGACAGAAAAAAAGTTCGTTTTTGTAACGCAGTGTTATTATCTATTTTGTACACGCATTTATGCACTTGTGCTAACGTTTTCTCCAATCTTCGAAGCACTTCAAAAATCTTTTTTTTTTCGATGCCGTCTTTATCTCGTCAATCGTAGCGTAGCGTCGTCCTTTCATGTGCCTCTTCAGTTTCAGGAACAAGAAAAGGTCACAGGGGCCCAGATCTGGGGAATACGGTGGCTGTGGCATCATTAGTGTGTTGTTTTTGGCCAAAAAGTCGCGCACAATCAACGATGTGCGAGCAGGGGCGTTATCGTGATGCAGGAGCCAATTTTGGTTCTTCCACAAATCTGGGCGTTTCTAGTGGATTGCTTCGCGCAAATTGCGCATAACTTGCAGGTAATATTCCTTATTGGCCGTTTTGCATTATGGCAAGAACTCATGATGCACAACGCCCCACAAACGGTAAGCAAAACTTTTACATTCGACCGAACTTGGCGCGCTTTCTTCGGTCTTGGTTCGTGCGGCAGCTTCCATTGAGATACTTGAGCTTTGGTTTCCACGTCATAACCATAAACCCACGATTCATCACCAGTTATGACCCTCTGGAGCAAATTTGGGTCGTCGCGGACAGAGTCCAACAGCTCATTAGCAATGTTCATGCGATGCTGCTTTTGGTCGAAATTGAACAGTTTTGGTACGAATTTTGCGGCGACCCGTCTCATGCCCAAATCATTGAAAAAAAACCGAATAGCACGAGCCAATCGATATGTCTAGGTCCTCAGCGACTTCTCTAACGGTGATTCAACGATTGGCCAATACTATTTTTTCGTCTGTTGTTGAAGTGCTCGGGCGTCCGGCACGCTTTTCGTCATTCACATCTTCTCGGCCTTCTGAGAACATTTTGTACCGCCGATAAACGTTGTTTTGGCCCAAAGTAACTTCTCCGTATGTAACTGTCAACATTCGGAAAGCATCCGCTGAACATTCAAAATGGCTTGGAAATGGAACTCGTCGGCATGAGTGAGAGACATGAGTACCAACATATGGGCACAAAACACGTAACCTGCGAAAATTCAAAATTCGCGATACTTTCTGAACACACCTCGTATACCCTCATTTATCCACTAGCAGAAATTATTTGTTTTAATTTTGATATTTATTCATTTCTTTATATAAAAATTCGATTTTGCGATTATTCTTTAGTGCAAATTTAACCTCACCTGCTACCTACATAAGATTCAAGCGACCAACCTTGAAGGATTTAACTTAGTTCAAAAACTCATCATAATTAAATCCGCACGGCCAGACTGTCCTTTAAAGCTGGGTTGATCAACATAAAGCGCCATCCATTTGACTCTCTTGAGTCTGTGGCCTGGCGCGAGAATATTCACCACACTTATCAAAAGCCCAACTAAAAGTCGCTCTTTTCAATTGATCGTCACTGAGATCGCTTGTCTAATGCCAGAGCTTCTTGCGTGCAACATCAAATATCGTTGGCTCAGTTCGTGTTCGTCTGCCGTTGGTAATAGTTTGTGAATTCGGGAAAAAAATATTTTGTGCAGAACAGTGGATGTATGAAGGAGTAGCTGATTGAGGTTAGGTGATAAGCTGATGTGATTGAGAAAATTCATTTCGCAAGAGTTCTAGGCACAAATTCAGTATAAATCTTAATAAAACATATACCTGTGGATAAATATAAATAAAATTAAATGGAAAAAGTGTTAAAAGCGTGAAAGAAGACTGAGAAATGAGAGAAATTTGCCATTAAACCGATCAGCGAGGATAATGAGGGCAACCGGAAGTGACGTTACTCTTTCGAAATAACAGTGAAGCGGTGCAAGTTTTCAAGTTTGAGTGTTTTAAAAACGTGCTGTGATGATAACTGTATTGTGATTCGAAAAAATATGTTGAATGAATAACAAATTCAAAGGAAATAATTTACATTCCACATTTTGTGAATTTGGTCAAGAAACAGCACTACCAAACTATGGTTTACGAACTCTTCTTTTCAATGGACACTTTAGTTATTTAAATATGTATGCTTAGTATTTTTCTACAAAGTAGTAAAAGCAGACACCACTTCCGCTAAGAATCCTAAATATTTTTTTCAAAAATACCGAAATATTCCCAAATAAACTTTCTTTGCCTCTGCATTCGCTGGCGCTGTGAGTGAGTTTTGTGTGATAAAGACTTCTATTTCGCTAATAAAAAGTTCATAATGTTATCAATCCAACCAACTAAATGAAAGACGAGAAACTAAAATTAATATTCAGCGGCGCTCCATCGTCTTCACCGCATCCGCTTTTCTGCGGGGCTGACTGTTGTGGTGGTGGAACCACTCGCGCACTTGAAGTGCGTACAAAAAAAAATTTCGGCGCTGCTTATCAGCTGGCTTAGTGTGTGCGAGGATGTGTAGTGCTGCGAACAGCTGACGACATACATACACACATACATATAATTAAATCTTATTATTATATATATAAATCTTATTTGGCTTGTATATGTACGAGTATTAGTATATATGTCAGTTGGTTGCCGGCCGGTTTCATAAGCGCTGCAGAGTCTTATCAAATGAACTAAATATTGCGCTCCGGTTGTATTTATTTTTAAATTCTTTAACCTACTGTCAAACCTGACTTTTTGTAGTTTTGTCGTTTTAAGTCGCGTGCCAATGTGGTGAGCTGCGATGGCGGCTTCGTATTTACAGTTCGATTTCGACCTTAACTTAGGTCAGTGTTTTGAAATGATAAGCTGTAATTCTTATCAGGAAGTGAGAAAAACTGTGTCAGTGGCGTCAAGTGAATACGACAGTCAAAGCTGTTTGTGCATACATTTGTATGTATGTATGTATGTATTCTGTGCATGAAATTCCCACGCTTATCGCTGGCGAAATGCAGCTGCTGCAAAGAAAGTTATTTAAATAAAATGTAATAAAATAAAATGTAGCAAAATAAAATAAGTTAAATTAAAATTAAGTAAATTTAGTAAAATAAGTGACAATAAAATGAAACAAAATAAGCCAAAATAAAATTAATTCTATAAAAATTAAGTTATCCAAGGAAAAAACGAAAAAATAGAAATTAAAAACTAAAATTATAAGTAAAACCAAAATCATATGCTAAAAAAAATATAAAAAAAAAATTAAGTAAATAAACAAATCGAAATTAATAAACGGCAAATGGTATTAAACTAAATTAGAAAATAAAACAAAAATGTTTAATGAATAAAATAAGACAAGACAAATAAAACCAAATAAAATCAGATAAGAGTTGAATAAAATGAAAAAGGTAAACAGATAAAAAATAATTAAACCAAAAGTAAGATAAAATAAAAAACAAATTAAAACAAAATAAAACCATTTAAATAAAAAGTAAGTTAGCCAAAATTGTAACAAGAAAATAAAAATTTAAGCAAAATAAAAAAATTAACTATACAAAAAAATAAAACAAATCAAAATAAAAAGTAAAAAAATAAGTAAATAAAAAAAAATCATACAAAATAAGATAACTTAAACTTTTTTTTTGGCGCGTACACCCTTTTCGAGTGTTTGGTCGAACTCCTACTCCGACTCCGAATGGCAGATATTTTTTATGAGCAGCTTTTTCATGGCAGAAATACACTCGGAGGTTTGCCATTGCCTGCCGAGGGGCGACCGCTATTAGAAACAACTTTTTCTTCATTTTGGTGTTTCACCGAGATTTGAACCTATGTTCTTAGAATTCCGAATGGGCGTGACGCACCAACCCATTCGGCTACGGCGACCGCTACGACCTTACTCAGCCAAATTAACAAAAAGATAATAAAACGAGAAGCGATATAAAAAATAAACAGAATACAACAAAAAAACATTTAAATAAAAATAAAATAAGTAAAGCAAATCAAAATAAAAGAGGTAAAAAATTAAAATATTTTGGTTCAAAGAAAGAATAGCAAAAAAAAAATTAAAATTAAGTTAGACTGAATATTATTTTTAAAATAAAATAAAATGAAATAAAATAAAGTATATAAATCTAAATACAATCAAAATAAGAGAGAACCTAGAAAAAACAGAAGTTGAACATTATCAAAAAATGCAAATAAAAGTGAAACAGAAAAACTAAAGGGTGATCAATTTAGAGGTATCGAATTTTAAACTGAAGTAAAACAACGAAAATTCAAATTCATTGGGCAATCTTTATTACTTTTGTGTAGAACCATTCATAACATTTATTTTTTTTAAATAGTTGGCCATGCGTGAACACCAATTTTGGTTGTCTCGCTGGAGGACTTCGGCCGGTATCTCTTGAATAACTTTAGTAATGTTGGCTTCCAATACCTCAATCGAAGCTGGTTTATCCACAAAGCATTTAGATTTTGCAAACCCCACAAATAAAAGTCCAAAGGTGTGGTACCACACGATCTTGGTGGCCAATCCACTGGTCCGAGACGAGAGATAAATTGCTTACCAAAACGATGGCGTAGTAAATCCATTGCTTCACGTGCTGCATGGCAAATAGCGCCGTCCGCCGTCTTGTAGGAACCAAATGTTGAGAAGATCCGGTTTTCAATCTCAGGCATCAAAAAGTCGTTTATTTTGGCATGATAGCTTTCACCATTCACTGTTACATTACCGCCAACTTCGTCTTTGAAGAAATATGGGCCGATAATTCTTCCAGCCCATAACCGCACCCAACGGTGGTTTTCAGTGGATGTAATGGATGTAATGGTGTTCTTGAATGGCTTCGAGTTGCTCATCAGCCCAACTATGGCAACTTTGCCTATTGACGTATCAATTAAACCAAAAATAGGCCTCATCGCTGAACCCTCATCGTTGTCCTGAGCGCGCGATGAACACTTTTCACAGAGCCTCGATTTTCGAAATACAATTGTACGATTTGTAAACGTTGTTGAGGCGTAAGTCTTTCTATAATTAAATATCAATGATAGCGGGATCTGTCAAAAAAACCCTATTAAAAAAGTGCCTTGAATCTGATCACCCTTTACATGCATTAATGAGCAGAGACACGATATTTTTCACTGGTTCTCTGAATGCGCCTGAATATAACTCGAGAAGTTAATGAAGTCACAATTTGAAACATTCAAGCATTACTGAGCTCAGACTGAGCTATTAATGAATGAAAAAAAAAACGAAAACTCAAAATGACAAAAAACAAAAAATGCCTCAAAGTATATAAAAAATGTTGAAAAAACTACATAAAATTTCAATATTAAATTAAATTTTTTTTCACCAAAAAAAACATTGGAAAAAAATTTAATTAAATTTTTTGTTCTCAATTTCATTTAATGTTTTTCCAATTTAAATAGAATTAGATTTTTTCCTACAAAAAATTTATTGTTTTTCTAAAAATTATATGTTCTCCAAAAATAATTTTTTTTTCAAAAAAAAAAACAAATATACAATTTTTTTCCATGGAATTATTTCCAAAACAAAAAATTATTTGTTTTCAAAAACAAAAAACATAATATTTTTTCCATGAAATTATTGCAAAAATTAAATTATTTTCAAGTATATTTTCTTATTTTTTATATCTTATAAGGAACCAAAGATATTCGACTTTAAAAACTCCCAACCACAATTTTCAACATTAAATCACTCTGAAAATAAATAATTTTTTGTTTAGTTTTAAGAGGTCCCGGTGGTCTAGAGCTTGAAAATTTTGGGTATTTTCATAAATTTTTTTACAATAAAAAAAATTAAAAACGATATTTCAATTTTTTATGCTTTTTATTTAACTTATTTTACATACAAAAATGACAATAAAAATTTACAAATTTTTTTGTTTAGTTTTAAGGGATCCCGGTGGTCTAGAACTTGAAAGTTTAGGGTATTTTCATAAATTTTTTTACAATAAAAAATATGAAAAACGATATTTAAGTTTTTATGCTTTTTATTTAACTTCTCTTACATACAAGAATGACAATAAAAATTTACAAAATGGCGCGGTTCTGAATTTGACACTCTAAAAATAGGGTTTTGTTCAGATTTTTAATAAAAAAAATACGAAATAATTGAAATAATAATATGATTCTAGTACGGGCGATAGCCATTGATGTTGTGAACAATACCTATATTAAAATTTCAGACTATTTGGTTGAATAGACCGACCACCAGGCCGAAAGAAGTCGTTTCGAGATAAATAAGTTTATAGTTTGAGGTACAGGAGCGCGCGGACCGCTCCCTACCTAGTTAATGGCCTGTAGAAATTTTAATATTGGGAATTTCCGCATGAAAGCTTCGTAGTATATTCTCAAGATACTATAATTTCGAAATATCGAAAAAACAAAAAATCGATTTTTTGAAATTTCTAGACCACCGGTCCCCTTAAGTTTATTTATCATTATACTGAATCCTACAAACAGGTTTCTTTATTTTTAGCGCGCCCCACATTGTGAATCTATAAAAATGCTGTGCACTTTTTTCATAACGAACTTGTGAAACTAACTAGAATTTTACAATAAATTTCTATTTTGATGCGCTGCATTCACCAGACTTTTGGGTGAATCAGGACGGCACCAGAAATAAGTCGAAACATGATTTTTCAATGGAATTCCATGCTTCGAAAACATTTCAATGGATTTATAAAGATTGGCTTCTGCGTTTTCATTTGCTTGGCATTTTTTGCTATCGAGCTAACAGTGGCAGCGGAATCTAAGGATGGTGAGTATTGTTGTTTTA
>JAYXIM010002385.1:0-25695 GCA_037575425.1 Anastrepha fraterculus
GTTATTTTTTTCCAACAAATTAAGATAAATTTAAACTGTAAGAAGGAAAAAGTGAAACGAATTTAATAGTTTTTCTCTCGAATATATAGGGGGGCCATGTAAAATTTGCTATTTGAATCGGCTATAAAAAAAAACGAATCAATATTTTTTCAAACTTTTTTTATTTTGAAGATTGAACATTGTCGTTTATGAATAAAAAATAATATCGTTCAAATGACTGCCACGACTGGCTTTACAGTAGGCCATTCGATCAACCCAATTTTTAAGCACATTTTCGATTGTTTGGGCTCCAATTTCATGAATGGCAACTTCGATTTTCGTGTTTTAAAGCATCAATCGTCTCTAACGGGCTTAAATCACAGCTCCGAGGCGCCTAATTGATATCGGAATTTCGGCTGATTATTCGGTTTTCAAAAACGGTAGCCAATAGTTAAAGTGTATCTTTGGCAGTGTGACAAGTTGCACCGTCCCGTTGAAACCAAATTTAAACGCCCGTTTTCATAATAAGCCTGAATAACTTTAACGCGTTGCTCGATTGTGTATCGTTCCATGGTTCAACTTGAGTTAGTCTAGAATTGAAAAATATGAAATGAAATGCGGAAAAAACTTGACGGTTAGGTGTGGTTCACATTCAACATCGGCCCTTGAAATTTAACCACCGTTTATAAGAAATATTTTTAAGCATAAATGAGCTTTTATTATACAGAGTAAAAAAATCTTTGAATAAAGTAAACTCTGCTTCTCTTAATTACATAGGCTATGTTTTTAAGTTTTTGTACTCTTTACATTTAAATTTATTGTTGTATTCGATGTGATTGGCATTCGAATCAATTGCTTTTCAAATCATTTGCCTCTTAAATTATGACTGTCATCAACTTTAAAATCAAACATGTCTCTCTCTCTCTCTCTCTCTCTCTATCTCTAGTGCCGTGTAGTATGATGTGCTTTGCTCTCTGTTTACAAGCCCATGCGCTCAGCTACATGCAGAGTTTTTTGTGAGTGGCTTAAAATGCCAAATGAATAAGCCGGTGTAGGAGTTTAATATATGTATGTACATACATAGAAGTACAAATGTTGCTAAAGAAATATTAATAGAAAAAAGATCGATCTGTTCAGCCTCAGTGGCAGAAGTGGTGTGAGTGGTGTGTGTCGAACAACTTAAGATCGAACTTGACGATGCATCATAAATGGTAACGAGTGAAAGTAACAAAATAAAGAATAGAATTGAATAAAACCGAAGATATCTACTCGTATATGTAGATATATATGATACTCGTTTATGTAGCATAGCATGGTGGTGCCTTTATGTTTACACATATGTACATATGCGAGTATTCATTTCGCGACTTGGGATTTTCGCTTGATTACTCACAACTTTCTTCTCTATCCATCGTTTTGCCTGGTAAGTAGCTTAACTTTCTGTAACCTTTTGTTACTTATAAACTTTTGTTTTCTTTATTAAACTTGTAATTTTTATTATTTATTTTATTATTTATTTACTTATCCCTCTAGTGCATACTTTTTTAATTTTTAATTTAAAAATTTTCTTCGCTTAATTCAGCGTCAGAGAATACGAATCCGACATCGCTTTTGATATTTTACCTATAGTTTTGCCAAAAATTAGCAAAAGAAATTTTTGCCAAAAGGCACTGCCATGCAGTTAAGGTATCATTGTACCGTATCAAAATAAGTACCCATATTTTCGTTTTTGATCGATCAGTTATATTTTTTTTATTACTTTTTTTAATAATTTAATTCGTTTGTATCTTTGCCTGCTTTAAGATGTACATTAGATATATAAATACATATATTTATAAATATCGTATATATATATTATATGATTGGTTTGACTTACTTATGTATGTACTTGTATTTGAATTAGTTATTTCTTGGTATGAAATTCTTTGAAACAGATTTTTGTGGATGAATTACATAATGGAATATCGCATTTTTCACAATAAGATTGCGTCTGTGAATTACAAGGTTTATTTTTACAATGCAATTTTGCAGACCGATCTCGAAATTGACACCAGTGGCCAATGTTATCAAAACGTACATCTGATATTGGCATATAACCTTTTTTTCACCGACAACAAAACTTTCCACTTTGCTTGAGTTTGATGACCTTCCTCTGCCTTTGACTGAATCCTGGCCTATTTTAGTGAGAGCTTCTGCCACTTCACATCGAAATTCAGCCAGAGTCAAGCTTTCGTGTTGCAATGAATTAATACGATTGTAAAGAATATACGCATTAACTAATGTCATGTCTAACAAACGATAAAAAACACGGGTCTTTATGCGGATCTTATATCGGCCAATCAGGCTATCCATCAGGTCGACACCGCCCATGTGTTTATTATAGTCTTGGACAATTTGTGGACAATCAATGTATTCGTAAGATTTTTTGTCGTCGAGATTTTTGCAAACATGTATCTGTACTGAATCCGTGTGGTTGTATACCCACGTAAGTTGAAGCAAAACGGACGCTTCTGTTATCATTCCACAATACCGTTGATATATCGATTCCATAAGCTGACCCAACAAATTCTTCAGAATAACCACGCTCGCGCTTATTTTGCTTCAAATCAGAGTCAGAAACCAGTTTACAATTCATGATACCATTGGCGCGAATTGTTCCTAAGCTATGGATACCCCTGCTTTCCAGATAAAGTATGTACTAAGCCCAGCGACGTGTAAAAATTGTCAAAATAAAGTATGTGGTTTGCAAATTCGGGGATGTTTTTTGATAACATTACAACCACATTCGATGAGGCGCCTAAATCTGGAACTTCTTCCTCCATTTTATTATCGCCAGCGCCGGAATATAATTCAAACTGATATGAAAACCCACTAGTATCACATAAAACAAATAGTTTAAACCACCATTTATGTGGCTTATTAGGCATATATTGCCTAATGCTTGTTTTCGTCATTTTGTTCGTCAACGCATAATCTTTGAGGCATTGGAATAGAAGAAAACTTTATATTGAAATGATCAATGACCCTTCTCACGTTATAAATGACGTCATAATCCTCGGAGCTTTTTCCGGTCGTTGTGCATTATCAGCGAAGTGTATGAATCTATTTATCTCCTCGAAACGGTTTACAGGCATTGTTGTACGAATAGCCTCAAAACCATGTCGGCCCCAATATGACCGAACACTTGGATATTTATAAACTGACATAAAAATAAGTATTCCAATATAGCGCCGAATATCATTAGCCGTACATACAAAAGATGTATCTATCTGTTTCTGCCTCGTGTATAAGTTCGTTTCATTTACAATAGTAGAAAAAAAATGTTCATAAGCAAAGTAGCAAAAACCCTTATATGGAGTAGTTAATTGTACGAAACCAGACATATCCGGGCATTGGAATTTGATTTGATCTTCATGAACTTTCATGCTTTTCTTTTTCCACACTATTTTGCTTATTTCCTCATCCTTCTGTCGCATCTGGACAACATTTCCATCAAATCTCCTGAATATATAACTACTGACCCCTGCGCACGTCTTAGGCCTTTTTGGGGAGCTGGTGGTGTACTGTCACCATGTAAATTTACGCTTGATTCTTCCCTGGCTACGGAAGCTGTAGGCGTAACCAAAGTTAAATTTAGATCTGATACACTTATGCCCAGTTCGCCACAGCCAAAACTGAATTTGTCAACCAAGTTGATACCGTCATCTATATCTTCATCATCCGTTGAGACCACGTCATCACTGCCTTCCTCATCTATAACATCAATAGTGTTCAGAAACTCCTCAATTTCTTTTTTAGTCAAACTTGAAACCTTGTTTTGCATTTTTTCTTTCCAACCATTCATTTTAACTCTAAAATTTTCAAAAGAGAGAAGTTCGTTACAAAAGAGTACTCACATCGTAACTGCATGCTGGTGCCTTTAGGCATTAAAACTTTGAAAAGTCACCCTAATGAAGTATACATAAAGCTAACACTTTTGACAACTGAATATCATTGAAAATACATGAAATAACTTACCTGAATTTTTTTATCCCTTTCTTTATATAAATTACCAGCGAACAAATACTTAAAAGTTTACACTTTTCACACAATTATTTTATGCATGCTCAATACTGAGTTTCTCGCGGACAACTGCCATTCATTATATAATGGCAAGTGAAGTAAAAACTTTGCATATCAAAAAAGAGTCATAAAATTATATAAAATATGCCCGTTTAACTTTTAAAATAAAAAAGTTACATAATAATTCAAAATTCTATTGCAAAGCAAGCATTGCCTAAAGGCACTGTTATGCACTGGAGGGTTATTTATCCATCGATTTCCTTTAAATATTGAAATAGAGGGAAAACATTTGTTACTTTTAAAATTTTTTCGTATTAAATTTGGAATCATTGCAATTCTTTCATGAAAAGAATTAAAAAAAAATCATTGCAATTTTTTCATGAAAAGAATTAAACAAAAAAAAAATCTTTGCAATTTTTTCATGAAAAATATTAAAAAAAAAAAAAATTTTTCAAGTTTTTCATAAAGACAATCTGAAATGATTAATTAGTATCTCAGAAAGTACCCGATCCATCAGAAAGTGATGTATTTTTGTATAGTTTATGGAGAAATTTATTATCTTTCATTTGCTACCAATTAGGGTAAAATTTACGTGATAAAGTTGAACCCTTTTTTTTGGACAAGAATATCGGTAAACCACAAATATCTCAATAAATTTTCTATAAAAAAATTAGCTCTATTTTGTGGGATCACCGAGAGATTCTACATACGAATTGGATAGAGATATCTAGTACGCAAAAAAAAAAACTTATTAGGCGCGCAACTATGTTCTCGCTGTTTGTCAATTTAGGGTTTGATTGAAAAGTAATGAGCCTTATTTTTTTAAGCAGTTTTATTAAACCTTTTGGCTTATACAACTAATATTCTTCAAAATAGGACCCTTGAGAGTCAATACACCGCTGGTAGCGGTCCTTCCACTGCAGGAAACAATTTTTAAACTCATCCGCCGGAAACGCGTTCAATTCGACTGTCACAGTGTTTTGGATCGCCTCAATGGAGCCGAAAAGCCTCCCCTTCAGCTTTCTTTTCAGACGCGGGAACAAGAAGAAGTCCGGAGCGGACAGGTCTGGGCTGTAGAGAGGGTGGGGAAGCACCGGAACTCCCATCTTGGAGAATGCAGAGGTCTTCGTCTGTTTGCGTCGTCGAAGGCCTTCCAGATCGCTGTTCGTCTTCGACGTCCTCCCGACCTTCCTTGAACGACTTGTGCCACCGTGTTACCTGGGCACTGGACAGAGATTGGTCCCCGTAAGCCTCCTTGAGTAGCCCAATGGTTTCGGTACTCGTTTTGTTTAGCTTTAGCTGCATTTTCGCCAGTGCAAAATCCTAACACACTTTTAAAACAGCTTTCACGCGCGGAGCGATGTTGACTGCACCGCTGTTGCCAGCGAACCGGGACCGGTTTCTAGTGGGAGGGGAAGGTCCAACGATCATTTTCCCCCACCAGCCTATTCGGTTGATCGCTTGGCAGACGCTCCACGCGGGAAGGCTCATTACTTTTCAATCAAACCCTGTAGATGCCGCCAGCAGTGTGTGCTAGTCGATTCTAACATAACCTAAACGTCATAGACCAAGCTTAGACATATGGTAAACAAACTGATTCGACTCATTCGTGATATTGTTTTGAGATCAGATACTTTTGGTTTTGTGAAAATGTCTGATTTTATGCCGAATAATCGTAATTTGCGGGAAGTGTTGATTTTCCTCATTCATTCGAAAAAAACGGCGGGTGAAGCGCTTCGAGAGCTACAAAAAGTTTATGGAGATGCTGCTTTAAGTGAAACAACGTGCCGAGATTGGTTTCGTCGCTTCAAAGATGGTGATTTTAATGTTGATGACCGTCCGCGTGAAGGAAGGCCAAAAATCTTCGAAGCCGCTGAATTGGAGGCATTGCTCAATGAGAGTCCGTGTCAAACGCAAGAAGAGTTTGCTTCAGTATTCGGAGTTACCCGCCAATCCATTTCCAAGTGATTGCATGCCGTGGGAATGATTCAGAAACAGAGGACTTGGGTTCCTTATGAGTTAAACCCAAGGGATGTTGAACGTCGTTTTTTCGCCTGTGAACAACTGCTCCAGCGGCAAAAAAGGAAGGGTTTTCTTCATCGCATCGTTACGGGTGATCAAATTATTACAGCAATCCAAAGACAATAAAGTCATGGGTACTGCCCGGTCAAGCTTCTACGCCGTCGCCTCGGCCGAATATTCACGCTGCGAAGCTTATGCTATGTATTTGGTGCGATTGAGCCGAGCACTGCGCGAGAAGCGACCGCAAAACGCGGAGAGGCATGAAAAAGTGATTCTACAGCATGACAACGCTCGGTCTCACGTTGCCAAACCCGTTAAAACCTACCTGGAAATATTGAAATGGGAAGTCCTACCCCATCCGCCATATTCTCCAGATATTGCGCCATCCGATTATCACCTCTTCCGATCGATGGCACATGGCCTAGCTGACCAGCAGTTCCATTCATATGAAGACATCAGAAAATGACTTGATTCGTAGATAGCCTAAAAAAATGAACAGCCCTTAGACTAGTAGGCATTCTGAGCTGGACATAATTTGGTTTCAGCGTGCTTTCGAATGTGATAGTCAATCACCTTAAGAATATAGGAGGTAAGATTTATATGCTTGAAGTACTTGGCCAATACGTGACCCCTCCTTCCTGCTTTGACGATGAAGACCACCTTAGCTTATGCAGGAATGTGGCTTAACGCGTTACACGCCAAAAAGATATTATATAGGATGGTAACCACTAAGGTTTTAGTCCTCTGAGGCATCACTGCCAAGATACCGCTAATACCTGGAGCTTTGAATCAGAAAACTCTTTCAATTGATCATTTGATTTTGTTGACAGGCAGGATAGATGTCAGGGCAACCTCAGGTAGCCCCTTCTGCCGACTCGTGTCATCATTACAAGCTGGAGCAGAAGATTTTTCCGAAAAATGGGCATCAATAAGATTTTTAAAGACTCAGCTCACTCCTCATTCTCTCTTTTGACAAGAGTTTTACATGAATCGTCCTTGGAGAGGATCTTCCTGAGTCTTTCAGGGTCTTTTGTCGCATTCAATAGATTCGCATTACTCTCTCTAAGCTTGAAACTTTCTAATTTGATAGCAGTCATTGAACGCTTTCCTGTCCTTCTGTTGTTGTTGTTGTTGTTTTAGCAGCATAAACAGTCCTCATAAATATTCCAGGAATGATTTTCTGAACGAAATCGATTTCAAAAAAGATCAGCCTATGAGCAGAAAACGAGTTCCATTTAGATATTTTACTCCTTTACTCGGACGAAAAATCCGATTAATCGATTTTTCGAACTCAACGAAGAAATATTTTCCATATTTAAAAATTCGAGAACTTTATTTTGGCAATTATTTTATTAATTTTTTTTTTTTTTGAAAATTCATTTTAAGAATTGGTTAGCATATTTTTTACACCCACAGCTGATTACTAGTCAGTGGGTCAGCTTCCTAATTTGAACAAGCTCAGAAGGTTGAAACTGTATGCGAAAAGTAACATTGAGAGAGTGACAAATACACAATATGTTCAACAAATAACAGAACTTTTTATTGAAATCATGGACCACGTATCTATTAAACTTTGATCATATTCAAAAGGTACAAGCGTCAGCTTTCAACCGCAGCCAACTTCATGTAAATCGTTTGACAGGTTAAAAAGTTACGCGCCTTTTATTGACAGTATGTTTCGTGCTTGTGTCGTAAAAATACAATGGAGCATAAGCAAATATTAAATTCTATGTTAAACTTGGAAAAACTTTTAGTGAGACAAAGACTTGTTTTTCAAAAAGTTAATGGTGATGATTGTTTAGCTCGTTCAAATGTATATTGGTTTAAGCGATTTAAAAATGGTCGTGAAGATTTGAATGATGATGAAAGACCTGGTCGTCCAGAAGCAAGTAATCGTGCTGAATTGGTGGAAAAAGTCCGCGAAATCATTTCTGTTGATGGAAATTTCACTGTAAGAATGTTGGCTGAGGAATTAAGTTCATCTACTTGTACTATTTGGAAAATTTTAACTGACGATTTGGGAAAAAGTTTGTGCACGCTTTGTTCCACACCAATTAAATGAAGATCAAGAAATCGCTTGTGTAGAGCATTGTAAAGACATCATTTCAACAGCTGAAAGCAATTCGGTTTTTCTTGATTCGATCATAACTGGTGACGAAATATGGTGCTTCAAATATGACCCTGAAACTTAGCATCAATCTGCAGAATGGAAGACGAAAGGGGAGCCAAAAGCAAAGAAATTGCGTTTTCAGAAGTCAAGAATCAAAAGAATGTTGATCATGTTCTACGATTCCAAGGGTATTGTACCCAAGGCATTTGTTGCAGAAGGTCAAACTATTAATGGAGAATACTATTTACAAGTTTTATATCGTTTGTGGTCAAGAATTGTTCGTGTAAGACCTGAATATCCAGAGGGGAAACAGCTGTTTTTATTGCATGATAATGCACCTCACAAAACTAAAAATGTTCGTGAATGAACATATTTGTGTCATCGACCACCCTCCGTATTCTCCTGATCTATCACCATGCGACTGTTTTCTGTTCCCTAAATTGAAAACTGCCATGAAAGGTGTGTTTTATGATGATATTCCAGCAATTCAAGCAGCCGTGACACAGGTGTTCAATAACATTCCCTTAGATGGAAATATAAAAAAGTCCATGCAGAAATTGGTTGATCGTTCTGAACGTTGTATCGAGTTAAATGGATACTATTTTGAATAAAAAATAACTTTCAAACATAGTACGATACGTGTTTTATTATACATCTGAAAAGTTATGTTATTTATTGAACATACTGTGAACAATAATAAAATTGTAATAAAAGTATACATATATTTTATAAATGTATTGAAGTTAGGTAAGTCTACCACTAAAAAATAATATTTTTGTGAAACTATGGAAAATGTAGCCAAAATAGTCTAGCCACACTACTTCTATAGCGAAGTAAATCAAACAAAATGGTTTGTGATTTTGTGTATTTACCACTTAATTTCTAAAATATGAAATTCATTTACATAAATATTTACTTTAATCAGTGATAACCAGTCTATTAAATGGTGAATATCAAATATTGCTTAAATCTACAGTAAATTCTCGAAATGCTAGTAAAAAACAAAATATGTAACTGAATATGTAAATAAAATTTATATTTATATTTATATTTGTATTGTATTTATATACACTCGGGTTCACATATTTAAGTCGGTTTGTCTTTTTGCAATAATCGCATTTTTTTGTTTACAATAATGTACTACATTTGGTTAAAAAAACCGTATAAATCAAAGTTCGAAACTTTGTAAAAATTTACAAAAATTCGTTAAATTTAAAATCATTTAGAGCCTTGGCCAAAAGCAAATGGCACCCAACTAAAATACGAGTAATTCGAGATGTGACTACAAAAGTGGCCGCTGCTCTTTTTCAAATATCTCATTAGTGTGTTTAGCCTTTGATTACATCAATAAATTGCATTATGGGAAAAGCCATGACACACTTGGAACGTAAAGCTTAAAAAGTTGCATTTCTGAAGGTGTACTTAAGGGGGTCCTCTCATCAGTGGATTCAAAAAAGGGTGTTTCTTCTCAATTTTTTTTTTGAGGCGAAAAAAGCGACACACCGGAAAAATCTTTTGTATTTATTTAAAGGCATGATTGATAGCGATACCATATCGAGACCGACCTCTATGAATACCGAATCTAAGCAGCGCTGGGAGATCCGCTTTTGAGACATCCTCCAGACCCTCAAACAATGGGGCTCCCAGCCATTTTAAAAGCGTTTTTGATAATGCCGGACAAACACACAGAAGGAGTTCTAAAGTTTCCTCAACATCCTCTCTGCATTTCCTGCATTTGTCCGTGTTAGCAATCCCTATTTTGTACGCATGAGCAGCCAATAGATTATGACCTGTTAGCATACCTATGATAGTTCTGCAGTTCTTTCGCGAGAGCGTAAGCACGAATTGAGTCAGTTTTTGGTCGTTAGTTCTACACATAACTTTTGCTGTTTTGCATCTGGTTAGATTAGTCCACCTAGCTTCCACTAGAGTTTTCATGTAGTCGTCCATTTCGTTGTACCATATATAGTATTTAGCGGTTTTCGTATGTTGCTCTCTTGTTCAAATGGTAGTCTAACAACACTTTTTGCTATCTCATCTACTATTTCGTTCCCCATAATGCCTTTGTGACCCGGTACCCAATACATAAGCAGCCTACTGTTTGCGGCTAGCCTTTCTATGGCCTCCCTGCTCCGTTGAACATTTTTAGACTTAATACAATATGAACTCTTTGCTTTTATTGTTGCTTGAATGTCCACGTATATATTAATTGTTGAGTTGTTTCTTGTTCTAGTAGAGGCTTGTTCCGCGGCTTTCCCCACAGCAAAAACTTCCGCTTGGAATATACTGCTGTGGTCTGGAAGGTTGATAGGCTGCCGTATCCCTAGTTTTGAGCAGTAAATACCCGCTCTCACTCCATCTGAGGTTTTAGAGCCGTCTGTATAGAAGTGAAAAGTTCTATGGCCAGGCTTCATGCCTTTGTGCCATTCCTCCTCTTCAATTGTAGTGCGAAACCTTATCTCCCAATTAAAGTACGGATTCATGTAATCCATGCAAAATGAGCTCCACTTTCCTATTGAGCTGGGACCGAAGGTTCTGTAGGTGAATACTCCAGCAGCCACCAACCTCCTCGCGGATTTCTTTGCTAGGTTTTCCGCCATAAGGTCAGTAGGCGCCATGCTGAGTATCATTTCCAGCGCCGCCGTTGGACTGGTTTTCATCGCACAGAGCAGCGAGTCGTTCAGTCCTTTCCAGTGGCATTAAGTATGTCAGTTTTCTTGTCGCAGTCCACTATACTAAGGTCCATAAAGCAATATCGGTCTAACTACTGCTGTGTAGCACCAATGCATCAGAGAGGGTGATAGACTCCAAGTAACGCCCAGCATTATTTTACATGCGTGCAGCGTATTACTGACCTTTCCCACCCTTTCTTCAACATTGTGCTTCCACAACAATTTACTATCTACATAGTATTCCTCCGAGGTACCTTGCATGATCTTTGAGAAGTAGTTCGTTGTTGCCTAGCTTCGGGAGCTTTAACATAAATAAAAAAACAAAATGGCGGACAAATGAGGGATCTCGCGCAGCTTCTCGTTGCGCGCTAGTAAAACGGCGTGTAAGATTACGGTCGTAGTTTTCGCCTGAAGTTCAAAAGAAAAATATTGTCTTATTCAGAAGACTTTCCCGCATATAATAGACTACTCTTGTATAAAAATATGAGAAAATGAACACACAATTAATTATTGAAAAAAGTGCTTTTTTTGGCTTTTTTTCAAAAAAGGTGTCTAATAACATTAAAAAAGGAATTTTTTGTTGTATTTTGTTAGTTAATTAGTTACGCATTTTAATTATCTTTATATAGATTATCGGTTTGAAACGATAGTTTTCGCCGCTTTTTTAAACCTTACACGCCATTTTCAAAAACATGGTTTTTAGAAAACGTGTTCAAAGTTTTCCGAAGGAGGATAGTATACTCACACCAGGGACGGTACACAGGCCTGTAACTCCAAAATCATTTTGAATTCCGCTATATAATTTTGAGGGCATATTCTCCTATAATATAAAAAAATTTATAAAAAAAATATCGATTTTTTGAGCCGACTGATAAGAGCCTTCCTTAAGGGGTTAGCGGTAGTCGGGCGCTCCGGAATCGATAGCAAAACTTTAAATGCGTTTTTCTCAAAACTGTGTTCTTAAAACAGGGGATCACTGTAACTTAAAAACCGCTTGATAGATTTCAATACAATTTATAATGCTTTTAAAGAACATAAAAGAATCGTGCCTGATCAAAGGTTTTTTTTTTCAAAAATTTCGATTTTTTTTTAACAATTTATTGTCGGTTTTTTTTCTCGAAAATCTGAAAAATATTTACTGAGGCCGCCATTTGGTTAATTTTGAAAAAAAGCTTCGATCAGGCACAAGATTATTTATTAATAAAACTAATTTTTCTTGGCCGGTTGATTTAAGATGAGTCTTCAGGAGTTGTGACGATCACCGCAAGAGACTTCTGGAGAAACGAGAAAATTGTCAAAAATCAAATAGAATTTCAAGCTACTTGTTGCTGTCACTTTATTAGACTAAAATTTAATGCACTATAAAACTTTATTATATTTTATATAGGTACATATATAAGTACACTGCTGGTCTTAGGTTAGACGCACGTTTAGTTGCATACAACTTTGCTTCATATTTATTTATTAAAGGACGATAGAAAAGAAGTTGATACGCAAAAACATTTCTCATTTAATGATACTTTAAATATAATATTCAAATGATTATACATATTTAACAAAATTGTGTTTTTCAAACATTTTCTTAAAGCTACTCAAAATAAGGCGAATTTTTCTTGGTCATTAGAATAGACGCACTTTGGCTTTTTAATTTTTATAAGAAAAGTATTTGGATTTTAACTTAAATTACTATTTGATTTATTTGAAAAAAAAAAAAATAAAAATAATTTCAGTAATGAGTACTGCCTCCTTTGTTAGTAATAACTTCATAAATCCGGTCCTTCATAGAATGATACAAGGAATCTATGTAGTTCAAAGAAATCTCGCTCCAAGCACGTTTAATATCTGCAGTTAATGTTTCCTTATCTTCGTATTGCTTCCCTCCTTCGTATACCTTCTGTGTTAGCCAACCCCAAACATTTTCAATTACGTTAAGATCTGGAGAATATGGTGGCCAGGTCATGATATTAACGTTTTGACTCGAAATAAAAGATTTTACTACTCGAGAGTTATGAATAGGAGCATTGTCTTGTTGAAAAATCCAAGGAATTGGTCCAAAGAGGTCTTTTAATTTTGGAAATACGGACTCCAACAATGTTTTGAAGCGATCGCCGTTCATCTTTTGATCGATAAAAATCAAGTCAATTGTTCCATAAAACGTGATAGCACCCCACACCATTATTCCCACTTCTCGGCTATGGTGGCGACTTAAATATAGCTCATCTTTCCGCAAGTTGTGATAATAATATTGAAATCCATCAGGGCCATCTAAATTAAAACGTTTTTATCAGTAAATACAACTGAACGCCAATCATTTAGTCAAGTGTTAGATTGGACAGTCCACGTCATGTATTCTTTCGCGAATTGAAGCCGGTTTTCTTTGCGTATTGCATTCAAAGGGGGTTTTTTCTTGATTTTTAGACGCTTCAGGTGTTCTGCATTTCTGATCGTACGCTGAACAGTTGATAGGCTTGCTTTTACTTCAGCCAATTCCTTGATCTTAGCAGCAGATTTAGTCGAATTCGAAGCAATTCTAACAATTTGGAGTACTGCTTGTTTTGATAGTGCCTTTTCTTCCCCTTTGAAGTTATTTCCATATGCCTCTCGATCCTTCAAATATCTGTCAACAGTTCTGGAGCTGCGATTTATTTGTTTGGCAATGTTCCGATTGGACAGTCCTTGGGAGTGAAGAAAGTCTACTTTTTTACGTTCCAATAAGCTCATAACAGCAGCTTTTCCCATTTTTTTCTTCAAATGTAGCTCGAAAACACTTTATTTGTTTATTTTTGATATTTTTTCAGTACGAAAGCTTACACTTGTCCAGTGGACAATGTCCACGCAATACGAAGAAATTTAAGCTGCGTCTAATTCAATGACCAACCGAAAACACGTGTGATTGCCATAGAAATTTCTATATCCTCCGAATGTACAGTTATATTTTCGCAAATCAACCAGCTGTCAGCATTTTTTTTTCGAACAAGATTCGCACTTTGATAAGAAAAGCATTTTGGACAATTAGAACAAGCATGATAATAAATAATTGATTTTGTTTAAAAAAAACGATGATGCGTCTAACCTAAGTGTATATGTAATTTTTATTATATTAATTCACGAAAAAATTTACAAAAAAAAAAAAATATTGAGATTTTGGCAAAAAGTTCAAGTGGTTTAATTCTGTGAGCACAAGTGTGTGCACTCATTTATGCTCCCATATGCCTTGTACATGTATTGAAATTCGAAAACAAATACAAGTTCGAATGCGTAGATGCTCGCAAAATACTTATGCAGATGCCTGGTCAGATAAAGCTCAGTGAGACAAACAAACGATGGTCTATCCAGACAAATGAACTTTGACTTAAGAGTATCATCGCCATAACAGCATAAATTACAAAGTGTTGTTGGCCAGTCAACAGCCAGTCATTTCCTTGTAAAAAGTTCGTAAACATACCTATAAAGAAGGACAGAAATGAAATTACGTAATTTCATGCAAAATGGCTAGTCTGGTTGTTTTTTTGTTGAGCAAAATTTCTTTGGATGCTCTGCGATATCCTTGTGGAGTGATTTGGATAGACTAAATACACTCTTATGTGTGTGAATATACGAGTATATATGTGTGTATGTATGTGTATGTTCGTGCATATTTAAGGTTTTGCATGCTTTTCTGTTGACTTTTAGTTTTGCTTTCACATAACTTAATTTTAACTTATCTACGCGCATATAAATAAAATTTAAGTGTCTGTAAGCGATGTTGAAGTAAAAGTTTTCTTTTAAGCTCATGCGGCTACTCGCTTCCGACTACTATGCACAGAAGGAGTTTAAAATTTTTATTTGGTATGTTTCTCTGTCCGGCTGTTTGTTCGGGTAGGCACAATCTTTGCTCTTGAGACTTTCATTGATAGCTGAAATTACTGTCGCTTCAGTTACATAGAGCTATCGTCAAGATATTGTAAAAGTCTTATTTATGGTCCTATTTTTTCGCAGTTCAAAAAAAATTTGAAAAATACAAAAAAAAAAAAGTAATTGCCGCGTAAATTTCAGGCCGAACTGATGGCAATAACGAAAGCCGCGACACTGGTAAGCTACTTATCCTTGAAGAAATCGTGAGAAAAGCAAACGAAAGATGGCGTAATGAAGGCACCTGCAAAATCGCCCATCAAATCTGGCCGACTCTCAATGCTAAACGCACAGAATCTTTGCTAAGCCAAAATAAACACAGTCTTAGCACACTGATTTCAATCATAACGGGACATTGTCTAATAGGTAGGCACGCTCAAAGGATGGGTGTGCACGCACATGACTTCTGTAGAAGTTATCTTGATGAGGAAGAGGAAGAGACAATCTTACACCTTCTGTGCCATTGTCCTGCTCTATCCAGACAGAGATTTGCTATTCTAGGCACACAATTTTTTAACGAATTGGAAGATCTCAGTTCCGCAGAAATTTTGAGAAGCACACACTGGTTTTAGGAGAAATAGGGAAAGCTCCCCACGCGACATCACAATGGGCTATGAGCTTGAGTGTGTCCCACAGGACAACCGCTTCAACCTAACCTAACCTAACCCAAACTTCTGTTTGGTGTTTGACTGAGCTCCTCTATCCATTTGTAATATGTGTCTTGATGTTGTTCCACAAATGGAGAGACCTACAATTTCAAACCGACTACGAACGGCAAATATTTTTGAGGAGGTTTGAGATTTATACATCCATAAAATGAAAGAATGTTTTTCGATATTTTTTTTCTTTGTAACTTGAATATATTAAAATACTAGCATTCCCCAGTGGGCTTCGCACCACCATACATAAAATGTTTTTTTTATATCGCAAGAAATTTTTCATATTAAGTTTTCTTTATAGAACTCGTAAAATGTTTAAACAGTTGAATTAGTTGATTTTTTTCATTCAACATCCTTTCTACAGATGTACTTTTTTAAAATTTGATTGTGGTGGTCACCTATATACAGGTAAGGTGAAAGAGCCGATAAAAACTTGTAATTAAACTTTGATTCTTTAGTTTCCATTTCAATTTTTTACGCTAAATAAATGATGCTAAAATAAATAAAGTTAAAAATGTTTTTCCAGTTCCTTGAATGCTCCAGTTTTTATTATATTTTCGCCCAAAATTAATATTAACATAATACACTTACAACCACAACAGTACAACAGAAACGCTCATAAGCGGCTGTGTATTTGTTATTGTTTTTCCCATACAGGCATTTCGTATGAGAGGAAACCATTACTCACAAAAAATATCATAACTCAGGAACGGCTGCACCCCCCTTTTCTGCCATTCGAGGGAGTACATATGGCAACGCACCTCCCAAATACATATAGTTTCACAATTAAATCCATTAGTGCTTTACATTTTTGCCAAAATGGATACTCATGTGGTTAAAACACATTCTAGGGCTATCCAGGTCCACGTTTTGGTCTATATCTCGAGACCCTAGTTACGGAGGGGCATTAAAAATACTCTATACTATAGAATCATCAGCAGCTTCCATTTGCTACCCATATTGTACAAACACATCCTAGGGTTACCCGGGTCGACGTTTTGGATTATATCTCGAGACCCTAGTCACGGAACGGTATGAAAAATACTCTATACTATAGAAATCATCAACAGCTTCCATTTGCTACCCATATTGTACAAACACATCCTTAAGTTATCGGAGCCCACATTTTGGGCGATATCTCGAGACCCTAGTCACGGATCGGCATCAAAAATACTCTATACTATAGAATCATCAGCAGCTTCCATTTGCTACCCATATTGTACAAACACATCCTAGGGTTACCCGGGTCCACGTTTTGGATTATATCTCGAGACCCTAGTCACGGAACGGTATGAAAAATACTCTATACTATAGAAATCATCAACAGCTTCCATTTGCTACCCATATTGTACAAACACATCCTTAAGTTATCGGGGTCCACATTTTGGGCGATATCTCGAGACCCTAGTTACGGAGGGGCATTAAAAATACTCTATACTATAGAATCATCAGCAGCTTCCATTTGCTACCCATATTGTACAAACACATCCTAGGGTTACCCGGGTCCACGTTTTGGATTATATCTCGAGACCCTAGTCACGGAACGGTATGAAAAATACTTTATACTATAGAAATCATCAACAGCTTCCATTTGCTACCCATATTGTACGAACACATCCTTAACTTATCGGAGCCCACATTTTGGGCGATATCTCGAGACCCTAGTTACGGATCGGCATCAAAAATACTCTATACTATAGAATCATCAGCAGCTTCCATTTGCTACCCATATTGTACAAACACATCCTAGGGTTACCCGGGTCCAAGTTTTTGATTATATCTCGAGACCCTAGTCACGGAACGGTATGAAAAAATACTATAGAAATCATCAACAGCTCCCATTTGCTACCCATATTGTTCGAACACATCCTTAACTTATCGGGGTCCACATTTTGGGCGATATCTCGAGACCCTAGTCACGGAGCGGCATCAAAAATACTCTATACTATAGAATCATCAACAGCTTCCATTTGCTACCCATATTGTACAAACACATCCTAGGGTTACCCGGGTTCACGTTTTGGCCTATTTCTCGAGATCCTGGTATCCGATTCTTAAAATTTTAAAACACAAACTATCTACTGAATAGTCCAAACAAAGCCTTAAAATTTGGTTTGGCTAGGTGAGCCCGTTCTTGAGTTATAAGATTACCAAGGAAATGTAACTTCTTTTTATATATATAGATAGGTAAATCGTTTATCTCAAAAAATATAAAATTTTGTATGAGATAGCGAATAAATGTTTGTGGATACTTCTGCAATCGCCTCCTACGTAAACGAATATGCCCCCTGCTGTCCAACTAGCGAACATCATACACATACGACTCTAAAGCATCCCATGCAGTTACAATGCAAGTATGAGTCGGCTGCTGTGAGTGCAGTTAGCACCAAAGATCATACGCATCGCTTGCAGTTATTGGGAGAGCGAGTGAAGTTAACAGCGAATATCATACGCATCACTCGCAGTTGCTATGCAAGTGGGAGTCGATTGCTGTGAGAGCGAACAGAGCAGTTAACAGTAAAGAGTTCAATTAAAAGTGAAGTTCAACTTCATCCGATTAGAATTGGTTAATAAGAGTTCTTTTCAAATGGACCAGCTTGGAGTTGGCTACGATTGCTAGTGCTGCTCAGCTTACAAGATTATTGTAAATTCTTTTGTTAGGAAATGAATATTTTATAATTTATACAGAATGCAAATGTTTGGCAAATATTAAACTGTTAACTGGCTCTCAGCAATTTCGGATGTTTGCTGACGTAACCGTTGTTGTGAGAGCGGTTTTCTTACGAAAACATTGGAATTGTGTTGGTGATATACGAAAGAAATCTACGCAGTATTCACTCACTGATTGGACGAGTGTGTGAATACGTGTGAAGTGAGCGGACAGAATTCTGCTGCCAAGTCGGCAGTGACATGACAACCGAAGATACCCACACAATTTGGATTCGGATGGCCAAACTTGATAATCTTCCATCCTTGACTGCAATCAGCTATATGAAGAGGAAGAATTACTAACTCAAAAATGGAAAATTTAAATTAGGCGCATAGTACACGATTTGGTTGGTCATAAATGGCATACATACCTGATGAGCTCTACAAAAATGACATCGCTCTCTCCGCGAAAATTCTATCTCGCATTATAACAGCTGCCTGAAAATAAGAATTCTTCCTGCAAGAATGAAAATAAGAAATTATAATAAAGCTAGCAAAAAGGCGACCTTAAAAACTGCAACAATGGGAGGGGCATTTGCGTGCTCCCCGCAGTAGCTAAACTTCTTCTTCTTGATTGGCGCGATAACCGCTTACGCGATTTTGGCCGAGTTTAACAAAGCGCACCAGTCGTTTCTTTCTCGTGATAACCGGCGCGAGTTGGACACACCAAGTGAAGTCAAGTCCTTCTCCATCTGATCTTTCCAACACAAAGAAGGCCTTCCTCTTCCTCTGCTACCACCAACTGGTACCGCGTCGAATACTTTCAGAGCCGGAGCGTTTGTATCCATTCGGACGACATGACCCAGCCAGGATCTCTCAAGCACTCCAAGCGTCGCTTCATCGGATGTTGTCATCGTCCACGCTTCTGCGCCATACGTTAGGATGGGTATGATGAGAGCGTTGAAGAGTGTTAGTTTTGTTCGTCGGGAGGTGAATTTACTGCTCAGTTGCCTACTTAGTCCAAAGTAGCATTTGTTGGCAAGAGAGATTCTATGTTGGATTTCAAGGCTGACATTGTTATCGGTGTTAATGCTGGTTCCTAAGTATATGAAGTCCTTTACAACCTCGAAATCATAACTCTCAGCAATGACGTGGGTGCCCATACGCGAGTGCGCCGACTGTTTTTTGATGACAGGAGGTACTTCGTTTTCTCCTCGTTCACCACCAGACCCATTCGCTTTGCCTCTTTATCCAGTTTGGAGAAGGCAGAACTAACAGCGCGGTTGCTAAGGCTGATGATGTGGCTAAACTTAGTGCGCGTATAATTCTTAACCGGCTAAAACACCAGCTGGAAGCAACTATTAGCTCCTCCCAGGTCGATTTTCGCAGTGGCTCCTCCAATGCCGACTAAATAAATAGCCTCAGAATTATCAGTGAGCAATGTGGTGAATTTAATTCTAACCTGAATCGTGTTCATTGGCTTTGAAAAAGCCTTTGACAGTGTCAAGCGAGGAGAATCGGTATCCCTGAAAAACTTCTTGCGCTTATAAGAGAGAGCTACATTGACGCAAGTTGCTACGTCCTTGGTAAGGAAAAACTGTCGGACGCCTTTCTCGTGCTAAGTGTTGTAAGGCAAGGCTGCATTCTGTCACCAATTCTCTTTTTTCTTGTCATAGGAGACGTCTTGAGCGCTACTTCTAGCAACCAAAACCAACAGAGAGGCATCCAATGGCGGATAAATAACATATTCCTCAGATACCTCGCATATGCTGATAACATCTGTTTGACGTTATGGATTTTGTCGACAAACTAAACGCATAGCTAAACTGCTTACTCTACCACTGCTTTGTAGTCAGCGATGAAGGAAATATTCATCACATGTGACAAGCCACATTTGATGCAATTTTTAGCCACACTTGACTAATCAAACTTGATGCAAATTTCTATCAAATATAAATGAGAATCGAACCCGTTTCCCGTAGTTGTTTTTTAACTCAATCAAATAGAAAAAAATCGCATGAAGCCATGTCTACATACGATGAATTCGATGGCTGTTGGATGGTACAACTGTGAGAAATTTGAAAAAAAAAGTTCCAAAAAAAAAAAAAAGATTTGCCAACAAGACAGTTTTTGGATCAATTTGTTAACCGTGCTCGTGAAAGAGGATCGTTAATGGATAAAACAACACGTCAACGTGCTCCTTCAGTGCGTACACCCGAAAACATTGTTGCTGTAGCCGAAAATGTGCGTGAACATCCAACAACCTCAACTCGTCATCGCTCTCAAGAATTGAACATTTCACGCACTTCTTTGAGGAGAATTTTGCATAAGGACCTCGGTATGAAGGCTTACAAAGTTCAATTGGTGCAAGAACTGAAGTCTAATGACCATCCAATGCGTTTTCGGTTCGCTCGATGAGCAGAAAATCGTTTGACCGAGGATGAGCATTTTTACCGAAAAATCATCTTTCACACGTTACTGTAGAGAAGCAAATGCATCCACAGCGAGTCACTGTTTGGTGCGGTTTGTGGTCTGGCGGCATCATCGGGACATTTTTTTCGAAAATCAGCGAGGAGCCGCGGTTACAGTAAATGGCGAGCGTTACCGTGACATGCTCAACGAGTTGCTTCCAAAAATTGAAGATGATGACATGGACGACATTTGGTTTCAACAGGACGGTGCAACTTGTCACACTGCCAAAGTTACACTCCAGCTTTTGGCTACCGTTTTTGAAAACCGAATAATCAGCCGAAATTCCGATATCAATTGGCCGCCTCGGAGCTGTGACTTAAGCCCGTTGGACTATTTTTTGTGGGGAGCCGTTAAGGACAAATGCTATGCGAACCATCCAGAGACGATTGATGCTTTAAAACACGAAATCGAAGTTGCCATTCATGAAATTTCCTTTTCCTCCTTTTCCTCTACGTTACATATTTTTTCTCTCTCGCGGAACGAAAATGCCCAAAACGTTGCATGACCTTGAACTTTTACTCTCCATTCTCACTCGTCCATCGACGCCTAAGAAGTTTCACTTCAAAAATATTAACTTTTTAATCAGAATCGTTACTATCTATCTAATTTATTTACTCATAGTAATAAAGTGCCAGTTTGAAGTGCTTTAAAGTTCTCATTAAATTTTTATAATATTTTGCGAAATTTATTCCAAAATTATTAAGTTTTAATTATTTTTAGTTGAACCAACTGAGAAAATGAATATAAGGAATTCACTTCAATTATCATCTGCCCAAGAAAATCGGCAGTGGTTGCTAGTAATACAACTTTTATTGCAACTAAACACTGTCGCCATCGCTTTGAACGTCTCTGGTTTGATGGATCACAGCAGCGCAGTAAAAAATGATTTGTTTGCAGCTGTAACTAACTCGAATGGACGCCCCTTTAGATTAGTCATCTATGATCCACGGACGGGCCAAGAATCGACTGCACTGGAATATATGCGGAGTGGTGGCCAGAGTGTGGTGGACTTGACGCAACTATGGCAGCCCTGCCGGTGCACCAACAGCGCATGCCGATGTTGTTTGGGACTAAAACTGGGCGAATCGCTGAACAATAATTGTGAGTGGGTACTTACGTATGTTTGTATTTGAAATTTTATATTATGTAAAATTGCATGAAGATAAAGGCAGATAAAGCCGGTGAGAAGGAAGGTGAAAGTGAGAAAGTAAATTGCCATATTTTCTTATCAAGCAATCAAATAGAGATCGGCGCTTTGATGCGTTGATTCAATGGAAGTCTTGATACAAGTCTGTTTACTGAAAACAAATATTTTAGTAAAAAAATGTCAAAAACAAAGGATAAGAGTCAATATTTTTGCAGCTTAAAAGAAGATATTTAATTTTTTTGATGGAGAGAAGTGGCTGTACGCTTATTTGGATGCTTTTTCAAACTGAACAACTTTCTGACAGTGAAATTCGATTTTGCTAGATTTTTTTCTATAGTTCCGAGTTCTACAATGAAACTAAAGAGGATTCGGGGATTTATTAAAACATTTTTTTTTTTAAATTAATGGAATCAAATTTTGCGATTTTTGGCATGCAGACTTATTTTGTAAAAATCATAACTCCAGTTCTATTTTTTTCTAACTGAAATGCTCCATTTTAGATATTATATAAACAGAAATATAAAGAAAAATTTGCTATTGCAGTTAATTCTATTGCCATGGAGACGCTTGATATTATATTTCTGGAACTTAACAGAGCATTTAACTGCAGCTAAGTTATTGATAGCGATAGACTAAAATAAATAAATATCTATTTTTGTAAATTTTAAATACAAAGTTTACTAGAACCCACTCTCAGAGTGTACTAAGTTCGGGCGCGTCGCCACACCCCTTTTTTACCATCAATCAATGAATGTAACGGTGAAGTAATCTCTCTGAAACCCGAAATAAACTACATTTACATCTACAAAAATATACATACAGCAGAAAAGTTTCTTATCTATTAAACGTAATTTGCCTCTCCTCTCATCCGCAGTTTGCTTCTCTGCGCAATTCATTCCCTCAGAATTGGCAATACGGCTCGATATGTGCCTTAATGAACGGTACAGCCTTAGTAGGACCATTGCTCTAATTGCACCACCCGCCGCTTGCATGCCGCTACTGACACCACTACCGATTTATATTTGCCTGCGCATAGACAATATTCGCCTCATCAACGGGAATGTAAATATGTGCGCGACTCTTCTGCTCCGCGTACTTCTGTACGATTTGATGCAATTCTCTTTCGGCTGCTTGCGATTCGGCAGAGATGGTTTGATATCCATCACATTTCAGTGGACTCGGCAAATGCTACTTCCATATTAGAAAATGAAACGCCTGAAGACGAAATGGATACTAACGTGGTGAAATGTGGAATATAAATATAAATGATTTTAATTTTTAAGAATACTCCACTTTTTCCATTATTGCGCGGCTTATTGTGTTTTTATTTTAAAATATAGTTTTTAAGTATTTTATTAAGAGAATAACAAAACAATTTTGAATTAAAAAAATTATCAAAAAGTACTTAAGAGAAATTAAAGTTTACTTTAATATGCCTAAAATAGAAGAAAAAAAAACTAAGTTCAGCTGAGACAGCTCTTCGTGAGGCTCTAAGCTCGACTGAGAGAAGCATAGAATACTAACTCTACTCACTGGTCGCCTTTCTGGCATTTAACAACGTGAGATAATTTATAAGATTCTCAGCATGCCCGCCCTATCGTACGGCGCAGAAGCTTGGACGATGACAACATCCGATCAGACTTCCCTTGGAGTGTTTGAGAGAAAGATTCTGCGCTAGATTTTTGAACCTTTGGAACGATGAACTGTATGAGCTTTACGACGTCATAGACATATCGCAGCGAATAAAGAACCAGCGACTGCGTTGGCTGCGTCATGTCGCCCGGAAGGAACAACCACCTCGGCTCTGAAAGTTTTCGATGTGATACCAGCTGGTGGTAGCAGAGGAAGAGAAAGGCCTCCTTTGCGTTGGAAAGATCAGGTGGAGAAGGACTTGACTCCACTTGGTGTGCCCAATTGCCGTCGGTTAGCATGAGAAGGAAGAGTGAGAGTTAAGCAAAGCTCGCCAGTCATGAGCTTTGCTTAACTCGGCCAAAATCGCTTAAGCGGTTATCGCGCCAATCAAGAACTGGGACTACTCAGCAATTGGGGCACAGACTTTGGTTTAAGTGTGAACCCGAGGAAAACTGATACTAAACCATGATACCAAACTTTAATGTCTCAAAATTAGACGTCATTAGTTTTACGCTAGCCCAACAAGCAAAATACTGAGGTATTATCCTAAAGGCACGGCTTGATGAACCTGTTCAAGGATGGCTCAAAATGAGATGGAAAGATTGGTGGAGTAGTATTTTGCAAGGAGCTTTCCATCAGACTCAACCTCAGGTTACCGGACCACTGCAGTGTACTCCAAGCAGAGGTAGGGGAGCTGATTGGCTGCTCACTTGCGTAATAACTGTCACGGAGGTTAGTATCTACTCCGATAGCCAGGTGGCAATCAGAGCCCTAGACTCGATGATGGTACACTCGAAATTGGTTGGGGAATGCATGACTTCACTTTCAATTGCGTTCGAATTCTTCGTTATGAGGCTGGGTGCCTGGCTATAGCGACATTGCAGGTAACTGCGAGGCAGATGAGCTGGCTAGACAAGGGACTGGCGAGGTAGTTACTCCGAAAAACGAGAGGATTGAGATTACGTAGACTTTCTGCGGTCTCCTCCTAGAGAGGTGGGTTTCGTGTCAACTCAGGGATCGCAGGGCAATTAAACACACTTGTAAGGTCGGGAGGGCCTTTTCTATATCGCGAACAATTGTGTGTAGTGCTGGGATTATTGAGATAAAAGACGTAAAACTGATTGGCTTATAGGATTTCGATGACTCAGGAAGCTTATCGCCTCCCTTTGGTGGGAATAATACTTTGACCTCCCGCCAAATCTTAGGGACATAACCCAAACTAAGACTTGATCTGAATATTTGTACCAGAATTTGTATTAATTTCATAGTGCCCTTGGAGAGCAGCGCTGGAAAAATATCATCTGGTCCGCGTGATTTGTAGAGTTTGAACGAGTTGATTTCCCACTCTACCCTTTCGTAGTTTACTATTCTGTAGATAGTAGGATTTTTGACCTAAACAGAGTGTGTGTGTTGACCTGAACAGGGGGTGCCAGATCAGTGCCACAGGTTGCGTTAAGCTTACAGTCGGAAAGTGAGTTCTGAGAGGAACCTCTAGTGTTCAGTCGAAACTGCTTGTAAAAGTACCATCCGGTGCCTTTAGTGTGCCAATCGGGTTTGTCATTCCTTTGGTCAGTGATTTTTGTATTCTTGCCGTGTTCCAGTTCAATGCTTCATGTCACTCATCGTCTTTAACGGTCTGCTTCTATTCAACGACTGCCCACATTTTGAACAAATCAGAACATAGTATCTTCCGCAAAGATTTTTCCGCAACCAAATACCTTGTACACCGTCAAGAACTACTTCAGAAAATAAATCAAAAATGTCAGAGTTTCTAGTTAAATCAGGATTGAAAAAATGGATTTGTTGTTTTCTCCTCTTACGTAGTTATTCTATTTTTACCTTAATCCTAATTAATTCAGTTTTCTAGTCTCACTTTTGTTAGTTTTACATCAGCGAGCCGTGTAAGAATAATTGTATTATTATTTAACTTTTTAAATAAATAAATAAAAAAATTATGAAATATAGAATACGTTACAAAAAATTGTATCTGTATCAAATAAGCTGTGAGTGACTGTATGTATGCAAGTATGACTTTTGATATGATTTATGCTTTTGATTGCTTATTTACACAAAATTAATGTGCATTGGTAAAAATACACTTTTATGCAAAAGGAATTACTTCAAACGCCTGTAAGATAAGACATCAGGCACTATATTTGTATGTGTGTATGGCACATCTGCCGTAGGAATTCATGTAAGTACGTTTTTAGTATTCAGAAATAAAAACTAATTCATATAAATTCCTATTACAGACATTTCCTTTGAAATGAAATTAAACGCATTTGTACAAAGTATTTTACATGTTCGATTACTTTAGAAATTCTTAAAATTTTTATGGAAAAGTTTAAATGGAATTCCATAAAATTTTACGAGAAAATTGAAAAATTGATAAGATAATTT
>JAYXIM010002387.1:0-18204 GCA_037575425.1 Anastrepha fraterculus
TTCTCTTTCTCTTTCTCTTTCTCTCTCTCTTTCTCTTTCTCTTTCTCTTTCTCTTTCTCTTTCTCTTTCTCTTTCTCTTTCTCTTTCTCTTTCTCTTTCTCTTTCTCTTTCTCTTTCTCTTTCTCTTTCTCTTTCTCTTTCTCTTTCTCTTTCTCTTTCTCTTTCTATTTCTCTTTCTATTTCTCCTTCTCTTCACCTTCACTTTCACTTTCTCTACCACTTTCTCTCTCTCTTTCTCTTTCTCTTTTTCTTTTTCTTTTTCTTTTTCTTTCTCTTTCTCTTTCTCTTTCTCTTTCTCTTTCTCTTTCTCTTTCTCTTTCTCTTTCTCTTTCTCTTTCTCTTTCTCTTTCTCTTTCTCTTTCTCTTTCTCTTTCTCTTTCTCTTTCTCTTTCTCTTTCTCTTTCTCTTTCTCTTTCTCTTTCTCTTTCTTTTTCTTTTTCTTTTTCTTTTTCTTTTTCTCTTTCTCTTTCTCTTTCTCTTTCTCTTTCTCTTTCTCTTTCTCTTTCTCTTTTTCTTTCTCTTTCTCTTTCTCTTTCTCTTTCTCTTTCTCTTTCTCTTTCTCTTTCTCTTTCTCTTTCTCTTTCTCTTTCTCTTTCTCTTTCTCTTTCTCTTTCTCTTTCACTTTGCCTTTCTCTTCCCTTTCTCTTTCTCGTTCCGATTCTCTTTCCCTTTCCCTTTTCCTTTCCCATTCTCTATATCATTCTCTCCCTCTTTCTCTTCCTCTTTCTCTTTCTCTCCTTCGTTATCTTCCTCTTTATCGTTCTCGTTCTCTTTCTTCCTCTTCCTTTTCCTCGTCTCTCCAACTTCTAAAATGTTCACGGGAGAAAACTCCTGGTCTCCGGCCAAATAGCTAATGACCGGTCATACAAGCCACGACCTTCGAGGTATCCTCTTTTGAAAGGCTAAGCAGTTGTTTTGTCTTTTTCTTATTTATTTGTGACCACACTAACTTTACTATTACGCATTTGCCGTCATCTCCCCATAATCTATTCGCATCCTGGATAATGTTGTTGCCCGTCCTAGAGCCATCGGGGCAAATGCGAAAACAGTGTTTGCTGGGCTCATTTTCTGAGTTTGACCACAGTTGAGCCTCTGGCAGCACAACAGTGTATCTTTTGTCAAGGGGCATGGCAAGTATCGTTGGATCGAAGTCCATGCCTACTCTGTTGTCCAATGCCGTACAGGAGCCGTACCAATTCTTATTGTGTTTAAGCCGGATGATGGCCTTCAAGGTCTCTCCGTGGAAAAAAATATCAAGTGGTGGTAGATTAATCAGCGCATCTAATGCCGGGCCTGAAGTAGTCGGAAAAGCTTCGACGCTTTGCTAGGAGAAAGACCCCACGTTTTTTGGCACATTCGGTTTTAAAAGTCAAGGAATCAGCTGCCGAGCTAATCCGAATTAATTAATTACCATAGATTTCTATTTGGCGAGAAATCACAATAAAGTCTCCAGAATTCTTTCAGGCAAGCGACATTAATCAAGCTTCTCCTCCAGAAGTACGATGCAGTTCATGTCACTCAACGAGAGCTTAGCTAGTCTTGACCTTGCACCCTAAGACTCTTTATTTCGGCATTTGCAAAACTTTTTTAACAGAGTAAATTTGAACTCAGTAAAATCAAAAGTTCTGTATTGATCAAATATTGATCCTTACCCAAGGAAAAAGTCAACTTGTAACGAATTGAAATGACACACAGAATGACAACAAGAATTGGATATCAGTATATTCGTAAACTTTTTAGGCTACCAACATTAAGTAAAAACATTCCATTAAATAATAACAGGCACCCACTTGCAGGATATGCCTATGGACATTCATATACTATATGAATGTATTCACAAAATTTTGATATGGGAAATGCTGTTTGCTAAAGAAAAACCAAAGAAGTCGGTAACATAAACACCGTAAATAATTTATTGAGCTACTCGAAAGGTAAATAAGCGGTAACCTAATATAATAATAGAATCAGTATAAATAGGTGAGTAGCATGGCCTAGAGAAAAACAGCTTAAATTCACATACATAGAAATTTGTTGTTTCCGTGTTGGTGTTACGACAGCGGCACGTGCAGCAAACTTTGTAACTTCCGCTGTTCGCGGTGCACGCGCTGCAAATGCGATCATTTATGTATGGCTGTGAGAAAAAGAAAAACCAGCGAAAATTTTTTTTGCATACTTTCGGCGAATTTGAAATTCTTTTTCATTCTCTGCTGCCGCTGCGGTGTAACGCTTGTGTGATTTGTTTATTAGAAGATGTTGTAGGGTGAACCTGAGCACATCCCGAGATTGCACTAAGTCATAAACCCGATTTTATACTGCTTATATTTTAGGTGATGTTTTTTATTTTATCTCTTATATTTTATATATTAAACCTGGGTGATTCCCAAAACGTTGAATCTGTCAGATGAACAGCTAAATGTCGGTGTAGAAATGTACCCCAAATGAGGTTTTAAGGATTTTAAAAATTTGCTGCTCATGCTTCATTTCTTAAATTCAGTATTTCATCAATTCGTGTAACAAAAAAAAAAAAATATATAAATATATAAATATATTTTCGTTAAAAGGGCACAAACTTGTGTTAGATTGCGCGCGAGTTCGAATCAATACATTTTAAATAAGAAGTTGAGGGTAGTCAGGAGCCTGAAAAAATGTTGATTTTCAATCTTTTTTTTTTTGCTAGTCGGTTACTTTATTATACAAAAATAACAACAGGGAATTAATACATCCTGTTTTGACTTGATTTTACCAACATTTAAAAAAAAAAAAAAATAATCATCTAAAATCAATCGGACAAGAGAAATTAGTTTTATTAATAGATAATCTCGTGCCGGAACGAATCTTTGTTATTTTGTTTTCAAAATTAATAATATGGCGGCCTCAGAAAATATTTTTCAGATTTTCGAGAAAAAAACCGACAATTAATTAAAAAAAAAATCGAAATTATGGAAAAAATTATTCCATCAGGCACGATTTTTTAATGTTTTTCAAAAGTTATATAAATTTTAATGAAATCTGCCAAGCGGTTTTTAAGTTACAGTGATCACCAGTCCCAAAAACATAGTTTTGAGAAAAACGCATTTTAAGTTTTGCTATCGGTGGCTTTCAGCTACTGCTAGCTTCTTTACTCTCGAACGCTTTTTTTAATGATTGAATAACTCGGAAAGTATTTTTCGGATTCTGTTCAAATTTTCACACCATATTTTATAGATAGTATGCATTATAAAGGCAAAAAAATTCTATTTTTTCAAAATTCTGATTATACCTAACCCTATAATGTAAAGGCCATTGTACTAATCAAGTTCGTTGCTTAAGTCTTTGCTGAGAGTGCTCGTAATGATGCCTGTATATGTACATATTTATATGCACAACTGCCTGCATATAGAAAAGACTAACAACTACAACACAGTTTGGAGTAAAGCCATGTCAAGTGATCCTCGAAAATTTCACTAAGTCACGGATTTTAGGGCAAGATGTCTCTTTGTGTAGTCAAAGTCATGTTAACGCTGTTCTATAAATATTTCGCGCAAATACCAATTTTAGCAATTGTTATTAACAATCAAAGTTTTAAGCAAGATTAAATTGAAAAATTAATTACTCCAAAACTACAATAGATAATGACGTGAAACTTTGCATACCAGTCAAGTATTGTCTGTACTATTTTTTAAGTGTTAATAACTCTTTTTATTGTGACAAATAGATATATAAATAATAACTTTTTGTAATCAGTTGCATTTTTTCATGTTTTCTTCACGCTGTTAAGCAATCGGACTTACGAATAATTGTGCGGAAAACGTTTACCTTCAATAATCTGAAATTAGAATTTTGTACTTTTACTCCATTCCCGAGATATTGACAGTTTTGTAACTTGATGCGCTTTTCAGTCCTACTCAAAGTGCAGAAAGTGAGACGTAGTTGTACGCTGCTTCAGTTTGCGCGGTCCCTCAAGCCGCCGCGCAACCGATCAGCCGATGGCAGCAATGCCACCGTCGAGCGCATCAAGTTACAAAACAGTCAATATCTCGGGAATGGAGTAAAAGTACAAAATTCTAATTTCAGATTATTGAAGGTAAACGTTTTCCGCACAATTATTCGTAAGTCCGATTGCTTAACAGCGTGAAGAAAACATGAAAAAATGCAACTGATTACAAAAAATTATTATTTATTTATCTATTTGTCACAATAAAAAGAGTTATTAACACTTAAAAAATAGTACATACAATACTTGACTGGTATGCAAAATTTCACGTCATTATCTATTGTAGTTTTGGAGTAATTAATTTTTCAATTTAATTTTGCTTAAAACTTTGATTGTTAATAACAATTGCTAAAACTGGAATTTGCGCGAAATATTTATAGAACAGCGTTAACATGACTTTGACTACACAACGAGACATCTTGCGCTCAAATCCGTGACTTAGTGGAATTTTCGAGGATCACTTGACATGGCTTTACTCTTTGGTAAACTAGAGTACATACAGCTGTGAGAGTGATTTAACAATAACAATAACATTGATCACTGCTTGCCGTTTGCAGATAAAGTGAGTATAAATAGATCTTTTCATGGTTTGTCCCATGATTTGTGTGCGACCCGTCAATGATTTCGTAAGGTTGAACGAAAATAAAGTAAGTCAATAAAGTTATTGTTGAATATTAATAGCACTTAGTAATAAAAAAACCATTTTAATACGTCGCATCAATCATTGGTGTGAACTTTATAAAAATGTACGAGAATTGCAAATGTATCCAAAAAATTAAGGGTATTTCTAAAGGGACGCCCAGATGTCAGTAGTAGTAATTCCTAGACATTATTTTCTGTGTGTCATATGAAATTGGTCGCCCTTTAAGTACAAGATATCGAAAAGTTCGTAATTTTTTTGGTGGAAATAATTATCCGACTGAATCAACAATTCAAAGGTTAATGGTTTCAAGAAACTGATTTTGTTAAGGAAAGAAAAAGAACTGGCAGACCTAAAACTGAATGTTCTGTTGAGAATATTGTAATTTTTGTAGTACTTTACATATAATAGCTAAGAGTCGTATTTTGAATAAAAATAGTGAAACTTGACAGAATCTAAATTTCTACATGCTTTATTTTAAAACAACATCTAGACGTGTTTTTTTTTAGTAGAGTGTGCAATAGGCAACAACCCAAATTTATTCCCATTGTCCAACAGAACGCATTTAAGACTCCATTTCTTAGAGTCCATGAATAAACGTTACCCGTTAGAAACATAATTTTGTAATCCCATTATAGCCATTAAACCAGGTATATCTTCACAGAATACAAAGTCATCTCAGCAAAATATTTCAGAAGATTTTGTTCTCTTGTGTGGTAACAACAAATTTAAGTTTCCTTTGCTACTAAGTTTCTTTCTTGTTTAGCCTAGATGCCAAAAGTTCAGAAGCAGACTTTAATAGGCCCCTAATCTCCGATAAGCTCGCTTCAAGCATCTTGGTTGAATTGTCTTGGCGTTTCCAGGTCATACTCCAAGTCACTATCGCTACACTCGGTATTCGCTTTTAAATGCATAGGCTCCTCTTGTGAAAAGCCAGCTTGAGGTTCAGGTGATATTTGAGGGCTTAAAACACGTCTGTATGCCGACCGTAGGATAGAATATTCCCATTTGGCTCGATTTTTTCGGTTAACGCCAGTTATGTTAACCAAACAAAAATAATAGTCGTTGTAGTGGTTCACGAGATCTTTACCGATCATAGCAGTTTCGTATCTAAATCTATTCCTTTTCTCATTTGTCCACAAACTCAGTCTCAGCGCATATTTTACATGCCTTTTGAGGAATCCAAAGCTTATTTTTCATATCCATCTGGTGACCAAAGTAATTTTTGTAAGCCTCAATTATAATCGGTATTCTTTAAAATTTTACTACCGGCAAATGAAACAAAATTGATTCGGACCATTTCCACAAACTCGTCGAAGCCTTGCCAAATTATTTTCTTTATAATTTATCATCAAGCAGTAAAAAACAATGAATTATTAACGAAAGCTATATTTCGTAAACAAGAGCTGTCACAAATTAATTGACGGTATATTTAGAAGCAGCGACGTCAAATAAAGGGGTTTCCAATAACAGGTGTTATTTTGAATACTCCGCTATATTGGTAGATGTCACTCTTGAAACTCTCATTTTTTGATATTTGACAAGTAGAAACTATGCCATTAATAAAAATGGAACGATACACGCTTAAGCAACGCATTGAAATTATTAATATTCACTATAAAAATGGTGAAAATTTGGCAGAGATGGTTCGTAAAACTCGAACATATTTGGGTCATCGTGAAGCATCTTGTCGGACCGCAATACAGAAATTGGTGAACAAATTCGAGCTGGTGGGACAAGTTAGTGATGTGAAGAATAAAACTCGTGCAATTCGCCCAAGAACAGCCGGAAATATTGCTTTTGTAGCCGAAAGTGTTGAAGAAAGCCTTGGTTTGTCCATTCCTCGTCGTTCTGGAGTGGAATTAGGCATTCCACAAACATTATTACACCGTATTTTGCATAAAGGTTTGGGCCTTAAGGCTTATAAAGGCCAGTTAACTCAAGAACTCAAGCCGGCCGATCATCAACAACGTCGTGCCTTTGCTGATTGGGTGGTTGAAATGCGTGAAAATAATCCGGAATTCCATCGAAAAATCATCTTGAGTGATGAGGCCCATTTCCACCTCGGTGGCTTCGTAAACAAGCAAAATTGTCGGATCTGGGGCTCAAAAAATCCAAGAGTTATTGTTGAAAAGCCTCTCTATTCTCAACGTGTGACTGTTTGGTGCGGTTTATGATCCGGCGGAGTCATTGGACGTTACTTTTTCGAAAATGAAGCTGGAGGAACAGTTACGGTGAATGGATTGCACTATCGAGATATGATTTACGATTTTTTATGGCCGGAAGTGGATAGTATTGATCTGGACAATATTTATTTTGAACAAGACGGCGCAACGTGCCCCACAAGCAACGAAACCATTGATCTTTCACGGGAATAACACCTCTTATTGGAAAATCCTTTAGTAAAAGTTGCAATTCTGTTACCCAGTGTTTTAGATGTCGTTCTACATTCATATACAGTATGTCAATTAATTGTTTGCAAAATGAAAAAAATTCTACAAGCTCATATTTAGGCTTACGCCTCATCATCTAAAATGTCTTTTCTTAGACAATTTTTTTACAATATTAATAAAGGCAATATTCGTTACCCGTTTTACGTACAACATATACAAAAACCAAAATATTATATAACAGTAAAATAAACAAGCAGCATTACAATTCGGCAAATATTGCGTTGTCAATTAATTCTTTGCAAAATGCAAACACAACTTGAAATTAAACTGAAGCTAGCTAACGGTACTTTTATTTTGAACGCAAATAAACGCGTGTCGTAGTCATTCATTTTTAGCACACATTTAGTATGACTTATGCTTTTAAAAAGTGAACATTTTAATCAGTTAAGCAATGCCGGGCAAACGAATTAATGAAAATGTGATTCAGTTAGTTTATTTTAACTATTATAAGGGGAAGTCGGCTAAAGAGTTGGCGGAAATGTTTTCAATTAAGCTCAGAACTATTTATAATATTATTGAACGCGCAGAAAAAGAAAACTGGCTTGAATTAAAGCACTCAGGAGGCAGACCACCAAAGCTCTCTAGACGAGATCACTCAAAAATTTTAAAAAAGATCAGCGAATCCCCTCAAACGAGTCTGAGACAGTTGGCATCTGATATAAAAAATAACTGCTGAAAAACTGTAAGTCATGAGGCTGTCCGGAAAGTTTTAAGACTGCACAAATATTCTTCGCAAATAGCCAGAAAAAAATCATTACTGTCCGCAGTTAATATAGAAAAGCGGCTTAGTTTTTCTGTTGCCCATATAGACAAGCCATTGGAATATTGGGATGAAGTAATTTTTTGTGACGAGACAAAAATTATGCTGTATAGTCATGATGGACCCAGTAAAGTTTGGAGAAAGCCAAACACAGCTCTGCAACAAAAAAATATAATACCCACAGTAAAATTTGGCAAACTTTCAGTGATGGTATGGGGTTGCATCTCGTCGAATGGTGTGGGTGAGCTGCGAATTTTTAATGATATAATGACAAAGGAGTATTCCCTTGACATTCTCAAAAATGAGTTGACAAGAAGCGCGATGAAGTTTGGATTTGTTGACCCAGAAAACCCTAATAAACTAAAATACAAGTTATACCAGGATAACGACCCTAAACACAAGTCGTTGCTTTGCAGGACCTGGCTACTTTATAATTGCAGTAAAGTCATTGATACTCCAGCCCAGAGTCCCGACTTGAACACAATAGAGAATTTGTGGGCGTACTTAAAGAAGAAAGTGAGCAAACACCGCCCATCTAATAAAACCGCTCTCATCCACGCAATTCAGGTTGAATGGCTGAAACTACCAGAGACTTACGACCTGAAGAACCTTATACATTCCATGCCCCTTCGTCTGCATTCTGTAATGGAAGCTGAAGGCCGTCACACTAAATATTAAAATCACACACCTTTATTTTCCTTACAAAAGTCACATAATATTTGAATTAACTTTTTTACAGATTTTTATGTTTTTTTTTACTTATTGTTCTGAAGTTTTGAGTTTTGCTGCCATAAATATGTTAAAAATAAAAGTTACAAAAATAATGTGTATTTAAAATTTCGAAAATGTTATTTAAGTTGGTAAAATAAAGTTATTAAAATATATTTAAGAAGCTTTTATCATGTTGCAAACAATTAATTGACATACTGTACATAGACTCTCTAAGCTACATGACAACAAATTATAAATTAACTCTTTATTGATTCCGCCTATTGTTGGAATTCTGCTCTATTCGAATATTCTTTGCAGTGGACAGTTTTTAGTGCCGCTTAGCAGCTTTTTATCAGTAATCTGCTCTTCCAATGCATTTTACTTTCTAATAAAAAACAAGCATGAAAAATTAAATTGTAATAGCATTAACATACATGTACCGGGAGTGCTGCTGAAGTTCTCGGTAGTAAATAAATGTGGGTAATTCTGGTGACATAGAACCGACTGCCGTGGGAACCTAAAATTGCCCAGCTCGACGGTTACTCGGCAGTGGTCGATTTATTGATCACTAAAAGCAAAATTCAAAACTTTCTATACTTAATTAGATTTTTATTAATTCCTAGAATTTTCTTTCTTTTGCCTTCGCAAGTGATTAATAGCAACAACATAATTTTTTGGTTTACCTTTTGGAATTACTTTATTCTTTTATTGAAATAGGCATTTCAATGACTACTTACAAGCATTGGGAATTGTATTGTTATTATTTTTATTTTTTTTCATGAAAAGTAGCGCTTAATTATATTCCATTCACTCACTTTCATTTCATATACCTACATATAAGCATGTGAATATGAATCATACACCGCCGCCTACATTTGCTCCATTGACTCACCCCACTTGACTCACTCACTCTGACCTATTCACGTTTTATGTAAAATATTTTTATTTGCCTTTATGATTATGGGATACACGATGCTAATATAATACGAATTTTCATATTCCGATGCCAAGCAGCCTAGAAGCAGACTCAAAACAGACCAAGACAGTGTAGCCAGGACGTTTGCTTATTTGTTGGTGCACGCACGGATATAAATATTTAGTATGCCAATAAGCGCACATTTAAGGCTTTCACTTATCATTTATACCCTTCTGCTTTGTCTGTGATTATGAACACATACTCGTATATACATATGAAAATATCTCGCAGTGTAATCATTTTATGCTATTTTGGCATTCCTTACTGAATGGAAATTACAACCACCAAACACAAACAGGTCGCAAAACGATATACAGAGGGCTTAAGCTATATTTAGATTTAAATGAAATTATGTCAAAAACGAAAAGTACATCTTTATTAAAATTAGATTGATGAAAAAAATATAATTTTTGAAATTTCGAATTTCACGTCAAAGTACTGAAAGAAATATTTAATATATATTTTTTTGAAAATAATAAAGATTTTGTAACAAAGTCAAACATTTGCTTACAAACTCATTCTAAAAGTGTTTGCAATTCTTCTCCGTCTGTGCCTTGGCAAAGCAAAATATTTTGGTTAATAGGAGTACAAGTATGTCCACAAAAATCACGAATGTTAAGTATACGCCATGTTGAGCGTCAAATCAATTTGTTTACATTTTAGCTGAGTTTCTTTCTGATGGTGTGCATGAAGCATGCTGTCTACATACATGTGGGCGGCATAGAGAAGCAAGATGGTGTTTACTTAAATATTTGGGACGATTATTTAAAATCCATTGCTTGAATGGCAGCAAATGGGTTATGACAGCGGAAATGTACTTTGGATTATCAACAATGGTATATGCGGAGTACGCAGCAGAGATTTGCATATACTTTTCTAATAAATTTTAATATTAATGGGTGATTGAAGGGCTTTTTTTAATCTCGGCTATTCTGGGATTTTAAAACTTTAATTTTTCCTACAAAAGCTACGTCTTTCTTGCTGTGAAAATAAAATTCTTAAAAATGAAAGCCTTTTCATGAGAAGCTAAGTATTTTTTCCAATATCAAACATTTGTTATTTGGCATGCATTACACACTGCAAAATTAGATGATCATAACCGTGAATGTCACCGTTCACTTTTATTTGGGGTTTCGGTGTGCAGATAGGTTTGCAGTCCAAGAAAGCTACAAGTCCGCTTGACATGCCAAAGACGGAATTGAAATTCGCGCATTCCAGATCTCCAGATTAACTTTTGTTGGTATTTCAAATCTGCCTCAACGAAGGCACTTTTCCCAAGGAGGTAGAAAAGTGAGAGCCTTGTCCTTTCACCTAAGGGCAACAAACAGCTGGGTGAACTCGTGCCTTATGCTTACTAGACACCATTGGAAAAATTCTTGAGATAATTACTTCCGATAGGATTTCATGTTTTCAAAATACACAGGTATTTTATACACATACCAGTTCGTCTTCAGAAAATGCGGCTCAAGAGTGAATGTTATGCGTGGTAGATTTACATAGAAGCAGAGGCTATGGAGGGCAATAAGAATGGTGTAGCGGGAAGAAAGAGTACTGCAAAAAGTGGTAACTATGGACGTGAGAAATGACTTTAACATAGCCAGCTGGCAGCTTTTACTAGAAACTCTCACAAAAGTAGAGACTAGTAGAGGCCTAGTGGTGTCATTAGAGTAATTGGGAGCTATTTAATGGATCGAAAGCTTAGTGTCATCAACTTGCAACATATTTATGGATATGTAGATTACTTTATCATTCTTATCATCTTTTAATAAATAAAACAACAAAAGCGGTCCAAGCGGGGTGACAGACGCATCATATTTATGTTAATCGAAATGTACAATTTCTAGAAAGCAGGTTTTGTTTAGCCTGTGTTTTTTCTATACGATTTTTTCTTTCTGATTGCCTTTTAACCCTCAAACGTTGTTTGTGCCAATTTGTCACACTTTTCAAATTGAGGTGCACAATCCAAATGAAGTGATTTTTTTTAAAGAAGAAGATTCTTTCAATGGTTACTGACTCTATTCTCCCATACGCCATCTTAGTATGGTCCGGAGGAGGTGCTGCAAGCTAACAGGCTTACCGCACTCTGAGTAGCATGTGCGTACAGAACAGTTTCAGATGATACCATCTGCGTTGTAGCGAGTAATACGAGCAGAAGAACTTAAATGACTGTATCACTCACGTAAGCACACACCAACATCTGAAGATAAAATAACCGAGCGCGAACGTACGATAGCAAAGTGGCAAAATAGATGACATCACTCCTTCAAAGGACGATGGACGTATAAGTCCATCCCCAAAGTAGATGAATGGATGAGCAAAAAGCACGGCGAAACGGATTACTATCTCACCCAAATCCTCAGCGGACATGGTGGCTTTCTTGCGGACCTCCACCGTTTTAATCTACCAGATAATTTGACCTGAGTGCCACAGCAAAGATGAGAGTGCAGAAAACGTGACTTTTCATTGCGCTAGATTTTTGTAGGACCGCTTCGAGCTCGCAAAAGTCCTCGGCGACGTTCCCACACCAGATAACCTTGTAACGCAAATGCTGAACTCGAAAGAGAAATGGGAAGGAGTAAAACAGAAACTTATAATGGGAGCGCAAAGCGGAAGCCAAGCGAATGCGACCGATATAGAATACCCAAGAGATTCCTAGATGCATCGCCCTCATTTTGAAACAGATCTCCTGTGTTGATGACTGCATTCACGAACCGCCGACAAGCACGAACGCCTGAGGTAAAGCCTCAAGATGAACCCAAATATACGACAAGTCGATATCGAGTAACGATATTGAAAGATTCCGATGCCCTATTGGTCACAAAGCAATGGAGGCTATCGATAGCGTATAACCCCAATACGCAATTAAGAGAGGAGCCTGGGCGCAGGTACCTGGTCTGTCTAAAAGGCATAAAGACGGCTCCACCTTCATGAAATTGCTTTTAGCAGTCCCAGGGTGGAATAAGCCAAGAGGGAAGGAATGTTATAGGGCTAGTGGAAGCATGCCTCACATACCACTGGTATGACGGCACCTTTGATGATGTTTCTGACATTTTCGATTTTAACCTTCTCTGCAAACAAAAAAGAAAAAGAAAAAAGCGGTTGAGGTTAGTCTTCCGCAAATCTTTTGGACTCATTGATGAACCTTAAAAGACTCGGAAAAGGAAGAGTATGAACTTTATCCATGCTCAGAATATCGCCGCCTAACAACCTAAGTATGATTCAAGAGAATACCAGAGAGACAACCTATACCGAAACTGCTGCAGACACTGCAGAGGGTCCTCATTTACAAGGCAGGATATTGGCACATTGGGTCGCCAGTGATTCTCAGGTAGCCGTACGCTTACCATAGGCAATGTGCCCTGTGAGTACACCACCAATACTCTCAGGCCCTTTCTGCTAAGTTTTAGGAGAAAGGCCACTATTTTTCTATTTGGTTCTCTCACAAAGCTTTTGGCTGCTCTGCAGGAGCCCAACTCAGACCAAGGGCTTCTATGGGGAAGACCTCATGAAGTCGTCAATCCCTAGTTGAATCGATATAGAATTGATAACTAGAACGGGTTCAGGGCCTAGTACCATACTTGCAGAGTCTTCATTGGCCAATTTATCAGCTAACTCGTTCCCTGTAATACCACAATGTCCAGGCACCCAAATAAGACTAGCTTTGTTGTGTTTTGCAACACTGTTCAGTTTTGTCTTACATTCACTGACTAACTTCGAAGAGCAGCGTGGGTTAGCAAGGGCTTTCAGTGCAGCTGGACTGTCACTACAAATTCCAATTCTACTACATTTAAGATGGCATAGACTTCCGTTTAGAACACTGACGCCATCTGTCCTGTAGCGTAGGAGTACTTAGTGTCTTCCTCTAAGTACCATCCAGTTCCCCTACGATCTCGAGTAGTGCATCCGTCGGTGTAGAAAGTGTGCTGAAATGCTGTTAATAGGATCTCTGATCTTAACCGTTGATCTCTATCTGGGATCAAAACGTCTTACTTCCTACCGAATCATTCGTAAGGCACCCGATTGTCCGCTGGCATCGAGAACAGTATGCACCGCTGGGACAACTAGTGGCAAATCTGACAGTGGCCAGTGTTTTCTTCGTGTGCTCAGATTCCATTTAACTTGACCTTTCATCGCTTTATTTCAGCTCTTATTGTAGCTCTAGAGGTAACAAATCGAGGATGACATTAAGGGGATCACCAGACGTCGTTTTCATAGCGCCAGTGATATCAAAGCACACACTCCTCTGTCGTCTGGTTAGGAGTTTTACTCTGGAATTAACCATAGTAACCTTCTACCAGACTACGCGGAGGTATGTTGTAATGGGTCTAATCAGAATGATGTTCAACCAGTGTACTATCTCCGGTCTTAGACCCCATGTCTAGCCAAAGGTTCTCTTGCACGACCAGACGACTTTTAGTGTTCGAACGACCTTCCGACCTTTTTTAATATATATTTCCCTTTTTGAGTAGTCTAAATGTTTATAAATTCCCGTCGCGCTTGATTATTTTCATTTTGGTAAGTTGCACGCAGCGATCTTGCCAGTCTATAACGGTGATGTTTTATTCAGACTTCAGACCAAACTCCATTCCCATGTCGTTCAGATGCTTAAGCCAAAACACATTTTTCCTTAAGATGCCTTGTATTAGTTTGTGTGGGAATCTGTTGCAATTGTATTTATAAATGGTTTTCCAGATATACTTTATGTGTAGTTCTAAAGAACACATGTGGTTATCTTCTAAATTAGTTTCTAATGTTATTGCATAATTCGGAATGAAGTGGGGTTGTTTGAGGATTCTTTTAATGAAGTAACGTTGAAGTTTATTTACCTCATCGAATAAGGCATATCCCCAAACTTGCGCTGCGTAGGTTTGGATCGCTCTGCATACCGCTTGGAACAGCTTCCATTTTGATTTTAATGAAATGAATGGCTTCGCTAAAAAATCGTTCCATGTGCAATTGATTCTAGCTTTTGCTAAAGCATTTCTAGTTTCTACGTCCTTGTTGAGTGCCATTTTGGGTGTGAGAATGACACCAAGATATTTATATTCTGCTACCACTTTTATTTCCTCACCTTTGTACCACCATTTCTCAGCCTGTGAAAGCCGTCCACCTATTCTAAAGACCATCATCTCCGATTTATTTGGGCTTACTTCCATATTCCATTCAGCGCAGTTTTTCTCCGGGTTATTACATAATCATGGATTGCATGACTTTAGGGTTATCCGCCAGGAGAACAATATCATCGGCATAAACAAGAAGACGTATATTCATGCCCTCAACCAATAGACCACCTTCCAAATAGTCGTGCAAATCGTTTAGATATAAAGTGAGCAATAATGGCGACAACAGACGTCTTTGTTTCACACCAGTGCAGGTTTCAAAAGTCGGATACTTCTTTTCCCATCTAAACCGCAGATCGAGTATTCTCGTAGATATTTTCCATGAGGTTCGTTATTTTAGAACTAGATATTCTCGTCTGTCGAAGTTTATAAATCAAATATCTCCTCGGCACCCTGTCGAACGCGGCCTTGAAATCAACAAAATGTACGTAAACTTTTTGATTTTAATGAAAATTTAGATGTACAATAGACGCAAGATTATAAATGTTATCTACTGTTGAATAATTTCTTCTAAAGCCGGCTTGGAATCCTGTGAGCACGTTGTTTTTTTCTACCCAATTAGCAAGTCTTGCGTTAATCAATCCCATTAACACCTTTGCGATAGAACTCATAAAAGATATTCCCCGATAGTTACTGCCTGTATTTACATCTCCCTTTTTAAAAATTAGGAAAATCATTGTTTTCTCAAAAGTCTCATCGATTCTTCCGGTCTCAGGAATTATGTTGTACACCTTTGTTAATTCGCATATTTCGCATAATTTTAATTAAACCATTGGCAATCACACAAAGCCTAAACTTTATAAAATTTAGGATGTCACTTCTCAGCTACAATTGGGTAAATTAAAAATATTTCTTGGCACAAAAATAATTCTTCTTTCCATCTTGAACTTGACCGCGGTTGTGATGGGTACCACTGAACGACTCACGTTCAACATGTCGCGGAGAATGGCTGTAGTTTTGCCGTTTTATATAAATTTTTTTTCTAATATACTCGCATGTTCATACATACATACATCCATACAAGCTTAACCATTGCCCCAAGTATTATTTTTTGCTTCAGCAGCCAAAAAAAATTCCTGAAGAAAAATGTTTTTTTTTTTATTATTATTATTAATTTATTATATTTTTATTACAGAATGGTTACCCAAGAAGTATAACATTTTAATGGGACAAAGAAAAAAGTTACTCATACTTGTTTTTCCACAAACTAGTCTTGAATCTCCAAATATCTCTACAGGCATTAAATTCACTAATAGGGACGTGGGAATTAAACACATACACGGACGCATGGGGTTTTGCGGTTTGATGTCGGTATTTGAGCTCGTTTGTGAAATTAATAAAATGCATTTAATTACATACACACACAGCCCCTATACACATACACTTACGGAGATTTTGCAATTACGCATGTGAAATGTATGCACACACACTTACATATTCGAATGCGTTTTCAGTTTCGACTGCCACTGCGGGGTGGAGCGAAACACATTTCGGGTTGGAAAGTGGTTTTATAGCATTTCGTAATTGCAACAACCGCAAAACCACTTTGTTAATGCTGTCAAACCTTTTTGACAAACTCTACTCACACATACGCAAACGGCCAGCAGTGGGCAGTCATAATCAGCAACTGTGGCAGCAAAAAAATGCATTTCGTATTTGTGAATGCATCAAATTATGCAAATGAATGTGAAATTCAATGCCGGGCAAAATATGATGGCTTTCGCAAAATAAAAAAAAGCTAAAAATATGAGATTAGAGTGAGCTATTTTTTAAATTCATTATCAAGCGGGATGTATTCGTGCTGTGACCTAAAAGGTATTTTTGAATAACTCTTAATTAAGGTCTGCTCAATATGAGAGACCAATTCAATAAAGTACTAACCTTAGCAAGTTTATTTCTTTATTTAAGTCAATGGTGGCCCCCTTAATTAGATTTACAAGGTTACATAACAGGCTTTGGCCTCACAAGATCAAGATTAAGACTTCTAGGGAGCCGATTAAGCGCACCAAGTTTTTTAGTAAAGGGTGCGGTTAAGGAAATTAGATCTGAAAGCTACAACATAAAATAGATTATAACAGCGAATTCCTCTATTGGAAGCATTGAAACTTATTTGGCCGAGTAGATTTAAACACTCAATGGTATCAGATATTATATCCTATATTGACATCAAACTTTGAAGAAGTCTTCGGATCTCAAGTGATAAAACATGCAAGCATGCACATCGCCGTCTAAGATGGCAAGGGACTATCCAAGTGGAAGAGTTGAATATTGAATGAATTATGTTGGAAACCCCTGCTTAGTTGTAAAATATTGGGAACCCCTGATACTTGTAAAATGTTGGGAACCCTTGATTAGTTGTAAAAATATATGTATGTTGTACTATATACTTTATGTATTTGATTCCCGCTAATTCTGTGTATGCGTGTTTGTACACAACTAGTATGTCCGCACAATAGGTAACGGTCAATGCAGAGTTCCTATTTCGTTGTTTCTTGTTCGCATACATATGTACAAACGCGCATATATAGAATTAGCGCGAATTTGCATATGAATACCGCAGTGTGTCCTTCGCCGAATTTGCCGCTGCGTTAATGACTGGTACAATTTAAAAAATCAGTCGTTAGCCAGCGGAGGGAGTAGATAGACACACTGCGAAATAAACGCACGCACAGAAAGTTAAATTCGCAAACATTTATTCCCTCAATTATTTCACAAACTTTTATTTCGCAGGCTCGTTCGAAAGTACATTTGTTCGCCATTTGTTCCAGCCAGGACCTAGGTAACCATGGCGACACCAGTTTCAAAGGCCACTACACCTGCATCAGTACCCGACCAGCAAAGGGTGTCGGATGCTGGCACTGCCGTCGGTGTAGTGGATTTGCCAAGTGCTCCCGTTGCCGAGGGAGTCACCACTCGTGCTTCATCTGCCGCCCGCCAAGAAGTGATGTTTCAGGCTATGCAAAAACGCATCGCCGCGCTTGAACGTAGCCTGAAAGTTGCCCAAGACAAAATAAGGGAACACGAGTTAACCAACGAAGCCCAGCGCGCTGATGCGCAAAGTATAGCCAGTGCACCCAGCGACAGTTCCGCCAACGAATCTGCCTTGCCGTCATCAAGCCTGCCGATGACACAGATCCAGTTGCTTCAGCCGCAATCGCCGTTAATAACATGTGCTGCTACCTGTGTGCATACGGTGCAACCGCCACCGCCGCCGCCACTTCAGAACGTTACACGTTATCAGATGTACACCGCCACTCGTTCCTCACCGCTTATTTACACATCCTCAACAAATGGGACGTACAGCAGCTCGACTTTACCTCCGTGCGACACATTTGTTAGCAGTCTTCCGTCAACGGTGCCAATTTCCGCTAATGTGGGCTCCTTACCCTTGCAGTTTTCAACCCAGCCAAGGAAATTGCAAGATTTGCCGGAGTTTAGCGGGAAACCAGAGGACTGCCTGATATTTTTTACTGCCTACACCGAGTCAACCACTGTCTATGGGTACAGTTGCTTTGAAAACAACTTACGCCTGCAGAAGTGCTTAAAGGGTGAAGCCCGAGAAGCTGTTAAA
>JAYXIM010002402.1:0-10705 GCA_037575425.1 Anastrepha fraterculus
CTCATTTTACAACCAAATTCACCTTACTTTATGCCCACAGGTACGTCCAAAATTTTCAAAAAATCGATTTTTGTTTCGACGACAGTTTGAGGCGCACGGTTAGCTGACTTTCGTTTGAGGCAGCTGGCCACGAGTGAAATGCACTTGAAAGTTTAAACTCAGTTTTCTCGAAACTCCGGCACGGTCTGCATGATAACTCATACAGCTGTTAATCTTTTTTGATGCAGTTTTATTTTTAAATATTCAAAGTCTTTTCTCTATAGATTTGATTTTTGATACTTTTATTAAAAAATTTTACACACATAATTAAGGTGTGGTATTTATGACGTAAAAGGCATATTGTTTTTTAAAATGCCGTTAATTGCAAAATTGTTCGAAATTCAAAAATCCGTTAAGACAACTTTATTTTACACGAATTTGTTTACTTTTTACAGATCCATCAACATTTCATGGAGACATGATTCATACCTTGGAGCAGCTTTTTTTCATTGTACTTTGGATCACGTGATTTTTTATATACTAATTTTTGTAAAGAAAAACTAAAATATATTTTTTTATAAAGTCTAGGTGCTATATTTATTTCTATTGCTTTCCTGTCGAAAAACAGTTATTATTTTAGCGCAGTTTTGGCGCTACCCCTTAAAACGAAAAAATTCTAGGGTTGAAGTAGCTCAAAAATCGCGTTGATTTTTTAAAATTTTGTTGACTGGGTTTTGTTGAAGGATTTGCTTGCAAAAGGCTGAACGGCTTGTTAAAACTCGCGAAAACGTAGTAGTCAGTAGATATTAGGTAGGAAGCTAGGGTGGCTGTCGCAACGACACATTTAAACCTTTCGTAAGCCCATTAGATATTAAAAAGCAAGTAAAATTTTAGAGATACTTTTTGTACAATGAAAAAAAGTGCTGCATACCATCGTTAAACGCCACACTAATAGTCGCATATAAATATACATTTTCCATTTATTTTCAATTACAGTTGTTCGCACTTTCGTTTAGTCAAACTATTGACTCCTGGAGGTCAAAAAACTCTACCAGTCGAATATATGTACCTCTAGGCTCATCTAATCCAAGGCATATTTTTCGGCGCAGCACATCTACTGCTATCATAACACATTCGTGCTAAAAGACTACTAAGCCTAACGGTGCCACACTATTTATCAGCCACCAAATTATTATCTGAGAAATGCGCTCAAGCCGGGTTAAATTGTAATATTTTATGATTTCATGACGGCCGCATTATGCGCCTAACACTTTGTATGTATTTAGTGAAGGTGTGAACGAACACGTACACATGCAGTTATGTCGCCACCGCACCGCACATCTCCACTCGCTCTTAATAGTTTTGTTGGGTCGCTCTGTAAGCACCATTTGGAAGAGCTTGTAATATCCTTTAAATGCTACTACTGAAAGCTCACATTTTCCTGCTTATTTTGTACTTGGAGCGGTTCCTGTTGACGGTCGAAAGTGGTGGGTAGAAGTACGCAGCTAAAAGATGCTGGTAAAATTATCATAAAAATATTCCATTTCTACTATTTTCCACAACCCGACGGCTAGAAGCTGTGTTTTATGCAAAGCATCAAGCAATAAATTCACGTATCTCCATGCGTGTCGGGACAAAAGAGAGGGGTTGTTACATACTACGAGTTACAGTTACATATTTACAACTAACTTGGTGAGAAGTGCTGTCGGGAGTACTACTTAGGTAAACTCGAGCGATGTCTCCCAAGTCAATAAGGTCGAGGGTTAGCATCGATGCTAAGAACAATCAACACAACACAATTCTACTGAAATGCTGAATGTACCATTTGTCCACAAGCTAGTTCTTGTATCAAGAATATATGTGTGTCCATAGGCAAAGTGGTAGCTATGTCCTATCAATGGTAGCAGTTCTACCATTGGATTAGAAAACCCTGGCTGATTTGCCATCTTTTTGAAATAAACTGATTAATGAAACAAGAACTGGCCTTACGCTCCAACTGGAGTTATAAGAAATTACATATAAAGGGTAGTCAAACTGGAGATCCTTTTCCAATAAGGTTTTTTGACAGATCACGTGTCACTATTGTCCAAATAAATACATAATTCTTTTCAGTATTAATTGACATTTTATCACGGAAAGACTTATCGCGCGATCAGACTTATGGTGTTCAGCGATAATGCCCACTTTTGGCTGAATGGCTATGTCAAGAAGCAAAATTGCTATATTTGGGCTGAAGAGTAACCCGAAACCATTTAAGAATAGCCATTACATCATTTGAAAATATCCGTTTGGTGCGGCCTTTTGATACTTTTTGTATGCTCGACTTTTGTATGTAGAAACTGTTGATGAAACGAAAGATCTTATTTTGCATTGAATTTCACATTTAATAATCATATTAGTCACATTGTTAGGAAATCTTATTCTACATTTGACTTTGGACTGGTCCAAGCACTCAGTCGGGAAGACCATTGCGCTTACCTGGACTGATTACAGTAGAAAGAATAGAAGCACAGGATATATACAGAGTGTGGATGGTAAGACGGAAAAATTGGGTTGAGGTCACTCTTTCGCAAAAAGAAAGAGAATAAACTTTTTCCATCTCACCCCAAGAGCCTAGCTAGTTTCCTTTGATTCTTTCACAAAACTACTCTGCAGGAGTCCAACTCAGACCAACCTCTTCTAAGGGTAGAACTCATGATGTGGAATTGCTGCAGGATTGACACCTACAAATGCTTCAGCGTCTAGTGGCATACTTGCAGAGCCTTCATTAGCTAGTATATCAGCCAACTCGTTTCCTGTAATACTATAATGTCCAGCCATTCAAATAAGACTAACTTTGTTTTGGTTTGCAACACTGATCAGTTTTGTCTTACATTCAGCGACTAATTTCAAAGAGCAGCGTGGATTAGCAAGGGCTTTCAGTGCAGCTTCGCTGATACTACAAATTCCAATACTGTTGCCCTGCCAATTTTTCTTAATTAGCCAGTACGCCAATACCGTGGCCATCTGTCCTGTAGCTTAGGAGTACTGAATGCCTTCGTCTAAGTCCCATCCCGTTCCACTATGATCACTAAGTTTGGATCCGTCGGTGTAGAAAGAGTGCTGTTAATAGGTTCTCTGCACTTAACCATTGCTCTCTATCTGGGATTAACACGTCATACTTCCTACCGCAGCTAGCGTAAGGCACCCGATTGCCCGCTGGCATCGAAAACCGTGAGCACTGCTCCGACAATTGATGGGGTATCTGACAGTGGCCAGTGTTCTCTTCGTTTCCCAGACTCCATTTAACTTGAGCCTGTACTCCACTCTTTTCGCTTACTTTTAGTTTTGAAAATCTAGAAGTTGCTCAAAGCTCCTGTGAAACCTTCTCTGTAGTCTGGTTAGGGGGTTTACTCTGAAATTAACCATTGTAACCTTGCATCAGCGGCCGCCGTAGCCGAATGGGTTGGTGCGTGATTACCATTCGGAATTCACAGAGAGATCGTTGGTTCGAATCGAAAACAAAATTAATAAAAACATTTTTCTAATAGCGGTCGCCCCTCGGCAGGCAATGGCAAACCTCCGAGTGTATTTCTGCCATAAAAAAGCTCCTCATAAAAATATCTGCCGTTCGGAGTCGGCTTGAAACTGTAGGTCCCTCCATTTGTGGAACAACATCAAGACGCACACCACAAATAGGAGGAGGAGCTCGGCCAAACACCTAACAGAAGTGTACGCGCCAATTATTTATTTTTTTTAATATAGTGGAAGTGCAAGTGTTAAGCAGTCGATCGAACAGATCAATAGAACGCCAACAACAACAACATAAAATTAGTGTTAAACGGTGCGAGTGCTTTTATGAGGCGGTAAAAGTGGTGGCGACGCGGTAAAGATTAATTTGTTTCGTTTAAGTGAGTGCCGTCCAGCGCATCCAATATTCGTTGAAGCTCGGTAAAAAGCTGTTCCAATAAATTTCTGTTTTTATCGAATATTAGAATTTTTCGAAACGGAAAATGGCTTTTAAGTGAGAATACAATCGCAAGCAGTATTACAGAAGAGGAGCAATTTTAGCACGCTGAGAGATCCCGTTGTTCTTGCTCACCGAGCGCGATCGCTCAATAGCTGCTCTTCGGCAGTTTTTTTTGCCTTTGCTTGGTATGCAAACTGGCGCTGATTTAAAATTTGAAATAAAGACAATTTCGGTAATTATAGTTGCTGCTGAGTCTATCTACAAAAGCTTTGCACAAATAACGATTTCTTGCTACATGATTTAGTTCGTTGAATGATTTGCTGGTCTCCTTATTAACATATCTTTTCCAAGTGAATTTAGGCCGACCCCTATTTCTAGCGCCTTGTGGATTCCACTGCAAAGTTGAATGAGATATTTCATCCGGACTTTTCCAAGCGGTTCATTTGTCTTCGTTCCATTTGTGCTTTCTGCGCATAATTTCCCTTTGAATTGCTTTTTGTTGGTTAATTGTCGTAGACGTGGGTTAGGTTCGTGGCCACCAAATGCTGATTATACGACGCAAACATCTATTTATAGATGACTGCAATTTTCTTTCCAATTCTTGCTTTAAGTGTTAAGTTTCGCTCCCATAGAGTAAAACTGATTTTGAGTAAGCATCAAAAATCCTTATTTTTGTTACTCTTTTGATAGCTTTGATAGACCACGCTCGAGACAGCCCGGCATATGACCGACCCCCCTAACTTTGGACCACCGATCCACCCATGCCAGTGGCACACCCCCTGGTACTCCCCTGGGGGTTCCCCATACAATCATTTAAAAATATCACCATTTTTGGCCTTTACATAAGAAAAGAAACTAAAAAGTTCGACCCAAATTGGGGGACATCAGAATTCGTTTTAGAGGTATGGTTCCTTCGGCAAAGTTTCTTATTTTGATCCCTAGAATATGATTTTCACAGAGCAATGGGCGATTTTTTTGCCTCCCCACAAATCGACCCGGCCTACTATAGGTATACTCATCAGTCAACTTGTTGCCAAGTCGCGCTAGCTCATCGGCCCCGCAGTTCCGCTCAATGTCACAATGGCTAGAAATCGATTTGGGTGTTTGGCCTTTCGGGTGTAGACTGCGCCAGCCTTTAAGTATGCAGCTATCTGGAACACGCTTTGTCTGAGACGTGTCCATCAGACAAGACAAAAAGTACAAAGAATAAAAGAATAAGTAAAATAAAACGGCTTCATTGACATTTTAAAATCTTGTGAGAGCTCGAAATCCGTATATAGTATAGTATTTTTCCCTTATGCCAATGCTTTTGGCCATTACTGTCTTAGTATTTGGTATTTGGTGAAGTCAAGCACATCCTTACAGCAGCGTAGTAAATCTTCATATTTCACGCAAAATTTACTTCGTGAAAAGAGATGAATGCAAGTAAAACACTTTTATTGGCAAAACTGTGCATTCAAAAGTAGAGAAATAGAATAAAAAATATGAATTGGCAAGAAGAAGGTATTTGCGTACAAATGTGGTTATTTTGCCATTTGGGAAATTCGGTTATATAGTAAAGTCTGGCCGGCAAAAGTGTGCTACATCATAATATCTTAGTAAATTGCGCATTTGAACACGCATGCTTGGGAGATGGGTCCAAATTTTCCAAGGAGGGTTGGGGATAGTTTGAGTAAAGCGGGAGATAATTAAAGAATACCGAAGTACTGAGGCATGAATGCCCGTTAAGGCTTTTAAAGAAAAAATGAACGTATAAGCAGGGTGAAGAAAGGGAATATTACATAGATAAATAATCTTTCAAAGGAATATAGAATATCAGACCCAAAATATGCCTCCTAAGTCAATCGGAAACTGGGCAAAGTGAAAGAAAGTGCTCTGAATTGTCATCTTCCTACGAACAGAAACCGCAAATTGCGATGGTTGGTAATGCTTAAGGTGGTCATACCTTCATTGACACTATAAATTGCTCTCCATAATCAACCCAACTAGACAGTGTACCTTTTCCATTTTAGTTTATCATTTTTTATATGGAAGAATACGCCCAACACCATCAGTGGTGGAAAAAATTGTCAAAAATAGAAACAATTTTTAAGTCCAATTAAACTTGCAGTTTATTCCCTTTTTTTTTTAAGTTTCATCTGATCAAATTTCACAGCACAACACAAAACACAAATATCCTGTATCGTTTACCAATGATCGTAGCGGCGCTTGGGTATAACTAAAAAAGTTAACGGAACCTCACTATGAATCTTTCAGCGATTACTAAGTCAGAATCTCAGCTATTAATAAAAAATAGCAAAAAATTTGAGGGGGAGTGTTTTCCATAAATGATAAAAAGTGTTTCCTAAAATTTTTAATTAAATAATTAGATTTTAATTTAAAAATTTTAACTTAATTATAATAAAATTAATTTTTTTTTGGAATGTGTTTGCGAATGTTTTCTAAAAACTTTTTTTTTTTCAAAAGTAAATAGTCAAAATAAAATCATTTATTAATAAGTATTTTTCGAAAGATGTTTTTAAAAAATTTCTTCCCCAAAAACTGTTTTACAAGAACTTCCATTTCCAAAATTTTTTGTTATTCAATAGTTTTTCCAAAATTTTTTTTTCCAAATTTAAGGAATTACTAAACATAGTTAATGAAAAAACAGCAAATAAGTTTGAGCAGCATGTTTTCTACAAATGGCAATAAAAATGTTTTCCAGAAATTTTTAACAAAAAAATATAGTTTTTCGCGAAAAATAATTCATTCTCCAAAATTTGTTTTCCCAAAAAATTGTTGTTTCAAAAAAATGTTATTAAACAATTTCTTTCAAAAATTTTGTTTTTAAAAAATTTCTTTCGAAAATTCTGTTTTCCAAAAATTTTTTTCCCCATTTGATTTTTTCCAAACATTTGTTTCCAACTCTTAGGGATTAATGAGCGTAGTCTCCGCTGTTAATGAAAAAGTAGCAAACAAATATGAGGGGAGTGTTTTCTATAAGTGACAATAAAAATGTTTCCCAAAAATTTTTACGAAAAAAATTGAGTTCCGTTCTGTTGAGATGGCAACTCTTAAATAGTCAACGTGTATTCTAGTTATTATAAATTCCTTTTTGTTAAGCTTTTCTTATTTACCTATATATGCACAATATTGAATAAACGTTTTACTCCGCTTTTATATCTTGAAGAAGAAAGACGCATTTTGACAGGTTATGGGCCCAGGGCCTTTCGATTTTGCGCTTTTGAAGAAAAAAAAAATTTTGTGAGGTAAGGACTCAAGATGAGTGTACCTAGTCTTCAAATCGACAAATTAGATGACAGAAACTATGATTCCTGGGAAGTGCAGATGAGGAGTGTGCTCATCCATGGAGGCTACTGGAAGATGGTGTCTGGGAAGTTGACCCATGAGAATGCAGAGGACAAATTGAAGTTTGAAGCCGACGATGAAAAAGCGCTAGCAACAATTTTGTTATGTGTCAAGTCGCCGCAATTGGCACATGTAAAGAGGTGCAAATCTTCTAGAGATGCGTGGGTGAAACTGCAGGAGGTGCATCATCCGAAAGGGTCGTTGCAAAAGGTTTCGCTTTACAAGAGACTGCTGAATTTGACCATGGCGCAAGATGGCAATGTGGTGCAACATATTAATGATTTCACAGAAATTTCAGAAAAGCTGGCTGAAACGGGTATAGAAATTCAGGAGGAGTTGCTTTCCATTATGCTTTTATCCAGTTTGCCCAAAGAGTTCGAGAACTTCGTGGTGGCTATTGAAACAAGGGACTCCCTACCCAATTTCACCATTTTGAAGCAGAAAGGTCTGGAAGAAGGCAAAAGGAGAAATGAGAACAACGAGAGCGAAGTAGCAACAGGTGAGCATGCGTTTACAGCGAAAAGCGTGAGAAAGAAAAAGTTCGGCAACAACTTCAAAAAGGAGCGAAAAGAATTCAAAGGAAATTGCTTCGTTTGTGGTGAGAAGGGGCATTATGCAAATCAGTGTGAGAAGAAACAGAACAATAAGAACAAAGGACTAGCGATGCTGAGTGCTGCTGAAGTCAAAAGTTGGAAAGAGACAGCATGGTATATCGACAGTGGCGCGACATCACATATGTGTAACGACCGCCGCATGTTCACGCGTTTGGATAAACACGACGAGCAGATTGCACTTGCTGGAGACAACTATATAAAAGCAATAGGCAAAGGAGATATTGTGATTCGTCGTGGAATCGAAATGAAAGATGTGTTGTATTCACCAGAACTACAAGCAAATTTTATTTCTGTAAGCAAAGCTGTAGAGAGAGGGTATTCAGTGATATTCGACTCGAGCAAAGCCACAATAAACGACAGATCAGGCGAAGTACTTTTACAAGCCGATAGAAAAGATAGCCTTTTTGTGTTAAGAAATAGCGCAGAAAAAGCATTTGCAGCATGCAATAGTGACATAGCATGGCATAACCGAATGGGACACCTAAACTTCAAAAGTTTGCGGGAGCTAAGCCGTCGAAATATAGTGCGCGATATGCAAGTAAACAGTCGTGGCGATACAGGAAATTGCAGAACTTGCATGCTAAGCAAAATTCATGTACTACCGTTTCCTGATGAGTCTAGTACAAAAACAAAGGATTTGCTACAACTTGTACACTCAGATGTGTGTGGACCCTTCCGAACTAATTCAGTAGGTGGCTCAAAATATTTCGTTACCTTCATTGATGACTTATCACGACGTATTTTTGTGTACTTCATGAAGGCAAAGAATGAAGTTTTTAAATATTTCAAGATATTTAAAGCACAAGTGGAACTTCAAACTGGACATAAAATCAAGGCGATCAGGTCTGACAACGGTCGCGAGTACGTCAATGCAGAATTCGACGCATAGCTTCAAACAAACGGTATAACAAGGCAGTTGACAGTGGCATATACTCCGCAGCAAAATGGAGTGGCGGAACGCGCAAATCGCACACTGGTCGAGATGGCGCGATCGATGATGGTGCATGCTGGTGTTATTCAATGTTTGTGGGCTGAAGCTATAAATACGGCAGCATATATCAGGAATAGATGCACATCAAATAAGCTGGGAGACAAAACTCCGTACGAAGTGTGGTGGAACAAAAAGCCCACTGTAAAGCACTTTCGCACGTTTGGTTCTATTGCAGTTGCATTAGACAAGTCACATAAGAAGTCCAAATTCGAGGCCAAAGGTAGGCAGTACATTATGGTTGGTTACTCAACAACAGCAAAAGCTTATCGCTTATATGATAAAAAGAGTCATAAAGTTATTGAGCACCGAGACGTTTTGTTTGACGAAACTGCTTTTAATAAATATTTTGATGGCGACAAACCTGAAGAAGGGGTAGATTTAGTGCTACTGAATTGGGAGAAAGAGATAGACACTTTGCAGCAAAGTAAGCATGAAGATGCTTATGATACACCAAACAGTGACATCGATAGCGATTCAAGCGCGCATCAGATGAGCGAAGAGCAAGCAGAGAGAGAAGTGAAAATCGGACAAGGCAGACCCAAACTTCCGCGCACGTGCAAGGTAAGCAGACCGAAAGATCAATTCAACGAATTATACAGCATGGTAGGAGAAGGGGTACCGCAAACCATTGAAGAAGCGCTAACTTCTAAAAATAGTAGAAAATGGGAAAAAGCAATGGAAGACGAATATTTCGCGCTTAAGAAAAACAATACCTGGTCAGTGACAGATTTGCCAGCTGATGGCACAGCCATTCCATGTAAATGGGTGTTTGCATTAAAGAAAGACGAACACGGCATTGTGCGCTACAAAGCACGTCTTGTGGCGAAAGGTTGTAATCAGCGTTATGGAATTGATTACAAAGAAGTATTCTCACCGGTTGCAAGATATTCTACTATTCGACTTATGTTGGCATTAGCAGTGCAACATGAAATGCATCTTCATCAAATAGATGTGAATTCAGCATATTTAAACAGTGAGCTTCAAGACACGATCTACATGCAGCAACCGCAACATTTCGTCGAGGGCGAGTCATCGCAGAAAGTTTTGAAACTCCATAAGGCCATATATGGGTTAAAGCAAAGTGGCAAAGAGTGGAATAGCAAGCTTGATGGTGTGTTAACGCGCATTGGTTTTACTGCGTGCGAAAATGAGCCCTGCTTATACAAGGCAAATTTCAACGAGCAGCTTACGTTGGTGCTGGTGTATGTTGATGACCTGATCATAGGGTGCAGAGACAAGGCAGTGGTGATTAAAATAAAACTACAACTGGCAGAACTATTCGAGGTAAGCGATAAAGGTATGTTACAACACTTTTTGGGAATTGAGTTTAGTCGCGATGGAGAAACAGGCGAGATGACTATTTGTCAAGCACAGTACATACGTGAAATGTTGTCACAGTATGGTATGAAAAATTGTAAAGCTGTATCGGTTCCATTAGAGAAGGGATATCAAGTCGATTGTGCAGATGATTGCGAGAAGGCAAATCAAAAGGATTATCAGTCCCTTATTGGTGCTCTTATGTATCTGGCCATTACAACGCGTCCTGATATACTGCATTCAGTGTCAAAAATGGCGCAGCGTAATTGTAACCCTCATGTAGAGCATTTTTGCAAACTGAAACATATTCTTAAGTATTTGGCTGGCACTGTAGAAATGAGAATGAAATTCCGTGCAGGCGAGCAGTCCATAAAAGGGTTTGTGGATGCTGACTGGGGAGGTGACGTGTTGGACCGGAAGTCGTATACTGGGTTCATGTTTTTCTACGGCGATTGTCCAATATCTTGGGAGTCGAGAAAGCAACATACGGTTGCACTCAGCAGCACA
>JAYXIM010002403.1:0-10224 GCA_037575425.1 Anastrepha fraterculus
GAGGCAGAATATATGGCTGCATCAGATGCAACAAAAGAGGCTATATATATGAGGCGATTGTTGGTTGAACTTGGAATTGGTCAAAACGAGCCTGTATATCGATAACCAAGGCGCTATGAAATTGGCGCAAAATCCTGTTTATCATAAACGTAGCAAACATATTGACATCAAATTCCATCACATTCGCGAAGCCGTACAGAGGAAGGAAGTTGAGCTGAGATATTGTCCTACAGACAAAATGCTGGCTGATATTTTAACGAAGAATTTAGCCAGGAACAAACATTATAATTTCATGAAATTAATGAATTTTGAATAATTTTTGTAAAACAGTATCCACGTTGAGGAGGAGTGTTGAGATGGCAACTCTTAAATAGTCAACGTGTATTCTAGTTATTATAAATTCCTTTTTGTTAAGCTTTTCTTATTTACCTATATATGCACAATATTGAATAAACGTTTTACTCCGCTTTTATATCTTGAAGAAGAAAGACGCATTTTAACACGTTCTAAAAAATAATTCATTTTCTAAAATTCGTTTCCAAAAATATTTTTGTCCAAGCAATTAATTTTGTTGTTTTTTTTTTAAATAAATAAATATTAAATAAATTTTTTCCAAAAGCTAAGTATTTCTCGAAAAATGTGTTTAAAAAACTTCTTTCACGTAAACTTTTTTCCAAAAAATTTTTTTTCCATAAACATATAATAAAAAATATATTTTTTTTTTCAAAAAACTGAACATTTTTCGAAAAATGTTAAAAAAAAACAAATAAAAAAAAATAAAGAAATATATCAAAAAATTTCTTTATTTTTTAAATAAATGAATAATAAAAATAAAATAAATTTCCAAAAAGACAATAATTTTTTTTCCGAAAATTAAATACTTTCGAAATTTCTTTTCTAAAAATAAATAATAAAAATCAAACATATTTTTTCCATAAACTAAATATTTTTCGAAAAATGTGTTTAAAAAATAACAAAATAAAAAAATTTATTAAAAAAATCTAATTCCTTTTTAAATAATTTATCTATCCTCTTTAAACTGCCGCATACTGCTAGTGTTTTTTAAGCAGAAGCCTTTGCGATCTTGCAGGCATGCAAAATGCTTAGGGAACGCGGGAGCGAGGGAGATATTAACATTTTCTCCGATAGTCAAGCTGCGATTAAGGCTTTAACGACGCCATGGTGCAGAAGCAAACAAGTAAACACCTGAAAGGAGGAGATGAAATCTCTTGAGAATGCAGGCAGCATTTCTCTGATCTGGGTTCCAGGACATAGCAACATAGAGGGAAATGAAATTGCTAATGAGCTTGCCAGGAAGGGGACTGAATTGGCCTCAAAGACCTCCTACCTGGTCCTCGGCATCCCCCTGATAGTTGTTAAATAGGAACTGCACAAATTATTTCTCAGGAAAGCACAGAAAATATGGAGCTCTATTTCTTCATGTGCTATTTCGAAAACCCTTTGGCCCCAATACGATTTACGAAGGACTCAGAAAGTTCTTTGGACTCCTAACCATTCAATTTCCAAACTAGTAGCTGTGTTTACCGGTTACTGGATGATCGGCACACATGCGGAAAAGCTAGGGTTACCATTTAACCCGCATTGCAGAAGTTGTGGGGACCTTTCAGAGAAGGAGACTGTAGAACATTTTCTCTATAAATGTCCGAGTTTGGTAGCTAGTAGACTAAGGTCACTGTGAGCTCCTTTCTTCGACAGCCTGGGGCAGTACGCCAACGTAAGTCCCATCAATCTCCTCCATTATAGCAACAGCTCTGGTTGGCTGTGGATATCTTAATGTTGGAGGTCTCACAATGGTATCATGGTATCAATGGCGCCTTAGTGCTACTTGAGGAGTGCCAGGTGCACTTCAACCATTTCACCAATTATCTAAACAAATTAAAAATAATTATATAATTTCCAAAAAGAAAATAAATTTTATTCCAAAAATTAAATATTTTTCGAAAAATGTTTCATAAACGAAAAAAAAATTGTCAACTAATCCAAATATATGTGGATTATCCTAAAATTTATTTTAGAATAAATATTTCCTCAAAATTTTTATCTCAAAATAAATATAAAAAAAAAATTTTTTTTCCAAAAACTAAGTATTTTTCGAAAAATGTTTTCACCAAATTAATTTTGCTTTCCACATTTTTTTTTTAATTTTTTTTCTGCGCAAAATTTTATGCAACATTTTTTCTCCGAAGAAAAAGTTTCCACAATTTTTTTTATTCTAAAATATTAAAAAAAATGTATAATGTTAAAAAGAAGCGAAGATATTTGACATTACAAAATTCTATACCAAAATTTTCAACATTCCAAAATTATTAATTTTTTTTGCAATTTTTTCAGTTTACGTCTTATTATACTTTCAAAAAAATATAAGACCCATTCCAAAAAAAATTAGATCCCTTCACATCATCACAAATCACTATGTTGCGGCTGCGAATAATTTTCACGGCTCAGTTGGATTAGATTAGATGTGAAGTTTGCTCTTCGGCCTCCCGGTCTTTTCAGTTAGTCTCGTGTAAAGTAGAGCCATACTTTAGAAACACCGTAAATTGTGTCAGCAGCATAAGTACAACTTAGCATCAGTGTCCTAAGACTTGATACAACAAAAAAAAAAGAAATTCTTTGACCCTCGCTGGTTCGGTTTTATTCACATCTCTGGCAGATACATACTTACGCACATATCCATATTTCAGTAGGTCAATAAATAAGCTCGAATGTATGTACAGGCACATAAATATGTTTCTATTTATCTTCTCATGAAGGAGTCTATTACATAAATTTATCCTTGGACGTGTGAACATTGCAGCAGCGCCGAAATGGCCATCAAACAAGTCATGAGAATATTTCAAGTGATGCGCAAATGAAACTGAAAAATGTTAAGTGCCAAAGGAATTGTAGCAAAAAGAAGTAGCAAAACAACTGAAAATGGTCGCGCATAAGAATGACTAAAATGTTTATGACTCTATGCACATGCATACATACACACATGCGCACACAAACATGTAAATGGCGATCGCCAGGTGAAAGCGTACATTCGCACAACGCTGGCGTAGAAAGAACTGTATAAGTGTAAAGTGAGTACAAACGTGCGAACATGCAGACCTTTCATCACACACACACGCACATACACACATACCCAAACATATTTGTATGCGTGCCTAGAAATATATGAAAAAGTGTTCGCATGCCGACTACTTGACTGTTTGTCTGTCTTCCTTCAGCAGTTGGACTGTTAGCTTTGCTGCAACCTTGGTTGCCTGGCTGATTGGCTGTATGCCCACGAGCTGGTCTGTGCCATGATGTTTTCACTCGTTTACCCAGCAAGTGGTTGTGTAATGTAGGGAATATGAACGATTACATGCACACAAGAGAAGAAGAGCAGCGGGCAATCAGTATATCACAACACTTCATCACATCAGACTATTACTACAAATGTGCATGAATTCATGCATACATAGATACATACTTACACACACACACACGTATTTGAATGTTGAAGTGCATAAATTTGTGTGCGCTTTTAAATGGCAATGCCATTGCCGTTGTTTATGTGTATGTGAGCACACTTATACAATAGCGCCCTGCTTATGTGTGTATGTATGTAGTATGTGTGCTTGTTGTGTGTATCATTTCAGCATGCATTATGCACGTGAGGATTTACAATTTGGTTACGTTTTCATGTGCGCACTAAAACTATCCGACCTACACGCGGCTCTAGATACAAAATCCGTTCATCCCTCCATTTGTCCGCTGTCCGCATTTCACTTGCATCCCACGAAGCCCACTTGTGACTCTTCATTTTCCACTTGCTGCTATAATTCAAAAACAAAATTACCCAACGTTAGTCCTTTAGTCGGTCGACTCCACTCCCCACTCGCCACTCACCACTCGCCACAGCGGGCGTAGCACTCAAACACACTGCGAAGTAGTTGCGCAAGGATAACAAGCGCGCATTTTTCGCAGGCAGTTGTTTGTGTGTGTGTGTACAAGAGTATATTTTTTTCTGTTGCTAAACATTTGAGTATACCCTTGGCGTGCATTCTAGCTGGGTTTTGCCACTTTACACGGCGCTAATCTAGGTGCGCTCTTAAATGCTTAACGCGTTGCCAACTACGCGTTCATCTGTCACTCGGGCAGCCAGCAGCAAGCAGCCTTCGAGCCGTCAGTTCATTTGTTCGCTCGAGTGTGTAATGTCCTTTTGAAGTACTCTATGCAGCGGACGTTTTCTCTACTTTCATCATTTAATTTTGTTTTTTTTTTTGTTTTTTTGTTTTTGTGTGCGTCTCTGCAATTTCTCTTGACGTAAAATTATGTAATCTAATGTTATTTCTTAACTTCGCTAGAAATTAAATAGACGAATGCGATTTAATATATTGCGCCACGTTGTGCGCTTCTTTGTTGCTTTTGCGTATCGCAGAGTGCCCGCAAGCTTTCGCCTTTCTCTTTGATTGCCGACTCGTCTGCCTGTCTGCTGCATAGGCACCTTTAATGAAATGAAACTAAATAAAATTTTTCGTCAGCTGCCAACAGCAAAGACACATTAACTTTCCTTTGCATTTTCACTTATCTCCTTTTCTCACTCCCTCTGCTCTCGTGTTATCGCCTACTGCTCATCTCATCTACAGCGTTTACGTATAATTGCGAACTCAACAAGCTGTGGCCCTTTAAAGCAAACAATTTCGCGCAGGAAATTTCTTCATTATTAACTCAGTGAAAATTTTATTTAGATTTAGCGATTTTTTCACACAATTTAGTTTTATATCCAACATTAATGTACTCGTACAGCAACTAGTGCGCCAAACACAAACTTAGACATACATACATAAATACATACATACATATACAGATGCTAGAATGTCAGTGCACGTTATCGAAAATACCGTGATTAGTTACTACGAATACCGGCATAATTTATGAATTTCTTCAAGTCCAAGTATAGGAAAAGTATGGAATAACATCTTCTTAAATGCTCAGTAACAATTCCGTTGCCCTATGATTCACTATGGAGCGGAAGGAATAAATAATCCATTACTTCCTCGGTAGATGGTAAAAGGCTGTACTGATGAATATCTCGTAAATTATCGATCAAAGAGAAGAAGAGGCGAAAATGTAAATTGTAACAGTTAATTGCGTGAAATTTAGGTTTCATCGATTGCGTTCTGGCATTTTTGATGTGAAAGATGCACCCCGCAAAGGCAGACATTAAACAGTTTTAATCTATTTGCGCAAACATAATAGACTTTTCCCCAAACCTAATATCAGGTCAGTCCATAAGTTCGTCCGCATTTTAAAGGTGGTTTTAAAATTAATAAAAAAGATGTTTAAAGTATTTATTAATCAATAATAAATTTTCCTTCATTATTTACAATGTCTTCCCAACGTTTAATCAAATTTTTAATTCCCTGCTCAAAAACTTGTTTCTCCTTGGAGCTAAAATACGCTTCGATATCCCTTTTCAAAGCTTCTTTTGAGGAGTAGTTCTTGTTACCCATATGGGATTGAAGTCCACGGAAAAGGTGATAATCACAAGGTTCCATACCCCGAGAGTATGGTGGATGCGGCATTAGCTCCCATCCGAGCTCGTTCAGCTTGCCTAATGTTTGCCTTGCGGTATGAGGTCTTGCGTTGTCGTGGTGAAACAAAACTTGGCATCTATTCACTAAAAACGGTCGATTTTTGTTAAGTGCCTCATTCAGGTTTGATAGCTGATGGGAACAATAATCAGCAGTTATCGTCTGGTTTGGTTCCAGAAGTTCATAATAAACAATACCGGCCATATCCCACCAAATAGACAGAAGAGTTTTCTTGGGGTGAAGGCCATCTCTAGGGGTCGGTTCTGGTGTTTCATCTTTATCTAACCATTGGCGTTTGCGAACAGGATTATTGTAAAGGACCCCTTTTTCATCACCAGTAACGACACGGTTCAAAAAGCTTACATTTTCAAGCCGTTGCAGCAGCTTGTGTCTTCCCATTCACTCTCTGCTGACGACGGAAAGTCTATGCGGAACCCTTTTTTCCAGCTTTGAACCCTTTTCCAACTGAACCAGGTGCCTGTAAACTGTTCCATGCGATGAATTTAACCTTTGAGCTACCACATAGACTGTCAAATTGAGTTAAAGACTTCAGGACGACCAGCGCGCGGGTTATCCTCCACGTCACAGTTACCACTTCGGAATTTTGAAAACCACTTTTGCGCAGTTCGCACACTTACGGTATCCTCTCCGTGAACAGTGTTTGTTTCTGCTGCAGCAGTTGTTGTCGAAGATTCCATTTTTTTTTTAACAATACGTGCTTCTATCCGCGATTAAAATCAATTGCTGAATGCACAATATATCAAAGAAAATATAAATAGTTCTGTTATATTCCGCGAATAATTTTTTGTTGGAAAAATTCGTACAGAGGTGAAATTATGGGTAAAATATGCAAGAACTTGTGTACTGACCTGATATATAAAAATTTCAAATTCATTGAAACCGGTTAGAGCGTTCCAAAAAGGGGGTAAAAAAATAGGAAAAATCGTTACATTCTTCGAGAAAAGGCGAACCAGGTGGCAAACAAATTTCTATTGTTTATAGACCCAATATAGTACCGAATGCAATAGTAAAGCGATGACTAAAAAGGTTCCGTTCTAGCACTCCTAGTATTTCGGGATTTTATAGTTTTTCTTAAAATTAAACGATAATAATTGAAAAACTTTAATGTTAGGAAAAAGCAAAGTTTTATTGCATTTTTTCACATTCTAAGAAAGATAGGCTCCGACTCTGGATGTATTCGGTGGCACTGCAGCTGGTGGTAGCAGAGGAAGAAAAAGGACTTCTCTGCGTTGGAAAGATTAGTTGGAGAAGGATTTGGCTTCATTTGGTGTGTCCAACTGGCGCCGGTTAGCACGGCAATGGAACGAGTCCCGAACTCACCAAATTAGCTAACCCTAGTCTCCTTTAAGTTATAACATTGTAACTTACGTTTACTTTAAGATTTAGCGAAAACAAAGGTTTATGCATTTTTCCAAATTCTAAGAAAGTTACAAGCCGGGATGAGTGCCGGAATACCGGAATTGTAATAAAAATATCTCGCAATCTCTGGGTGTTTCTTATGGAATTTTTATTGAATTCAAAAAACCATAAACGGGAAGAGTCCCCAGATCCTGAAATGTCGAGATTTGCCGTATATTTCAAATACCGGAATTGTATTAAAAATATCACAAAATCTCGATACTAATCAACCTTCACCACTAGCATTGACATCCATAAAAGATGTATTCGAAAGTTATCACAGGAACGCGTGAGTTTGATTTCATTCGATTTTCCTTTCAATGTAGGTCATATCGCCCATCTGTGCATTCGAAAGCGTAAGAAAGCAAAATGGTGATTATATTTGTTCGCAGAAAATTGGTTAATATGTAATTTCATTACAGAAAAACACAGTTTTATATTATGAATGCGCATAGACATTCAAGTTACTTCTTCTGATTCATAATGCACAACCCATTGAAGAGCAGTGGATGATAAAAATGAATATCTATATGTGTATAAGTATATTTGTATTCAACCTATTTACGTTTATTGATAGTGAAAGGGCTGAAACATTAATTAAAGGCATTCGTGCATTTGAAGAACATCCCTAAATTGGTCTGACAGGGCGTATGATGAACATTAAATTATAATATTTATTCCAACTTTTATATGCAATTTTTTACTCCTTTTTAGAGAAAATTTGCTTCATAATATTTAATATGTAATTCCGTATGAATATATTAAGCGCCCGGCACGGGTTCGAAGCCCAGGGCATGGAACACCAACAAGTTTTTTTCAATAGCAGTCGCTCTTCGGCAGGCAATGTCAAACCTCCAGAGAATTTGTACCATGAAAAAACTTCTCATAAAAACCATCTGCCATGCGGAGACAAAGTGACATTGTATGTTCCGCCAAATATGAAGAGGAGCTCGGCCGAACACCCATATAATCCGTAGTGGGACATAGGACACCAATAGCACACCCTGGCTTAATGTAAGAGGCGAAAAGTAAAGTTCCATAGAACACAAAACTCTTTGCAAGCGCATCTTATATATAACAAACGAAATGTTTGTTTTTACCACCTGAAAACTAAGTGATTGTCAATGTTTCATTTCATTTGGTTACAGAAAACCTTTCAGCCGAGTGGTCGTACTGGAATGGAATGGAACACATCAGTTAACTACCGCAGTTCTTCTAACGTCAAACCAACTGTTTCTATCGAGAAATTGATCAAGAATGCATCAATGAACTAAATTTAATTTACATTTAAAAACCCCATCGAATTCTTCCAGAAAATTCTTGTTTAAATATACGCAAAATAAAAGATTTTTTTTTTCATTAATACTTTGCTTCTCTTCAGTGTTTCAAGCAAGCAAAAATATTACCACTAATCTAAGGATTAAATCCAAGCCTTACAGTTCCTCAAAATGTACTCCAGTCTCTTTAGTTCTCCATTTGTTTCTTCTTTACAGACTTGCACACATCGATTTGTTTTGCTATTAAACTACATTTGAGAAAATTCCTATCATTTTGCATGCGAAGCAGCTGACAATGCTCACAGCTATGCTATCGGTGTCTAATCGTAATGGCAACAACTAACAACTGCCGGTGTGACAATCCGATTTTCTCTGACACTATCATCATTGCCGTCTTCACTGTCATTTCCGGTCAACAACTTGTTGGGCTTGCATAGTCATTGTATGTAGAAGTACTGACACATGCAGGCATTGTTTATGAACGTACATTAGGGAGGGTCAATTTGTATGGAACTATTTTTTTAAACAGCGTTGCTAGCAGAACCAGATACTACATAAAATGATAAGAAAAAATGTATGTAAGAGTATAATTCCTAAGTCAATTTCGAGCCATCCCAAATTATAAGAAGTGGCGACTCTTTCAAAAATAGACGCAGTATTCACAATATTTTTCATGATACATTTTTTCGTTAATTTTTTATAAAAACATGGTTCATTATTTGGCAAAACACTTACAAATGAATGTTCGAAATATATGTAGCAGAAAAATAACAAAAATTTACAAAAATCTGAAATGATAAAAATTTTAAATTTTTTAGTCAGATTTTGTAGCAAACGTCTGGGTATAGCGTTTTATACCCCATTGAATTCATAATGATTGATTGGAATAATATCAACAATAAATTGAAAATTTTAAGTAACTTAAGAACTTCAAACTTGTTCCAAATTTTCTTCCATATAAGGCAAATGTTCAAAAGTTTATGCTGTCTATGAACGAAAATGTTCAATATCGATGCAAAAAAAATTTTATTTTCATTATTTTTTGTATTTATAGATTTTTAATAGTGTGACAAGAAGTGATTGGATGTAATTTTTGTATATGAAAAAAGAGCTAAAACTCGCAAAAACTAAAAAAAAATTATCGGTTTAAGCATTTCTATTATCATTTCATCTATCTTTCGTTTTTGAAATACAAAAAAATTCTGCCAAAAAATTCTTAAGTATAAGTTTGTATTATCGTATAAAAAACATAATTCATCAAACTTCATACTCATTAAATACTGCTTCTTTTGAAATTTGTGAGCTCAAAAATGATTCTATAGTAAAGCTATGCTCAACTAGTACAGCTACCAATGCAGATGATACGGGAGGAATGACCAGAAATAGTCTCGCTTCTACTGCTTCTAATCAACTTCAGCAAAACCTCGCTGTGGCCCGCAAGATGGTGATATGTACTCGTACTTGAACAGGTTGAAGTCAGGAGAAACCCTGATGGAAGACCGAAGCAATTCTGTCGTGCAAATCGATTGCCAGAAATGAGTATAGGGACGAAACACCAATCGAATCTGGTAGCTTGTCCCCTCCGAAGTTTCCCACAGGATAGCTGGTGCATTAAAAATTTATGTAAAATAATCTTATCTGGTAAAGCGAGTGATTAGAGGCCGTAGGGTCGAACCCTTAAATGGGTAAGAACCTCATCTTTCTTGATATGAAGGTTGAGTTATGATATAATGTGCCCTGTGGGCCACTTTTAGTAAGCAGAACTGGTGCTGTGGGATGACGCAAACGTGATGTTGCGGTGTCTAAATTAGCCACACTAGATATATATATATATATATATATATAAATACTTAGGTATTCATTTTGATCGACGTCTGACGTAGCGATTTTATATATTTTTAAAGCGTAAGCAGCTTGGAATAAAACTTCGCTCCCTTTATTGG
>JAYXIM010002408.1:0-17000 GCA_037575425.1 Anastrepha fraterculus
TAAAGGAGGAGACAGGCTGAGGAGAGAGGAGACAGGCCAGGAAACGATCTTCACAGCTTGTTTTGCACTTGCTCATATACCATCCCAATGGTGATGCGTGAGAGTAGTATTTATTCCGAAACCGGAAAAAAACGACTATTACCTAGCATAAAGTTTTACACCAATCAGTTTGACAAGTCCGAACAGAAAACTGTCAAACTTTCTACTAAAACTTGGAGGAGGCGGATAGCACTGAACACTTTTTCTGAGAGTGTCCTGCCTTGGAAGGGCACGGCTACGAGTTTTGGATTCCGATGTCATGAGAATGAGTAATATTCGTTCTCTAAAGCTGAGGATATTTACAGATTTGCCAAAGAATCTGGAAAATTCTTACAGGACTTAATATATCTATCTCTATCTCTAGTTATATCCCCATCTCTATCTATATCTCTATCTCTATCTCTATCTCTATCTCTATCTCTATATCTATCTCTATCTCCATCTCTATCTCTATCTCTATCTCTATCTCTATCTCTATCTCTATCTCTATCTCTATCTCTATCTCTATCTCTATCTCTATCTCTATCTCTATCTCTATCTCTATGTCTATCTCTATCTCTATCTCTATCTCTATCTCTATCTCTATCTCTATCTCTATCTCTATCTCTATCTCTATCTCTATCTCTATCTCTATCTCTATCTCTATCTCTATCTCTATCTCTATCTCTATCTCTATCTCTATCTCTATCTCTATCTCTATCTCTATCTCTATCTCTATCTCTATCTCTATCTCTATCTCTATCTCTATCTCTATCTCTATCTCTATCTCTATCTCTATCTCTATCTCTATGTCTATCTCTATCTCTATCTCTATCTCTATCTCTATCTCTATCTCTATCTCTATCTCTATCTCTATCTCTATCTCTATCTCTATCTCTATCTCTATCTCTATCTCTATCTCTATCTCTATCTCTATCTCTATCTCTATCTCTATCTCTATCTCTATCTCTATCTCTATCTCTATCTCTATCTCTATCTCTATCTCCATCTCCATCTCCATCTCTATCTCTATCTCTATCTCTGTCTCTATTCTTTCCTATCTCTATCTCTATCTCTATCTCCATCTCCATCTCCATCTCTATCTCTATCTCTATCTCTGTCTCTATTCTTTCCTATCTCTTTCTCTGATACTTTTCTCCTTCGCTTCTTGACTATCTATTCTCTTTCCAGAGCTTTAAATATAGGGTGTTTTTTTTAGAGGTTAGGTTTTCAAATTGGCACTACTTTTTTCGTAGATGGTCTTTTTGACAGCTGTCACTTGATTTATGCTCAGTTTGGTTTGCCATTTCATAATGAATAGACTTACACCTGAACAACGTTTGCAAATCGTGCAAATTTATTACGAAAATAATGGTTCGGTTCGCGCGACGCATCGAAGAAAATTTTGTTCAGCGATGAAGCTCACTTTTGGTTGAATGGGTATCATTTTTAAAACATAATGGCAAACCCTTATCTTTATAATAAAGCTAAATTCTTGGCCATAACATTAAATTATATACGTTTTATTTCATCTTGAAAACCTAACCTCTAAAAAACACCCTATATAATATGATTTTTAACCTGAGTGTTTTAGGAGCCAAATCTCCTGGTGCTCCTTGGCTCTACCTTATCAAATTTCAAATTCAAAAAGAAACTAAGAATTTGTGGATTTTCAAAAAAAAACAAAAAACAAAGAAACAGAGTATCTACATTCACATTTCTGAGAAATTGCAACCTACCCAAAAACTCACTCTATTGCCAATTAGGAAAAAGATCACTGAAATGTGTCTTTCCATCACCACTTTTCGGTCTAGTGCCACTGCTCCAGATCTACTTAAATAGTTTCTGAACTCACGTGCATGCCGAGCCTATATATTCCACTGTAATGGCTGTGCCACAGAGTTGTTTTCGCCTCTTTGCAGAGGTAGCTTTACTCCCGCGTGGCTTTAACTGTTTTGCTTTTTTTTTGTTTCACTTTTAATTTTTGTAGTACTTTCAGTTAATTACTTTACTTTAGCTACTCGCAGTGAAATTTAGTTTGCAGGTGGCACGCAATCTAGCAGAAAAGTGCTTGTTTTACACCAAAAACAAATCATAAACAATTAGACGTGAAAGCATTGGAAAGAGACTAAAAATTAACATGAAAACCACAATCACAAAAAAACTAAAAAAAAACAAAAAAAAAGAAAGTAGACACCATGTAAACATCTGCGCGCAAGCAAAGCCACCTCGGCAACTCTTGAACTCATTAACTTAGCTCAAGCCCGAGCAGTTTACCATCAGGCTGCTGCGTGTGTGTGTGTGTGTGTATGTATTTGGGTATGTATGGCTTTAGTGCAAATGCGTTTGCTACTTCAACTAAATGCAGTAGCGTTGCATTTGCTTTAGTTGTTGTTTTTCTGTTGCCACTTTCGTCACGACAACTTCTAATTATAATTGCTGGAAGTGCACTTGGCAACAATAGCAACAGCAGCAGCAGCAACAGCAAGAGGAGCAGCAGCTATAGCAGTCACGGCGGCAGCACTTCATTTGACGCTGAACTTTTCGACTTTTGCTCATTTAGTCACAGTGCCTTTTGACTTTGAGCAAATTTTCTTACACACTTTCAACTATTCCAACCAATTTTTTGCCTTTTCTGTCGCTGCCTTGGCAACACTTTTGACATGCCCCACCCTGCAGTGTGTGCCCCCTAGTACGAGCGAGTGTAAGGGGCGTTAAGAAATGGCAGTCAGCGGCACTAAATAAGACAGTTGGGGTCGCTTTGTACGAGGGTGCCAGCAGGATCCTTGTTTTGGCGCTTGGCGCTTGGCTCATAGACTTGTTGACATCTTGAGTATTCTCATTGCTTTTGTTTCTTTTGCTACCGCCATAGCTGCCCCAAACGATAACTGTCTACATTGCTGCTGCTTGCTTGCTTGCTTTCACTACTCTCTCTCCCTCTCTCTCTCTCTCTCTCTCTCTCTCTCTCTCTATTGCGTTCACACTGGCGCCCCACGCACTTCCTTTGTGGTTGTGCAGTCAAGGTGCTGATTGCTCATAATTATTCGAACGCAAATTGCAAATTGCACAGCGGAAGTTGCCGGTTTGTTGATGCGGCTTCGAAGAGCGCACAAAAAAAAGCTACAGTGCATAAGCAACAGCAGCAACGGTGGAAAGAATAGAAATTAAAAATTAGCAAAAAGAAAAACAAGAAAGGACTTGCGCTGCGTGAAAGCAAACGGTTAATGGCAGGGCAAAAGGCTTACACAAGAACTAATTATGAAGCGTTGGCATTCGGCAGCTACAAGCAGCAGGAAGTTTTTTAATTTTGAAAGCAACTAATTGCTTTATATTGGCAATTATAAATACATAGTTTCCAACATAGTTTTTCATCTTCAGCCAAATGTGGCAGTTTTCTGTTGACAAAATATTGTCAAAGTGCTTTGACTTTGCTGAGTTCTTTGTAAAATGTTGTCGACCTCAAACTGTCGCTTCAGGTGCAAAATATTTTAATGAAAATACTCGTCTGGAAAATAATAAATGAAAGCGTACTTCATTCTATGAAATCATAAGAGGAATTGTGAATTGGAAGTGGCAGTTAATAAAAGGTTGTTGACTGCATGAAAATATTTTTGCAACAGTTTGCACATAAACAAGAGACTAATTCCTCAGGAAGATAGTAATGAAACGCATGAAAAAAAATGAAATACCTACATGAAAAGGCGGGAGGCGTGCACCATAAGGTCTTCTGTGCCTTCTACTCATCGCCGTACCTCATCTCAGCCTAGCTCTCTCCATAAACTCAAGATCGAGCTGTGTTGAGCCTTTCTTTCGGCCGTATCAGACCGAGATGTCCACTGCTTCTTCTGAAAAAAAAAAAATGTGAGCTAGCTAAGGGTGATTTTCTAAGAGCTATAGGAAAGTTTTTCAAATTAACACACGTACAATTCAGAAAAAGGCATGCAATTTTTATTTAAATCGATAGTACAGTCCATATAATTTAATATTTGAAGATTATTTCATGCAAATGTTGACCACGACTGCGCTTCAAATGGTCCATCCGCTTAGTCCAATTTTGGCATACTCTTTACAATGTTTCGGCCTTTATCTCACATATAAATGCTTTAATGTTGTCTTCCAATGCGTTAATTGAAGCAGGCTTGTCTGAATGGACATGAGCTTTAACATAGCCCCATAAAAAAAGTCTAAAGGCGTTTTATCGCACGATCTGGGTGGCCAATTGACAGGTCCCGAACGTGAAATATAATGTTCACCGAACTCGCCTCTCAACAAGTCCATTGTTACGCGTGCTGTGTGGCATGTGACACCGTCTTGCTGAAACCACATGCCATGCAAGTCAAGCTCTTAGTTGGATATCATTTCACGGTAGCGCTCACCGTCCACAGTTACGTTAAGATTCGCAGCATCTTTGAAGAAGTACGGCCCAATGATACCTCCAGCCCATAAACCGTACCAAACTGTGACCTTTTCTGGATGCATTGGTAGCTCTTACAATTCTTCTGTCTGATCTTCACTCCAAAATCGACAATTCTGCTTGTTTATGTACCCATTGATCCAAAAATGAGCTTCGTCGCTGAAGACAATTTTTCGATAAAAAAGTGGATCTTAAACTTTCTTAACAGAACACTCATTTTTATAATAAAATTCAATGATTTGTAAGTGTTGTTCGTTTGTAAGACGATTCATGGTTAAATTATAGACCAAACTGAAGATGTCTGACATCGAAACAAAATACGAAACGTGCGTCAGCTGTTTAAACCAACTGTTTAAAAGTATAATAGCTAACAAATTTTTGCATACCTGCGAATAAAAATGAAAATGGCGCAGCAAGGTGACACTCTGAGTCAATTGATTTAAAATCTCTTTTTTTGTTAGGTTGCCACATCTGTGATTAGTATTCTCATCAAAATTTTTATCGCCATTGCTTAACATTTGTCTTGAGTAAATCTACTACGGTACCTGTTTTCATTTTTTTTTTAATTCTAAGAATGTGTTGAGCTTCCAATATTTTTTGGTAGCTATATGTTGCGAAATAAAAACTAGGTTTTTTAATACGTTATAATTTTAATTTAATTGCGTGGCCGTGTTTACAAAAAGTTCAACTGCTTATGATAATTTGCGAATATTTGCACGTATATATATATGGGCATATGTAACTGTATTAGGCAAGCGAAAGGATAAGTAATGTTATATATACATATCTTATGCTAAGTAAAAGCCTGCGTATACCTTGTATTTTTGTATGTTGTGCATATGTACATAACTGCATTAGACAAGCGAAAGGAGAAGTGATGTTATGTATACCTTTGTTGCCTAAGTAAATGCCTGCGTATACTTTGTATTTTTGTATGCCGTTAAGCGAAAAGGACTATTGTAAGGAATGTATAAAAACTGAAAAATAATATAACATGACATTTTAAGGTGACCAGCTAACATAACATTTTAAGGTGACCAGCTTATATAAATTATAAATATTGGCTATAGTTAAGAAGTTAGTTTGTAGGTTGTGTAGCGGGATTAGCTGCTGCTCCGAACATCCTCCCCCCGTTGAAAGGTCAGGGCTTTCAACAGAAGCATTTACAGGAAGGACGCACAGCTTATTGATAGCTCTACGTGTAATGCCAGTAGGTGTACGCAAGACGGCTACTCGTGCAACATCGTCAGTTCCAGTGATGAGTTCGACTACCCGTGCCAAAGGCCATTTTAGTGGAGCCGTGTTTTCCTCTTTGATGCACACAATGTCGTTGACCTGGATGCTAGGCTGAGGCATCCGCCATTTAACTCGCTGCTGTAGAATAGTTAGATATTCTTGACTCCAACGCTTTCAGAAAATTTGTTGAATGTAGGATACGCGTTGCCATTGATTGAGCCGGTTATAATTCAGTGACGTAAGATTAGGTTCAGGAAAAGCGGTTGGTGGGCCACCAATCAAAAAGTGACCTGGCGTAAGAACATCAAGATCTTCTGGATTCTCTGAAAGTGGAACAAGAGGACGCGAATTTATTATAGCTGTTATTTGACATACCAAAGTACGCAATTCGTCAAATCCAAGAATTGAGGGCCAAACTGAACGATATAAATGCTGCACTTCGACGAACTCGTTGCGAAATGTAGACCAAGCAGTGTTCAGTGAGTGCGGTAAGCTTTCATCCCACTCCAGCTTATCCCTCCACATGTGCTGTAAAAGAATTTTTCCTCTGGTCAAAGTAGGGCCAATGAGTCCAAGCGGATCATAACAACGAGCTAACGTAGATAACGCCGATCGCTTGGAATTCTTGCAAAATTCAGGTTGCGACTTAAACGAAAATAGCAGATTGTCATCAAACGGCTTCCAGATCAAACCCAATGCCTTGGTGATGTCGCTGCCGTCATTAAACTTAAGCAAGTCTTGTTTATCAGTATCAGGAATATTACGAAGAACATCTGGACTATTGGAACACCATTTTCTTAGCTGGAAGTTACCTCGAGCGAGAATATTCGTTGTTTGTCGTTTGATTTCTTCTACTTCTTCCAAAGTATCGCCACCACTTATCAAGTCGTCCACGTAAAAATCTCGAATGATGGTTTGCGAACCAAGTGGATAAACTGAGGATTCATCCGACGCAAGTTGGTGCATTGAACGAATCGCTAGGAATGCTGCAGATTTAGTTCCATATGTTACAGTGTCTAATTTATATATATTTAAGTCATCTTCAGGAGAATCGCGCCACAATATACACTGGAGCATGCTATCCGGTGGGTAGATCCGGACGCATCTATACATTTTGCAGATGTCTCCAGTGAGTGCAATCGGAAACGTACGAAAACGAATCAAAATATTGAAAAGTTTGGGCTGAATTGTTGGGCCAGTCATGAGTAAATCATTAAGTGATAAACCCGAGGTTGTAGCTGCAGAACCGTCAAAAACAACTCTTAATTTTGTTGTAGTACTTTCGTCTTTAATGACGCAATGATGCGGTAGAAAATATTTGCACTCATGGATAGCAGAGTTTGGAACTAACGACATGTGATTGAGGTCACGATACTCTTTCATGAATGCACAATATTTTGCCTTGAGCTCAGGATTACGTACGAGTTTTCTTTCTAGGTTTTGAAATCGGCGTCGAGCTTGTGAGTACGACTCACCTAACGAATCTAAATTTAGTTTTGTTGGCAGGCGAACCGAATATGCGCCTGAGGCTAAACGAATGAAATTTTGCTTGAAATGCAACTCACAGTCAAGCTCCTCTTTAGAATTTTTGGAAATCGGTTCAACGACATGATCGATCTCCCAAAACTGCCGGACTAAATCATCCAGCCGATCATCAATATTGATATCTGTAGTTGAGCTGTGACTTGCTACGAATGTTGAAAGTTTGGGGGCCTGTTGCTTACCGCCAGACAGAACCCAACCAAGGCGAGTTTTTTGAAGTAATGGTATTTCAGGTGCTAATTGAATCTGTCCTACGCAAAGTAGCTCATAGAAAAGTCCTGCTCCGATGAGCAGATCAATACGCTGGGGCACGTTAAAACCAGGATCAGCTAGTTGAATGTTTGAGGGTATGTTCCAATTAGCGATGTTTATTGAAGCGACTGGTTGACTATCGGTAATTGTTTTCACCACTACAGCAGTCATATTTGTACAAAAATCTGAAGTCCGCGACTTCAGAACTATATCAACGGAGCACCCATCAGTCGAAAAGCTTGCATCTCCAATGCCGGAGACTGCGACCAATGATTTCGTTCTAGTAAGTTGTAGCTGGTTAGCGAAACGAGTTGTAACGAAGTGAAGCTGCGAGCCCGAATCTAGGAGGGCGCGGCAAGGTACGAAGGTTCCAGCACGATTTTTTATTAGAACAATTGCAGTGGCGAGAAGCACAACATCAGGAGAAGGAGTATGAGCATGGGACGTGACAGATAATGATGCAGTCCTAGTATTCGATTCAGAAGTAGTGCAAGGTGCTTGGCACTGAGCAGTTGGTGAAATGGATAACCGATCAAAATGTAACAGTGTATGATGCTTCGCTTGACAGCTGCGACATGGTCCCGATTTGCAGTCCCGAATCTGATGACCTTTCTTCAAACAATTAAGACATAGGTTGCGCCTTTTAGCTTCTTTCTGGCGTAGATTTGGCGACAAATTGACGTAGCGTTGACAACGGTAAATTACATGTTCGGGGGATTCGCAAAATACGCAACTACCTACTGAGCTATTCGAAGCAACAAAGGATTTTCTTGGATTTGTACTCACGCTTTTGATGACTTTTACCGGAATGCTAGCTTGTGTCTGCAATGCATATTCGACGTTTTCGAGTGTACGACAGCGCTTTTCTAAAAATCCTGCTAGTTGGTTCCAAGATGGTAGGTCGTTGCTTGTCGAATTCTCCTCCCATTTGGCTTGAGTCACCTTGTCTAACCTTTGCACTATCAACTGAATGAGGATGCTATCGGATATTTGTTCCTTTGAGCCGATTGATTGTAGAGCGCGCATGTGCGCGATTGCCTTGTCTGTCAATGCCCGCAACGTGTGTACGGACGAATCCACCTTGTCCAACTCAAATATTCCCCTGATGTGTGCCTGAAAGATAAGACGTTTATTATCAAATCGTTTTTGTAAAAGTTCTAATGCAATTTTGTAGTTTGTGTCGTTTATCTCGAGTGATCCCACGGTGTCCAAAGCAGCACCACTAAGGCAAGACCGCAAATGTTGAAGCTTGTCCACTTGTGTCAGTTCACTGTCTTTGTCGATAACGGATGTGAACATTGCGTAAAAATTTGTCCACTCCGTGTAAGCCCCACTAAATTTGGGCAACGTTAGTAGTGGCACACGCGAACGATTTGCGTTTACAATTATAGACTGTGTGTCCGCGGTGTTCATCCGAAAAGTTGAGCAATGTTGTGAAGTACTGCGCTTCCCGATCTTCCGTTGCAGAGTGGCTCTGAGATTGACTAGCGTGGTATCGAATTTGGCAGGTAGGTCGCTGGTAATCGACTCGAAGTCCAGTTCCTCCAAACTTGTGTGGGTGACCGAAAAACTGGATTTCAGCTCCACCAATAATTCCAGTATTGCGTTGAGAGCATATTCATCCTTACTGTGCAGATTATCAGTATCCAAGTCGGTGGCTATACTTTCAAGGCGATTAAGTATAGCTTTCGATTTCATCTTCAGAAATGTTACTCGGCCCATAGGCGGACCCATAGTCGGCCCATTGGTTGGACCAACATCACACATATCGTCTCTTGCTGGTGTACCAGTAGCCGGGCTGAATGGCATGGCGAACAAATAGGTTAACTATAACGCTGCGCGACACGTATAAAAAAAATAGGTGCGTTATACTCGACGACAATGTTATACGGTAAAAATAAATGCACCGTATCTAACTGGCCGGAACAACTGTTTTAATAAATTTCGCCACCGGTTAATAAGTTTATTGCACTATTTCACAGTTCCTATTTACTGCCTTATGTACTCCGCACTAAGTACACAACAAAAACAATGCTCGAAACCGCAACGGGAAAATATGCAACTTTAAATTATTTAATTTAAATTATTAAATTAACGCGAAAAACACGGCGATCACGTCGGGGTCACCAAATGTTGAGCTTCCAATATTTTTTGGTAGCTATATGTTGCGAAATAAAAACTAGGTTTTTTAATACGTTATAATTTTAATTTAATTGCGTGGCCGTGTTTACAAAAAGTTCAACTGCTTATGATAATTTGCGAATATTTGCACGTATATATATATGGGCATATGTAACTGTATTAGGCAAGCGAAAGGATAAGTAATGTTATATATACATATCTTATGCTAAGTAAAAGCCTGCGTATACCTTGTATTTTTGTATGTTGTGCATATGTACATAACTGCATTAGACAAGCGAAAGGAGAAGTGATGTTATGTATACCTTTGTTGCCTAAGTAAATGCCTGCGTATACTTTGTATTTTTGTATGCCGTTAAGCGAAAAGGACTATTGTAAGGAATGTATAAAAACTGAAAAATAATATAACATGACATTTTAAGGTGACCAGCTAACATAACATTTTAAGGTGACCAGCTTATATAAATTATAAATATTGGCTATAGTTAAGAAGTTAGTTTGTAGGTTGTGTAGCGGGATTAGCTGCTGCTCCGAACAGAATGAATTTGAATATGCAAGAAAAATTTGGTATTAAATTTTGTGCTAAAACTGGATCCGTTTGTGCAAAAACCTTAGAAATATTGGGAATTTTTTTCGGAAATGATATCCTAAAGGAAACAGTCGTTTTTACGAGTGGCATAGCAACGCTTCAGAAAAAATCGTGAGTCCATCAAATTGACGACATCAGGCCGTCAACATCGAAAACTAATAAAAAATCAATAAAGTAAATGAAAAGTTGTTCAATAACCACAAATTAACTATCAGAGAGCTAAAGAGCTGGAAAAGGACGTAAACATTGTTTATGCATCCGTTCAGGACATTGTAGTTACTGATTTGGGTTTGCGCCGTGTTGTTGCGAAGTTGGTTCCAAAGGAACTGAATTTCATCCAAAAAAGCACCGCGTTGATATCGCCAAAGACATGATTTCCCAGACTGTATCCGTCTCAACATTCAAATAAAACGATTTATTACCAGAGACGAAACGTGGATTTATGAGTACCACACGCAACTCAGACGTCAGGCGAACGAGTGGAGAGCTCAGAATGACCAGGTCCAACTTGATTTCTTAGTCGTTTTCCATCAAAAAAGGTATGGCAATTAGTAAGGGCTATTATTTGGTCGTTATCAGATGTTTGGGTGAGGAAATTCCCCAAAAAAGAAAGTATTTGTAAAAAAACAATTCGTGGCTTTTGCCCCATGACACCGCAAAGTCGCTCGGTGCCATTACTATTCATGTATTTTTGACTAAGAACAAAACGAATACCATCCAACACAGCCATCGAGTTCACCTGCTATAACTCTCTGCGATTATTCTGTTTGATTGAGCCAGAAAACCACTACAGTAAAGCCTCGCGTTTTAACAGGTGTGAAGAAGAAATGGAAAAATCGAAGACGACTCTAATGGCTATACCGAAAAGAGAGTTCCAGAAATGTTTCGAGAGCTGGATCAAACGCTGGCATACCCTATGATCAGAAAGTATCGGGAAGGTGATGTTGACTGTTTCCTTCGATTGCCAAGGTGTAGTGCACCATGAGTACCTTCCATCGGTCCAGAGAGTCAATAAAGAATATTATTTATCGGTTTTGTTTGAGAGCGTTTGAGATTTCTTGGATTTTTCATGCTGATAACGCGCCAATGCACCGAGCCCAAATTGTGCTGGATTATTTGACCAAACCCCAAGTAAATACCATCGTGCAAGCACCGTATTCTCCTGATATGGCCCGGTGGGACTTCTTTTTGTTTCCCAAGTTGAAGTTACCACTTCGTGGAGACAGAGATCTCTCGATTGAGGAGATCAAAGAGAATGCGACGATGGACCTGAAGGCACATTGTGTTGCTTCAGACGGGTCATATTTTGAAGGAGATAAAATAATTTTGCTTGAAAGTGAACTATGTTTTGTTTTATTTAAACATTCCCGGTACTTGGCTGAGTTCGGAGTACTTTGAAGGCGATAATATCACTTTGAGAAATAAACTTGTATTTTGAATTTACTGAATAAATTCCGGAAACTTTGGATTAACGTAAATTTATCAATCGGAATTAAAAACTGAACTGAGCACGTCGATTTATAGCGCATTAAATTCTAATATGTCCAGACTTTGATAGCAAACCAGCGTTCTCCAAAGGGTGTATCCTATGCTGTTTTTGCCTCTTACGATGAAGCGATGAAGGGATGTAAGTTTAAAGTTTCAGTTCCGCAGGAATCATGAATTACATAAAAAGCGATAGTTTGGTCTAGAACGCTTCAGAACTGGATTTTTTTTTGTGACAAGTCGAAACAGAAAACTGTCGAACTTTCTACTAAAACTTGGAAGGAAAGACGTTGATGGTCGGTATTATTGTAACACACAACCCTTGGGGTCAGCATATAACCACCATTGGAATCATTGAGGACCCAGAGTGCCTGTCTAGCTTGAAGGAGGTGGATGGCACCGAGCATTTTCTCTGTGAGTGTCCTGCCTTGGCTAGAGCCCGGCTACGAGTTTTGGGTTCCGATGTCATGAGAATGAGTAATATTCGTTCTCTAAAACTGGAGGATTTTTACAGATTTGCCAAAGAAGCTGGAAAATTCTCACAGGACTAACTACCTTTGTCTCTATCAGAGTGTCAGAGAAAGAGATAGGAAATTTTCTCTGTCCCTATTCTTTCCTATCTCTTTCTCTGATACTTTTCGCCTTCCCTCCTTAACTATCTACCCTCTTTCCAGAGCTCTAAATACAATGGGCAGCTTAGCCTGAGTTTTATAGGATCCTCCAAATCTCTTGGAGCTCCTTGGCTCGACCTATTCAAATTTTAATTCAGCTTTAAGTTTAAAGTTGCTCCGAAATCTTGTTGATCTTTTATATGTTTTTCTTTTGTTTTGACGGTCTTGCAGTTTTCGTTCATATGAAAACAATTTCGTCGTTTTGTCCGTATGACAAAAATGTTTTGGTTGTGTCCATATGAAAAAAAATTGGTGTTTTTTGTACATAGCGAAAATTAAAGAGAACTTTGCACTCTGGAATGGAGGGAAATGAAAGAGCGGTTGTGTGTGGAAGGTTGGGCTCTGAGCTGGACCTTCAGCGAGTGGTAGAAGACATACGCATTCGTTTAAACGAGTCACACTGCGATTATCCTCAGCGTAATCGCGGAAACCAATAAAAGGTGGTCTCTGACTACTAATTGCAGGGTCTCCAAAGCGCTCTGACCAAACGGAATCTCAAAAGGACGAAATTCCTTCTTAGATTCAACAGATCAGCTATCGGCGTCCTCACAGGCTTTGTAGCGGGTCATTGCCCCATTGGCACCCTAGCCAGTAGAATGGGTGTACCTCACAATGACTTCTGCAGGAGTTGTGGAGATGAAGAGGAAATCGAGTCGGTACAACACCTCCTCTGTGAAGGCGCTGCACTTCTAAGAAGCCATGCCAAATATCGTGGCGATTATTTCTTTGAGGAACTGGAAAGTTTGTACATTGCCTCAAAGGAGGGACTAGTTACCTTCCTAAAAAGATCTAAGTGGTTTAAGCAACTAACTCAAACCGTTCTTACCGTCTCGCGAAAAGACTACAGAACTATCATAGGTATGCTGACAGGTCATAATCTGTGGGATGCACATGCGAACAAGATAGGAATTGCTAACACGGACAAATGCAGGAAATGCAGAGATGATGTAGAGGAAACACCTTCTGTGCGTCTGTCCGGCATTATTAAAAACGCGTTTAAAATACCTGGGAGCCCCATTGTTTGTGGATCTGGAGGATGTTTCAAAAGCGGATCTCCCAGCGCTGCTTAGATTCGCCAAAAGTGCTGACATCCTACGTGATGTCTACTTTCAGATTTCATAGAGGTCGGTCTCCATCTGGTATCGGTCTAAGGCCAACCAGGCTAACCTAACCTAACCTTAGCAACTTAGTTAGGGAAGGCAAACAAATGCAGGTATCACAATGGGGCTTAGAGCCATCGAGTGTTTTGTTTTAGATAAGCAACCTGCCTAACCTAACGAGAACTTTAAGTCAGCTCAAATTTGCACTTTATTAGGCTACAATTTAATAGGCTACACAATTTTGTAGCGAATTTTTTTTTTTGTTCTTAATTCTAATTAAACATTTTGGGATTTTATTGAATCTTTTTTGAATTTTTATAAATCTTGTGTTAAGTTTCAAAGTTGTTTATTATAGAATAAACTATGTTTAAATAAAAAAATAAATTAAATGAAAAATAATTCCGTTTAAGAAGCAAATAAAGAAATGCCCAAAACTTGCTCAAATGCTGAGGTGTTTCACTTTTTTCGAGCGCTGCAGATCACTCCGAATTCGCCTCCGATCTCAAATTCATTTAAACACATCTCACTTATTCGCATTGCCAAACGCCGCTACGAGCTGACACTGATATGATATACCAACACACGAGCACACATACATACATACGCCAACGCGGAAGGTAACTCAGATAGCGAATAAATTTACATTCAATCTAACTTTGTTGGCACATAAATTGGTTACCGCACAAATACACTCAAACAGCAAGTAAAATGTATGGCTACAGGCCATTTCTAACAAATACACCCAGACCACTCGCATACTCCATTCCGCAGAGAACAAAGAGACCAGTCAAGGACGCAAGAAGTAGTGCGCGAACTGAAACGCTATACGGCACATATGCATATACATATAACACATACATATTTTGTGTACTCATAAGTTACATATATGGACTTGTATATACTCGCCTTAATGCAAGCGCCGACGTGTGGGCGCAACAGTTGCTACACAAATAAAATCAGCTGAGGACTATTTTCAATCGTTATGTTTTGGCAGCACGTTTGCTTCTGTACATTTCTATTTTCTTTTGGCAAGTTTCTGCTTATCTGAATAAATTCTTGGCAAAATAGAGCAACTCACACACTCGTCTATACATACAAACGCGCGGTTGTACGAGTATTATTTGTGTGCGGGATTGCCCTTATGAAGAGCACTTCTTGCTATTGAATTCGCGTGCGCGTGTGTATGTGTGTGTGTGTTCTACCCACACATGTTTATTCTCACAACCACCGCCAGATCAATACGAAGCTGCCTGCATGGCTGGCAGCTAGCCTAGCCGCGTTGAAAGTGAAGCACAGCAGTGAGCGCTTAGCGTAGGAAGCATAGAAACTCTTTGAGTCTTGCCACTACTTAAATTCTGCCACTACACATACACACACATATGTAGGTATATGCATATGTGTTGGTGTAGAACTGCGCGCAATTCAATTTGAGGAAATGCTTGAAGCGTAGTCAAGCAGGAAAATGACTTTTTCGCAAAAGTTGCGGGCAGAAATCAATTACAATTTTTTTTTAAAGTAGAGTGAAAACAACAAAATAAAAGACTGGATGTTACATTTAATGGTATGAACTGGGAATTACGTTGAGCGCATGGCAGAGTTAAGCTTTGGACTAAAGGCATGAAATAAATGCAGCCACGCTCGTTTTGTGGCATGGCAGCTTACTTTGCTTTGCCGATTTTACTTTGTGAAAATTTATAGAAGTGAAAGGAAATTTATGCACGATTTGCGTGGAAGAAACTGAGTTTCGGGAAAAGTTTGTTGCCAAATTGGTGGTTTTAAATGTTCACTTCGAATGGCTAAAGTTTTTGCTCATAATGGGAAAGTTGTATTGAATATTCTTTAAATAGGCCTGTGCCTGCGTAAAAGAAACTCGTTTTTTTTCTTTTTGCAGTAAGTGGGCACATGAATGGCTGTAAGTGAGAAATAAAATTGCCTAGGTTATAACTTGGCTTAAGTTATTTTTAACTTCGTCACCTTGATGAGAATTTTTTAAAAAGTTTCCATAAGTAATTTAAAATATAATAAAGTGACAGATCGAATTGCAATTATAGCCCGTGGGAGTGTGCAATAAATTTAGTGGCATTTTTATGTAGCGATAACCGGAATGAGAGTCCCCATACAGTGACAGGCATTAAGGGGAGTTAGGCGAGAAGGTTCAAGCACTAAACTTTGCTTAAATCTACGCATAAGAGAGGTAGCTGATTAGGTCTATTTCCACTGATACATCACTAAAGGCAGTACAGCATCAAGCAGATGTTTGAGTAACTGACCGCATTTGTTGCGCGTTTCCTCGCATTTGATTTCATGATTTGTATAAATTATTATTATTATTAATAAATTTGTATATCAACAAGTAACGGGTGATTTTTTAGCTATTATATTTTTAAACAGTTGGTTTAAACAGCTGACGCACGTTTCGTGTTTTGTTTCACTGTCAAATATCTTCAGTTTGGTCTATAATTTAACCATGAATCGTCTTATAAACGAACAACCCTTGCAAATCATTGAATTTTATTATAAAAATGAGTGTTCTGTTAAGAAAGTTTAAGATCCACTTTTTTACTGAAAAATTGTGTTCAGCGACGAAACTCATTTTTGGATCAATGGGTACGTAAATAAGCAGAATTGTCTATTTTGGAGTGAAGATTAGCCAGAAGATTTGCAAGAGCTACAAATATATCCAGAGAAGGTCACTGTTTGGTGCGGTTTATGGGCTGGAGGTATCATTGGGCCGTACCTCTTCAAAGATGCTGCGAATCGTAACGTAACTGTGAATGGTATCCAACTTGTTTCGCCCAAAATGCAAGAGCTTGACTTGTATGACATGTGGTTTCAGCAAGACGGTGCCACATGCCACACAGCACACGTAACGATGAACTTGTTGAGAGGCGAGTTCAGTGAACATTTTATTTCACGTTCGGGACCTGTCAATTGGCCACCCAGATCGTGCGATATAACGCGTTTAGATTACTTTTTGTGAGGCTATGTTAAAGCTCATGTCTATTCAGACAAGCCTGCTTCAATTAACGCATTGGAAGACAACATTAAAGCATTTATATGTGAGTTACCGGCCGAAACATTGGAAAGAGTATGTCAAAATTGGACTAAGCGGATGGACCATTTGAAGCGCAGAAGGGGACAACATTTGCATGAAATAATCTTCAAACATTAAACTATATGGAGTGTACTATCGATTTAAATAAAAATTTCATGCATTTTTCTGAATTTTACGGAAAAAATGTCCTATAGCTCTTAAAAAATCACCTGTTAGTTGTTAGATGGGCAACAGATTGCGGCTTATCAGTGAACTCTCACAAGACGGAGCTCGCCCTTTTTATGAGGAAATATAAACTGCGTTCCGTTGATGCTTTTTGACAAGGTGTAGTACCTAAGTCTAATCCTTGGCCGTAAGCGAACGTGGAAGCGCAACATTAAGGAGTGAATAAGGCAGGCAACAATCACCTTAAACTTTATTTAAACTTACACAGTATCTTCCACTTGACTACTATTTGATAATGAAAAGCTATTTAGAAAACAGATACTTCTATGTGAAA
>JAYXIM010002409.1:0-21808 GCA_037575425.1 Anastrepha fraterculus
TATTAAGGGATAAAAATCGATTTTTTTTTTTTTGCATGTTATTGTAGTAAAACATTTCAAAAATACCGTGTTAAAATTTTAAGTCAATCCGAGCAAAACTTTTTAAGTTATAGAGCATAAAGCCGAGCCGCCTCAAATATCTGCCGAGACGCAGCAGTTGCGCGCGTAGTCCGTTACAAATTTTAAACGCGGTTTTCTCGAACCTTTGTTTTTAAAGTGCGTAGTCATAGGCATTTGAAAACTACTCAACTGATCCTTTTGAAATTTTGCACACATATTTTACATATAAAAAGCCTCCCCCAACGTTTTTTTTTCGCCATTTTTTTTTTATATTAAGGTGGTTTTACACCTACAAAATGGCGGCATTTTTTCGTCAAAAATCACTTTTTACTTCAAACGACTACCAAATGGCTGAAAATGAAAATAAATCGGCAAAATAAACGTTGGGGGGAAGTTTAACTCATACTTTAACTAAATTACTCGATTCTTTTGATTTCAGATGATTCTACGCTGAGATATGCTGACTACTGCAAAATGTATTTTTGAAAAGACGTCTACGTAAATGTGCTCTCATTTTGCAATATTTTTACATGAAAATTTTATCAAATATTCTTGAAATGCTACTTTATAATATGTAACAACTTTTAATAAACTGACTTGAACCGTTTCGCTACAATAAATTCATGAAAAAAGTGTTTTTTTTTAGCGTTTATCCCTTACCAACAACAAACCCCTTCTTAACCATGAGGGTAATTTTCACCATTATTTTTAATGCAATACTACTGTGGCCAAAAAGTCAGCTGAATTTGTTTGTCAAACTTCGCGGGATTAAAATTTCGCTCTAGTTATTTTTTTCATGAGTTGGCAGCACTGTTAGTAACATCTGGGTCAACTTTCATGTGATTGTCATTATCAGTAATATATTTACGTTTGTGTTCACCAAACGACCAAGAGTGCATTTTTCGATTTTTAGAATGTCTGATTTGATTGAGCAGAGAAGTGCCATAAAATTTTGTTTGCGGAATGAAATTTCGGCTGCGGAAACGTTTAGCATGTTGCAGAAGGCATTTGGTGATTCGACCATATCGCAGAAAAACGTTTATTTGTACCAGTTCAAGAGGGTCGAGAACGTGTTGATGACTTGGAGCGCTCCGGACGACCATCGACGTCAACAGATGACCAACACGTCAATAAAGTGAAGGAGTTAGTGCTCAAAAATCGTCGGTTGACTGTTAAAGACCTTACTGATACGATCGGAATATCAGAAGGATCTGTGAAAACCATTTGGGCCTAAGAAAAGTCAAATCTCGTTTGGTACCGCAAACTCTCAATTTCTTGGAAAAAAGTCGTCGCGTTGATGTGTGTGAAACAATGCTTTCAGACTATCAGGACAGCTCAAATGCATCATTACGGGAGATGAGACTTAGGTTTATGCTTACGACCCTGAAACAACCGACCAATCAAGCGAATATCGTGCTAAAGGGGAGGCCAGACCGAAAAAAGCACGTTAAAGTCGTTCAAAAATAAAGGTCATGATGACAGTTTTTTTCGATTTTCGTGGTGTGGTGCACTATGAATTCCTTCCACCTGGCCAAACTGTTAATAAGGAATATTATTTGAGCGTTATGCGTCGTTTACGTGAAGCAATTCGCCTAAAAAGACCAGAATTATGGGCCAACAGCTCTTGGTTTTTGCATCACGATAATGCACCGTCTCACACTGCACTCGTTCTTCGTGACCATTTCGCCAAAGATTCCAGGCATATCGTTCCGCAACCACCGTATTCGCCTGATTTGGCTCCGTGCGACTGCTGGCTATACCGGAAATGGACTATTTGGCATGATTCGGGGATTGGAAAAATCGTTGGCATAAGTGTATTTCATCGAGAGGGAATTATTTTGAAGGGGATGAAATTGATTTCCAAGAATAAATAAAGATTTTTCATTTACAACCAAATTCACCTTACTTTTTGCTCACAGTTGTTTAGAAGAATATTAATTTTGTAGCTTCGATGGGGGTTTAAAATGTTCCATAAAAATATGTGCCGCAAACTTTGAGTATTCAGAGTTTAGTGCGTAAAAATTTACGATGTAATTTTTTTCCATTTTGAAAATAAGGGCCAAAATCAGCATAAAATCGTTGTTGCATAGTTGTTGAGACAGTCGTTATTTTATTTTTATTTTTACTTTTTGTGCAATTTTATGTTTTTTGTATAAAGATTTGGTCTGAGTATACCCTTTGTAAAATTCTCTTGCGCATAATCTTCTAGAATATTTTAACTCCTTAGCCATCTCATAAATGCTATTTGACCTTCCGAAAAAGAGGCTCAAATTACCTTTTGTGAGAGGAATGCCACATTAAAATGTGCCGCGAAATTATTCCTCGCGAAATTTTACTATACTCGCCCAAGTTCGTTCCGTTATAAATTTAACTCTTTTTCCACTTATTCTAAGTGCACTCACGCAAAAAATTACAAACATAATATGGCCATGAACGAAAAAAATCCTGAGAATGAAAACTTTTGGAGGTCTTGCTCAAATTGAGCACTTACTTTTTCTTTTGTTTTTGCTAAAATATCTGTTAACCCTATATCATTAAACTTAAATCAGTGTTACTCTGTCACTACTCATGCAATAAGTTTTTCACTATCACATCTTCTTCAGTGGTAGTTAAAACACAAATTCCATTAACCCTGAATATTTGATGATAGTGAAAACAAAATGAACAGAGGGTGACCGACTTCAACGGGGCCGGAAACATGGTAGTCTACAGCACTAGATTCCAGCATAAAAAGACACACCAAGCTGCCAGGCTGTCTCCTGATCGAAAAACAAGAAACCAGATCGATCATATTGTGATAGATGGAAGACACGCTTCTAGCGTATTAGATGTACGTACTATCCGAGGACCCAACATTTACTCCGATCATTACCTTGTTGCAGCCAAGCTGTGCACACGCCTCTGTGCAGCAAAAAACGTACATCTACCTACACAACTACCTGTAGGTCCTTCCATTTGAGGAACAACATCAAGACCCACACCACAAATAGGAGAAGGAGCTCGGGTAAATACCCAAAAAGGGCGTACGTGCCAATTAGATATATATATATGGTATATATGTATTAACGAAAAGGTACACTTATTTGCAGATTAATCACTTTATCGTCTCACCATTTTAAAAAAATGTGGCATCGAGCAAAACGCTAACAGAAGGAAGATAAGAAGGCAATATGTGCCTGGCTGCAGTGTTGTCTTCATAATAATTGTCATAGCTGTTTTATTCCTAAGCTTATGTAATTAAAAAATGAAAAACAAAATAAGCAATTCCTGTTTATTTTGGGATTTACTTTATGCCTTAGTCAATTTGCTTCCTTGAGGTTCATTAACTCACCCCAGTACCTACGCAATTCTTAGCTTATCAGTTAGCAGGTCAGCTAAACGTAGATCAAACCTTCTTTAGTTTCGATGTGAAAATTTGATCGGATAAAGCATTGATAGCCGCTCCGGTTTCCAGATAAATATAAATGCGAATTTCAAGTCTTCCAAAAGACTTATACGGTGCTTATTGAAATTGCTAGAACCAATGTAAAGTTGAGCAATAAGTCTATAAATTACCATACCTGCAGACGTTCTCGTATTTATTTTATATGCATCTGTATTTCAGTGTAGGTATGCATCTAAAGTCAATAGTTGGAACTCCGTTTTTTATAAATCACCCATAAAATATTAACTAAGTTTACTGAGCTTAAAGTAATTGCCTCATATTTAGACACAAAAATTCTCTTTAGACACCCTGTAAGTATATTCGTACATATATACATATGGCGATCCATGTGCTCCTAGTATATGCGAGCATATGTTGCTTTTACTGTCTGCATTTTTTTGTTTTTGCTATTCTCTCTACTAAATTTGGTAAAATTCAATTTCGGAAATTATTATTATGAAATCAATTGAGCAGCAAGAATGTGCGTAATATCACCACCTGGCGCACATTACAACTATGGCACATAGACACCACTGCTACGTAAGTCTGCAAAATTGTTCACATGCTCGTACAGGTGACATCAGGCATAATGCGATAATGTCATTTAATATATTCCATTGGCTATTTGCTATTAGAAATAAGCTAACAAATGAAGTTAGACATGAAATATAATGCGGAGCAACAAATAAATAAATGTGAATGGCACTTTACTGGCATTGCGTAAGTAAATGGAATTTGTAGATTGGCAAATATTAAATTTTTTTAACCTTCATAGAGTCCACGAGTTAAATTGGATCCATTTTAACGTGAATTATTTTGAGAATCTCTATGAGGATTAAACTTGTGAAGTGTGACAAGTGAGATGGATAGAAATGATGATTAACTCTCGATTGGTGATTATACAACTGTGGGCAAAAAGTAAGGTGAATTTGGTTGTAACTAAAAAATCTTTATTTATTCTTGTAAATCAATTTCATCCCCTTCAAAATAATCCCCTCTCGATGAAATATACTTATGCCAACGATTTTTCCAATCGCCGAAACATGCCAAATAGTCCATTTCCGGTATATCCATCAGCACCTTCTTCGATTCAGCTTTTATCTCCTCAATCGACTCGGAACGCGTTCCCCGGAGTGGTCTCTTGAGTTTTGGGAATAGCCAGAAGTCACACGGAGCCAAATCAAGCGAACACGGTGGTTGCGGAACGATATGCGTGGAATTTTTGGCGAAATGGTCACGAAGAACGAGTGCAGTGTGATGCAAAAACAAGAGTTGTTGGCCCATAATTCTGATCTTTTTAGACGAATTGCTTCACGTGAACGACGCAAAACGCTCAAATAATATTCCTTATTAACAGTTTGGCCTGGTGGAAGGAATTCATAGTGCACCACACCACGAAAATCGAAACGAACTGTCATCATGACCTTTATTTTTGAACGACTTTGTCTGTCTGGCCTCGCCTTTAGCACGATATTCGCTTGATTGGTCGGTTGTTTCAGGGTCGTAAGCATAAATCCAAGTCTCATCTCCCGTAATGATGCATTTGGGCTTGTCCTGATAGTCTGAAAGCATTGTTTTATACACATCAACGCGACAACTTTTTCCAAGAAATTGAGAGTTTTCGGTACCAAACGAGATTTGACTTTTCGTAGGCCCAAATGGTCTTTCAAAATGGTTTTCACAGATCCTTCTGATGTTCCGATCATATCAGTAAGGTCTTTAACAGTCAACCGTCGATTTTTGAGCACTAACTCCTTCACTTTATTGACGTGTTGGTCATCTGTTGACGTTGATGGTCGTCCGGAGCGCTCCAAGTCATCAACACGTTCTCGACCCTCTTTGAAGTCTTTGTACCACTTATAAACATTTTTCTGTGACATGGTCGAATCACCAAATGCCTTCTGCAACATGCTAAAGGTTTCCGCAGCCGAAATTTCATTCCGCAAACAAAATTTGATGGCACTTCTCTGCTCAATCAAATCAGACATTGTAAAAATCGAAAAATGCACTCTTGGTCGTTTGGTAAACACAAGCGTATATATATTACTGATAATGACATTCATATGAAAGTTGGCCCAGATGCTATTAACAGTGCTGCCAACTCATGAAAAAAATAACTAGAGGGAAATTTTAATCCCGCGAGGTTTGACAAATAAATTCACCCTACTTTTTGGCCACAGTAGTAAGTGCTGGGAATAGGATGAGGTGGCTGAACTCTGTGCTGTTTGGTGCATGCTTTGTGATGCCCCGGCCAATCACTTCCATGGAGAAAATAATCAGGTGGCGCCTATCGTGGTCCCGTTAGTTTACTCTCTGCGAATTTGAAAATATCAGCTGATATTCGTGACATCACCATAGTGCTATTATTGTCAGTGTGGCCAGATATTCGAGATCTCATTAAAGTCGTGCAGAGTCCGAATAATAGATGCATTGAACTCGAAATTTGTTTCGCATATCTTAAGGTAGAAAGGGAAAGGACTTCGTAAAGTTTTTGCCAGAATAAGAAAATTAACGCGTTGCAAAAGAAATGCACAATCAAACACAAAAGAAACCGATAGAATCACTCAAACGAATTTAATCCAATCAATAAATTTTCAATAGCTTTAAAATCTCCTCAGAGGAGTTTTTCTAGCCTTTTCTTAAATTGAAGCGGAGCCGCGAATAATGTTTTAAAAGCCATTTTTTGCAAAACGTATTTTTTTGCAGATTTCCTATACTATTACTCTTTTGCATCTCTAAAGCATCAAATAAGTTAAAAGTTAACCGATCGGCCTTGCGGAAGGAACTCCGAGTGCACCACACCTTCGTAATCGAAAAAAACAGTCAGCATAACCTTAATTTTTGAGCGACTTTGGCGTGGTTTTTTGGGTTGATGTACGGCCCTCTTTGAACGATTTGTACCTCTGGAAAACACGTGCACGCGACAGAGCAGAGTCCCCATAGGTTGTCTGCAACGTTTTTAAGGCGTCTGAAGCCGAAATTTTGTTGGAATAACAAAATTTCAAACAAATTCTTTGTTCAACTTGAATTTCCATCGTTAAATTCGAAGAACACACTCGAGCTTGACTTGTTTACAGTAGCACAGAAAACAAACTATGTGACATATCACGCTGAAATTTGCCATGTAAGCTTATAACAGTCCTACCAAAAAACAAAAAATTTATTTTTGCCATATGTCATCCGCGGACCGTTTTATTGATAACTTCTCGTGCATATTTGAGTAGAAGGTATTTAGGTTTGTGATTGTCGTTGCTATTTCAATTGCGAAAAATTTAGTGTTAGTCAAACAAATGACTATTTTGTCTAATTCTATGAAAGAAATTCTAATGAACAAACGGTTTTTTTATCGTCTTTGATCGAATTGAGTGAGCCTTGAAGAAGAAGAGTTAAAAACTACTTTTTGCAGAGCCAGTTCGGCAGAAAAGAGACAGTGTGCAAAAAAATGATTTGCCATACATTTTAGGTAAGATTTGTTAAAGCACAGAGAAAAAAGAACTCGCGTGTGTTTTCTCTAACTCACTAATGAAACAATAAATTTCCAGCGTGTTTTAATTATTCGGAAAGAGAGTGAAAAGAGAAAGAATTTAATCTTCATCCGCTCTTTCAACAAACTTGCTTTGCTCACCCTCATACATCATTTTCGACGCATATCTTGGAAGCCAATACCTTGAGTAGATATGAAAAATAATGTATTGCTTTTCCGTCGTTTTCTACGCAAAGAGCAGATGAAAGTTAACCGACTAATTTTAAGCAAGTTATAGAAATTGTCTGTTTTTTAGCTCAATATTTTTTAACACTACAGATAACCCAGCGCAGAATACAAATGCTGGTTGAGAAACTAAAACATGCAACTAATATTCACGATCATCGCGGAAAACATGAAAATCGTCCCCATAAGAAGTAAAATATCCTGATAGCTTGATATCTTATAACACATACATACATATTTTTAATACGGAGCACAAGTTACGATTTGGTTTTCCATGATACTTGTAAAGTGTGTGATACGCTCTTTATTCAAATACTCTAATTATAACTTCGCAGTGGATACTCTTCCATATAACAGGGTCGATATGTGCACATGGCATGAAATGGTTGGAAAACGAGGAGCGGCGGAAATCGCCTCATGTATTTAGAAACATATTTCATGTATCTAAGATGTACTTAAAAAGGGAGAAAAACGGAAATTAATAATATGGTCCGATAGATGCGTTGGGCAGAACAACAACTGGACAATAATTTCATTATGTAACAGTCTTCTAACGAAGTATTTTTCTGAAATCAATCAAAAATTTTTGACTTCTGGACACGGCTTTCTTCCATGTGATCGAGATTTTGCACTTATTCAAAAAAAGAAGAAAACTTCCAAATTTTTTATTCCCGAAGATGATTCTCTATTAATTGAATCTACGAGACAGTCGAATCAATTTAATATACATCAAATGGATCTAAATGATTTTAAAGATTTGGCGCTCTGAAACAAAATTTATATAAATGAAAAATTACCGAAACTAGATGGCTTCAGATTTCTACTGATGATTCAAACATACTAAGAGTGCGACAAAATCATAACGTAGCAGAAACATGGTCATGCTATAATTTGTATTCAAAAAAAAAACGCAGAACTTGAAAAATTATGCGATGCCTCTACTTCGAAAGGAATACATTAGTATAAGTGATGAGAAAAATAAAAATCTTTTGCAATGACGTCATACTTGCCTGAAAAATACACGGAGTTCTATGAATCGATCTGCAGTAAATAAAGATAGTGTATAAACCGTTTACTTGAAAGAGCACACTTACACGATGGGTTTTCGCCCTATTTATGTAAAAGTGACGTTGAAAACATTCGGAAATTAATATTTAAAAAGAAGTAAACAAAAAGATAGGTTGGAAAGTTATTATGTAAAAGGGCTAAAAGCTATATTCACAGTTTTTGGAATAATTTCATTTCTGTTTTAAACACATTTTTGTTCTGATGCCAAAGTAGCGATTTGTATTAAATGAAAAAACTGTAAGCATTGTATAATATACTCTTTATTTAAAAACAAAAAAACAAATAAATACTTTTTTTGCAATCGTAACATTTTAAATGAGTTCCTACAAAGCGTATTGCTCAATGGAACAACGTTTTAAAAGCCAGTTTCAGTATAGATGCTGTGCGTAGTGGAAAAACGTTTTAACTGCTGTCGCGCTTGGGATATGAAACGTTTTTCCACTGAAAAAAATTCGTAAATGACCACTTACTTGTAATTCGAAATTAAAATTCCCAGATTTTTTTTCGTATAAGTTATTAATGTCATTGTTTTGGACAAGCCAAAAATACAGGACCAAAAACAATCACAAAGCCTCCAAAAACGTTTTTTTTTTCTTTCCTGTAAAAAAAACGATTTTGGCATTTACAACGTTATTCGCGGCTCCGCTTTAATTATTCAACGATTTTTTTTTTTAAACTTACAATTTTAGCAGCTTTAAATTAAAAACGGAAACAAACATCAAACTCAAAAATGTTCGCATTTTGGGTATAAGAAAGCTCTAAGTTTATTGAGAGCGCCAAGGGTTGATAAAACTGCACAGCCACACTAATGTGACGTCATGCACTCTGTTATAGGCGTAATCTTGTTTCTATCATTCTTGACCAATCACTATCTCTTTTGGCACTCAAACTGCCATTAAATCTCAGCAGCGCGACAATACTTCTTGAAAAGTATGAAATCAATGCAGAACTATTCTGAATAAGCTGATCAAATGGTTCTCCAGGATTATCGTACGAGTTCCTGAACACAAAGAAATTGCTGGAAACTGCAGCGCACATGAGCTGACTAGGAGCGAAATTGATCTTACATCGGCCAACCCTGTCCGGCATGTGGGTTATCTCCAGCTTCGCAGACTACCTGCAATGTAACTAGACAGGTTTGGCCTGGCATGAATGAAAACACAACTAACCCACTCAACAATCTTGACGGACCTTCTATTTGCGCTGTTGTTAATATTATACAATCGATTGTCACTGCCTAATGGGAGCGCAGAGGAAGCGTATGGGCTTTTCCTCTAGTAACTTCGGTCGCACCTGTCGGTGCAAGTGAAGAGTGTTGAACACTTTCTTTGCCACTGTCTCGCTCTTACGTTGCTACACTTTCAGTTACTTAGATGTCTGATGGACCTCGGATGCGCAACCTATCACAATATTTCAACGTCCGTAAGAGGTATGAAGTGGTTGCATCAATTTTATAATTTCTAACATTTTCCAAAGGATTTTGAATTTATTTCTTGCACAAAAATTTTTTTGAGAAACACAGTTTTTTCCCAAAAAACTATTTGGATGTTGATAGACCTTGAATCCGCAGCCTGTCACAATATTTCAGCGTCTGTTAGAGGGACGAAGTGGTTGAACCAAATCTGGAAGTAAAGGGAGAAGCTTAAGTCCAAGCCCCCTTATGAAGAGCGGTAAAACTACAAATACTTTCCAATTACTAGAAATTTTTAATATTTCATTAAATTTCGTTCTTCAATCCTTATTAAAGAAATCTAATGCTTTCTTCCGAAAATGCCATACCTCGCTGAATGGTTTAGAATAAAATACTGTTTGGAAGATTTTCTCAGAAAATATTATTTACAGTCTTACCTAACAGTTGAACTTTCAGTGCCTCCTTTTCCTTTTCCTCACTAATACATGTATATGTGCATGTGTGTACGCATACAACCGCTTGCAAGTAAGTAAAAGTATATTCTTACTTAAAACGCTTACCTAAAGTAAAAGTTATTTAGTGCCTATGCGGGTAACTACGGCAAGCCTGCAAAAGCACCGCAGCTGTTGCTCTTTGTAGTTATTCTTGGGTAAAACTTTCAATATTGCATGCAACTCATTACGCATTGGAATTTTCATGCTGCCATAAATAGCTGCGTGCATTAGGGTGACTGGGCATAAGAAAAAATGTACAGAATTACCTTGAATCGCCTTTCAAATCGCGCTACTAGGCAGTGGAAGTGCCACTGCTTAAGCTTGGCATGGAAGGTAAATTCTAAAGCTACTTTCAGAATACGTGGGTATAATACTATGTGGCCCATTTATATTCCTAGTGCCTTCTATAGACAATACTCTCGTTTGTATATTTTATACATATTCATATAAATTTTATTTGCAATCTCAAGTGTTTTTTCCATGCTTGGGAATATTTGAACTTCTACTTCTTTCACACGAGGTTTAAAACATTGCTGGTTTTACACTAAATCCGAACCTTTATTTTTAACTCTATGGTGCAATCATTATTTGCATCCGATCACCCTAAAGTGCATACACCTAAAAATAATTGCATGTAAATTTATATTGCCGCAGTTATGTTGGGGCGTATGAGTAACTTTCGTGTGCGTATGATTTTATTTTGCCACAAAATTTCCATATATGTATCATTGAGATAACTTAGCGTTGCATATTATTATACAAAAATTCATAGGCAACTTGAGAAAGTATTAATTAATTTTTGCGTTTATTTTATGGAAAGAACATTTTTTGGGAACGAGAAGCACTAAAAGTTGCAGCTTGTAACTAAATTTAATGAATAAAACTTTAAAAGAAATTTCAGATAATGAAGCAATAAAGGTAGCAGGTATTGAAATGTGATATAGTTGGGTAACTTTTTTCACAATTCAGGGTACAACGTGCACTTAGTTCATAGTTTGTTTAAGCACTTTTTAGGAGAAGATATTTTTCTTCATTTTAAAATGGACGCAATTAAGGAGAGAAAAGCTGACACAAAAAAAATACCAAAAAAACAAACAAAAAAATAATAAAAAAATGCGAGACTTAAAAAACAGCAATTACATTATTATTTTTATTATGATTATCAATACTTCTCACACAAATTTGAACACACACAGCCCTTAAAAATACGGTAAGCGGTAAGCTTTTAATTTTTGGTGGAAATTTCATCAAGTGCATGGATTCTTGAAGATCTGGTGTGATTAGTTATAGACTCTGATATTTTGACAGTATTTTGACAGTGCAATTTAGCGAGCTTGTGTCCATCGCAGCCCTTGTGCCCAATTAAGTTATATAACTTTTACACGAAAAAATCTTTGGTCTTGATGATATGATCATTGTGTTAAAATTTTTGAAGTGAAACTTCTTAGGCGTTGATGGACGAGCGAGAACGGAGAGTAAACTTTCAAGGCCATGTAACGTTTTAGGCATTTTTGTTCCGCGAGAGAGAAAAAAGATATAACGTAGAAATAAAGGAGAGAGAGAGCTGTACCTTATATTTATATATCTTAGATACACTTTACTCTATTTTGCTTAAGCTTTTCCTTGTGATTGCTAATTTTTAGTGAGAAATAACAGTGCCTACTTTTTGGCGCTTGTTTGTTGGTGCAAACATGCAGGAAATATATTTTTGGTGCCTACTTTTTGGCGTTTTATTTCCTTGGTGCCTACTGTTTGGGGCGTTTTTTGGTCCCAATTTTTTTGGCGTTTTTTTTTTGCGCTTATTTCCGTTTCCTGGCTAATGCTTGTGCGTACTATAAAGTGCTATCTATTCCGGCGTCGGATTTATTTGTATTGCCTTGCGGTAATTTTGCTGCGGTCCTGGAATCGCTGCGTTTGTGCGGGTGATAAACGCTCGGAGTAGTGCGCGTTATTACCACGGTATGTGTCCGGCGTTTACCTACACCGGTCGACCCTTCTCCGTTGCTTGTAAATTTTGTCTATTTGTATTCTCTGCAAATGTTGTGAATTTATTTAGATAATCAGAAAACCCAATGTTAGGAAATTCGCCACGTTCGTGCAAGCGCAACAACTCCTTTGCTCTTTCGCACCGATATTTTTTTTGCTGGGGTGAAAGATCGTGTGCTCTTTGAAACTTGTACGCCTTGACTTTGAGCTCATTTTTCAATATGCGTCGAATGCTGTCTTGCGATATTTTCAGTTCTTTGACCATTTTTCCTCCACTTCGACGTGGATTTCGTTCAAGTCGAGCCTTCACATTACGAACCATTTCTGGCGTTGTTGCGGTTTTTTTTGGTCCAACTCCATAGCGTTTTGGAATGCCACCAGTATCATTGTAACGTTTTATAGTGCGATACACAAACATTTTATTCACTTTGAGGTGACTGAGCTCACGAACAATGGCTGGTTGTGATTTTTCAGCCAAATATAACGCAATCACACTATTACGTTTGAATTCCATCACAAAAAAAAATTCAACAAAACTCAGACGCAAATGCTTTTGATGGCTCGTAAACAATATATTGAACTGTCATTAGAACAATTTTGCCGTTGATGTCATGAGCTATTTAACAGATACAAGCAGTGTGAAGTTGATAACACTTCATATCGTTCACCCTGGTTTTCTATAAAATTACATACAATAATAGTGGATATTATTATTACTAATTTACTTCTGAAATTTGTACATTAATCGGTGCTTCAATAAATAGTCTGTACAATTTATATTGAGGGTGGATACAATCGGTTTGTGGTAACTGAATATAAAAATCGAACCATCGTAGAAATGGGCAGGTGCATGCTCATACAATCCGGACTGCTTTCAGTATATTGGGCAGAAGCTATCAACACCGCAAACTATTTACACAATCACTCTCCGTAACAAAGTTTAAATGGTGAAGTTCCCTACCAAATTTGGATGGGTAGGACTCCACATGTCAGCTATTTACAAAAGTTCGGCTGCACAGCGTACATGTTATAAAAAACTGCAAGTAAGTGTAAATTCAAGTCGAAGTCCATAAAATGCATATATGTAGGTTATTGCGACACGTCGAAGAGTTACCGCCTTTGGGACCCCTTGGCCAGAAAAATACGTCGATGTAGAGATGTTGTGTTTGTCCCGTAAAATAATATAAACACATACGAAGAATTTTTAACGAAAGACATCGAAATACATTAACAGTTGGAACAAACGAAAGAAAAGGCAGCGGTAAATGCTCCCGAAAATCAGCAAAGACAAACTTAAAAAAATTAAAATTTTGGGCGTCCAAGCGCAACGAGCTTTTAAACGAGGCAGAGGTCGCCGAAAGAAAATTAAGGTCAATTCTCGCGGTAGACCACTGTTAGAATACAATATGGTACCAATTTTCTAAATGTCAACAAGTGACGAAAATTCCAACAGTGATCCGGAAGCGGTGCTCCAAGATGAGCATCAAAGTACAGCATTAGCCCATTGCATCGACTTAGAAACCAGTACAGAAGCCCTCTCAAGTCCTGAAGCAACAGAATGGAAGAAAGCCATGATAAAAGAATACCGAAGGCTCATGTCAAATAATACTTGGGAAATTGTAGATCGACCGGTTGGGAAAAAGATCGTCGAATCTAAGTGGGCTTTTCGAACCAAATACAAATCAAATGGCAGCGTTGACTCCAGAAAAGCTAGACTGGTAGCAAAAGGATTCACTCAAAGGGCTGGAATTGATTATAATGAAACCTTTGCACCTGTTGCTAGGCTAAACACCTTACGGCTGCTAATAGCTTTTTCAGCAGAAATGGGTTTAGAGGTCCACCAGCTCGATTTTGAAAGTACATATTTTAATAAAAAATAAAGTTTTTTAAATGAAATAAAATTATATTCGTTGAAAAACACCATAGAAAAATTTTCAACATGAAATAAATAAATTTTTTCATAAATTTTCTCGGTGTCCTTCTAATCAACAGATGGACCAATTTTTAGGAGAATTAACGAAAATTACCACAATAATTGGATCACTTGCCATGGAATCGCTCACTAGTAAAGTAAATACTTATAAACCAGAAGGTTAAAAAGTTGTGAGTACCATATAACTGGGCATAATAGACCCATGGGTGCATATGCCACATAACTAACTCCCCTAACCATTTCCTATTTTGTTTTCAAATACATAATCGCCCACCTTTAATGGTACTTTCAAGTAGTAAACAATACTCCAACCTAACCAGTTTCTAGCTTCACAAATATCTGAAAAATCTGTTGAATGCAGTAGAAATTGAAAAATTTGTTTTCGTGTTTACCCGCCGCTTTGATTCTGCATGTGCAGAGTTCATTAAAACATTCTTCCCTGCTTCAATTACCATTTCTAATACTTTTTCGAATTCTATTTTTAACAGTATTTGGTGATTTATTCTCTCCTACTCACCCAACCACCCATCCACCCAGCCAAAAAGGAATACCAAAACGAAGTACTAAAAACTTTTTCAATTTACCTGCCACACCATATACAATGCCACAATGCAGCGCATTTTTTTTTCTATTTCACTGCTTCACGTTTTACCAAATATGCCGCAAACAATTTCCTCTATGTTGGCTCGAACAAAATGAGGCGCTTTTCTTACCTTACCACAATTGCATTTTGTGTTAGTGCTTCTTTTATTTCACTGGTTTGAATTGCCGGTTGGTTGATTTTGCCATTTTTTTTAAAGCAACTCCATATATGTGCCATGTACTGTTATATCCGAACTAACTATGAGTAATGCCTGTATTTTCTTGTTGGTTGTGCGAGGAATTTCATATGTTGATGAATTAGTCGAACTGAAATGAAGTTCTCGGCTATGTTGCTAAATGTACTGTGAGAAATTATGCACTTGTGCGGGATTTTTCTGTTTTTCTAATTTGAATAATTAAATGTGAAGTGATTTGCTTAACACTCAGTACTTTAATTAATGAAGCATTTAATGATAAATGAAGTTATCGCGTGAGATAAATAATAATTCCTATTGCAACGTAAATAACTCTTAGCTTAGCGTTTTATTATCTGCAATATTAGGTTTCTTTAATGAAAAAATCGGCTGTGGCAAAAGTTTTTAATTGAACTTCCAGGTCGAGTTAGTTGGAAGACCGAAGTCCAACTTTAAGCCTTAGATATGTACGCACATTCACATACGGATGAATGAGAAATAGGTGAGGAAATTGGTGCCGATATAGGAGTATTTGAACCAGCTGATACGTTCAACATGACGCAGAGCATAGACGGTGGTAGACTATCTACAGTGTTTCAGCCTGAGTAATACCTAGTTATCCCAACTTGCGGCAACATAGCGGCAACTGAGGGATGGTCTGAAAGACGCGTCTATAGTCACTTCAGTCGGATTTGCGCATTTGGTCTTTACGAATACATAGTAAAGTAATGAACTGAGTAACGAACGAAGAAAAGGCTACGACGTCGAAGTGTAAACCTCACAAAGAATCTAATGAACTGAGATGCAGGCAATGAGGTCGGCAACGAGATGGTCTACTGTATGACTAGAATGTTAATAAGTAAGTATTGAGGTGGAACAACATCAAGACGCACACCTCAAATAGGAGGATGAGCCCGGCCAAACGCGCCAATATATATATATATATTACTTAAGCAAAACTCTTTTGATTCTTCTTTAATAAGAATGACGTAAAACGGTTCGGTAAAGCAGACTTAAGACTTCTGACGCGTCAACTCAGAGAACGCAAGCAAGTACACAATCTTGTAAGGTCCTGATATCATTCTGGCGTTGTTGATCGAAGGCTCTTGAGGGTGGTTCTAAAATTAACAAAGTACCGGCTAGTTTTGTACCTCTTTTGATCTTTTTCGAAACATTGTTCGCGAGGTATGCCTGCTGCGATGTTTGGAATTATTTTGAAACTTTTTCGCGGCACCTGTCTGGAGGATGATGAGGAGTCAGCTCTTTAGCTGTTATTCTTTCGTGGTACTAAATTTATTCATCTTAGCTTTCACTTCTTTGCAGATGTAGCAGACTTTAATCGCTAGATCGGTCACTTATTGATTTTCAGTACTCATTTAATCCTATCCTAATCCTATCCACTTTTGGCTAATTTTAAGTGTCTCGATTACGCCTCAATTCCACAAAAACTTCTTAACTTACTCAGTGTTCTATAGCTGAAAACTCTGAATGACTTTTCTTTTTTTTAGTGTAAAAGTGCCATTGCTAATTAGAATTTGTTGTGGGATGCATTTAGTTAGAAACTCCCTTTTGACTCTTTTTTAGCCAATTACGAAATTTCGGGTTTCGCCTAAATGCATCCACAATAAAAATAAATAAATAAATGAACAAAGGAGCATACAACAACTAATGATTTTACAAGTACAAGGGAATGCATGCGCTTCAGGGTTCACTTAAGTTTTCTTTTGTAAGCGATACCCTGCAGGAAAATCATGCAGTTACGAAATGATGCGCTTTTATTGCATTTTTAACCATGACGCGGTCGGTTTGCCTTTCTATTTGTTATATAGCCAACTGGTTAAGTATTATATCATCAAAAAACGGCAAATAGGGGGACATTGGTCGATAGGTCAGAATCACCACGTTGATGAGCCAATGAGTAACTGAAATTTCACAAAAATAAAAAAGAGTTACATTTTTCAGCACACCCTTCTTAGTAACATAAATTGTATTCAACGTTTCTACAATTTTTGCTATTGGTATGACTTCTGGAGACGTTTACTTCAAAATAGGCATTCACTTCATCTATGCGCATCTTCATGCGGTCTACACCTTTCGCTATTGAGCTAGTTATTTCTTCATAATTGAGAACAATGGAGAGACTTGGAGAGCTTTATATACATATAATATTTTTCGTGTCAATTTTTTATAAGCATCATAAAACCGTACACCACTCTTTTTGTGCCAAAATATCAAACGCATACTATAAATTGGTGCTTGACCAACTACGCAACAGAGGCCTACGCGCAATTTATAGACGTACATATAATAGGTAAAGGGTACATATAATATATAAGTATTTTTTTTTATGTAAATTCAACTAAAACTTTCAAAAAAACTAAAATTTTACAATATTTAAAAAAAATTTGTTTAATATTGTATTTTTTCTAAACAGATTTTTTTTTGTTTTTTTTAGAGGTTAGGTTTTCAAGTTGGCACTACTTTTTTCGTAGATGGTCTTTTTGACAGCTGTCACTTGATTTATGCTCAGTTTGGTTTGCCATTTCATAATGAATAGACTTACATCTGAACAACGTTTGCAAATCGTGCAAATTTATTACGAAAATAATGGTTCGGTTTTCACAAGAAAATTTTGTTCAGCGATGAAGCTCACTTTTGGTTGAATGGGTATGTCAATAAGCAAAATTGTCGCATTTGGAGTGAACATAATCCATAAGCCATTACTGAGACGCCGTTACATCCTCAAAAAGTCACTGTTTGGTGTGCTCTATGGGCAGAGGGAATCATTGGTCCATATTTCTTAAAAAATGAAGCCGGCCATAATGTTACAGTCAATGGAGAGCGCTATAGAGCCATGATTAATGACTTTTTCGTGCCCGAATTGGACGATGTTGATGTGGACGACCTTTGGTTCCAACAAGATGGCGCTACATGCCATACAGCCAACGCAACAATCGATTTATTGAAGGAAACTTTTGGTGAGCGCATTATCTCGCGCCGTGGACCTGTGGCGTGGCCTCCAAGATCGTGCGATATAACACCGCTGGACTATTTCTTGTGGGGCTATGTGAAGTCGCTTGTCTACGCAGATAAGCCCGAGACGATTGACGTCTTGGAAGAGAATATTCGGCGCGTTATTGCTGACATACGGCCCCAATTGCTGCAAAAAGTGGCCGAAAATTGGGCCTCTCGGCTGGAATTTATTTAGAGAACAAAATCAAATTTTAATGATCGAAAATGACTTTATTGTTTTTCAAAATGTTCTCCATGAAGATCTATACACTTTTGCATGTGTTTGAACCAATTGTCGAAGCACTTTTGCAACTCTGAATGAGGTACCTCCAAAACATGCGTTTTGAATGCCGCAACCGCTTCTTCAGGTGTCGAAAAACGTTGACCTCTCAGTTTTTTTTTACGTACGGGAATAAAAAGAAGTCATTCGGTGCCAAGTCAGGACTATACGGCGGATGACCCATTAATCGGGTGCTCAAAAATGCAGTTGTTTGAGCCGATGTGTGAGAGCTCGCATTGTCCTGGTGAAACGGGATCCGTCTTTGGCGATTGGTTTTCCTAATTTCTTGGAGGACAACTGGCAAACAAATGGTTGTGTATCACTCAGAATTTACTGTTCTGCGTTGTTCTAGTGGTACGGTTGCGACATGTCCAGTTTTTCCAAAAAGCAGGCGACCATTTGCTTGGAAGTGCTTCATGCGCGAACAACTTTTGTTGGATTTGGCTCATCTTGAAACACCCATACAGTCGACTGCTGTTTACTTTCGGGCTCATACGCATAAATCCATGATTCATCACCTGTCACGATGTCATAGACGTGTTTCGAAGCCCGGCGATCGTATTTTTTGAGCATTTCCTTCGACTAATCGACACGAGCCTTTTTTTGAGCGATTGGCAAATTGTGTGGGATCCAACGCGAACAAATTTTTTTGACAGTCGAACTTTTTAGTTTATTTTCTCATATAAAGGCCAAAAATGGTGATATTTCGAAATGATTGTATGGGGAACCCACCAGGGGAGTTCCAGGGGGTGTGCCACTGGCATGGGTGGATCGGCCGTCCAAAGTTAGTGGGGGTCGGTCATACATTTGAACTCGATTGGAGCACTCTAAACGGGTCAAAGTGGGATTTTTCGCTCGACCTAAATTGGGGGACATCAGAATTGGTTTTAGAGGTATGGTTCCTTCGGCAAAGTTTCTTATTTTGATCCCTAGAATACGATTTTCACAGAGCAATGAGCGATTTTTAAATCGGCCCGCCCTATTATACATATTATCTTATTATATTAAAAATTAAATAATTATTACACCAGTTTTTTGTTTTTAAATTACTTATCGTTTTTTACTAAAAAATCGTTCTTAATTTAGTTTTTCAATAATATGTGGTAAGCCTTGTTTTTTATTTTTTTTTTTTTGTTTTATTGAAACGCTATAAAATTTGTATACATTTCATGGTATAACGCCTAGCTTAAGCAAACAAGTAACATTATTCTATCCTTAACATTGAAATTTAAAAACAATTATACAGTGTTGGCGGCTAAATCTCGTGGCTAAGTTCTTCGAAGTCTTCTTGTGCAGTCTGTTTTGGTAAGCTCTGTGGCCTCCGGGTTTGTGTGCTCTTTCAGCCTGGTTTCATGCTTATTTGCAAGAATTGGTTTTTTATGATTGATTGAATTCTATCGGGCACTGAATCGAGAAAATTGTGCAAAATTGGTAGTGAAATTATACCACAAATATTCAGTCACACTTTGCAATTCATTCTTAATTTAAGTTAATAAGATATAAACTTAATAAAAAAAAAATTCAGTTGTTTGTTTTTTGAAAGAATTTCTTTTAAATTGCATCTTTTACTCAAAACAATTTTTTTTAAATGTAACCAAAATTTTTAAGGAGGACCTCATACCTTAAACTTTAAAAAACTCCATTCCAAAGTCTTAAACATTGAAACTAGAAAATTAAAATCAGTGAAATTTATAAAAATTTTTTTTCTCAAATAATTTTTTTTACACAATTCTTTTTTTATAATATAACAACATTTTTTTTTTTTAAGTGTTACAAAGTGTTAGTTTTGTTCGTCGAGAGAGGACTTTACTGCTCAGTTGCCTACTTAGTCCAAAGTAGCACTTGTTGGCAAGAGAGATTCTACGTTGGATTTCAAGGCTGACATTGTGATCGGTGTTAATGCTGGTTCCTAAATAGACGAAGTCTTTTACAACCTGGAAAAAATATATTACACTGCTTTTATTTGGAGAACTTATCATGCAAGCCATAAAATGGTTGTGGGTTTCGTATTAGATACATTCACTCAATTTATCGGACCCGGAGCCATCATGGGAATCTCGCTGTCAATCGGTTAGTGCTTTCCCATTAAGTGACAGAGTTACTTTGCAGTCGGCATTATTTATCTATGATCTCATTATTGGCGAAACTGACTGCTCCTCTTTGGGTCAATATCATACCTCTTGCATTCATGATCCGTTTTTATTTATGGTTTTCACTTGTAGGCTAAATTTCTACTCTATGCAGCTAAGCTAAAAGTTTTCAACCGCATTACCTGCGTCTTGGATATTTCGGTTATTACAAAATGATTTGAAAAGTCTATCCGAATGGCGTGACAGAACAAATTGAACTGAACATCAGTAAATGTGACCTGGTCTATGAAAAGTTACCTTACGTTTTTTGTTGATTCGAATAGTGTGTGAAAGGCTCTTTAAAATGGTGAAAATCAGAAAGTCATAATTTGCTTAAAAGTTTGTTAAAAGTAAAAAAAAAAAGAAAAGTACAAATACGAAAAAGACTGGTATTATAGAAGTTTGAACTTTAACTGCTGTTTTCTCGAAAACTTGTTGTCGCACGTAAGGTACCTTTTCGTAGACCAGGTCACAAATGTTTCCACTACTTACGATTGCCGCTACTTATACATTACAATTGCTACTGTTTGTCTTTCCGCAGTAAATGCGTTTTTAGATCTTGTTTTTTGTTTTTACCCAGGGCTCTCGTTTGTTAATCATTTTTTCACTACTAATTTCATGTGGAGTAGGCGTTAAATGGAGAAAATGTCCCAGGCCCCGAACAAAAAATATTATCAAAAATCAGAGTTTTGCTGCTGCTAGTGCAATAGTCTGCTGAATGGGGTGTTGACATATTAGTCAAGAGGTCCTAAATTCAATTTAATGTTTTGCTTTTCTAATTATTTCACTTCAATCTATCCAATTTTTTTGCCAATTTGTTGATAATTTACCATACGCAAATTATATTCAGGCCAACGCGCATCAGCCACTTACTACTTTTCCACTTTGACACAGTCAAGCTCTGAAGGCAGATGTCGCTATCCTCTACAGCATTAGCAATTGATGAATTCGTACTATTTCTGCGGCAGAAAATTATTTTCCTAATCTAAGCTCTCCCTCCAGGGTATGTGCGAGTAAATGCATCCCCTTGTTTTCTGCCTAATTTTTCTCATTTTGAAAGCGCAAATGCCTCGAATGCGGCTACCGCAGCTAATTGAGATTTTTTCTTTTGCCAAATGCACTTGCGAAATTATTTGTATGTGAAAAGTGAATTGGGAAATGCAGCGCAAAATCGCAATGAAGTGCAGCGCAACTAATGAAGTATCACCGAGTGGCAAGTCAAATTTAAATGCAGGAAATTTGGTGGATACCTAGCAAGTCTACTGTGGAATAGGTGAATACATATTCACATATTTTCATATGTCCCTACTTCATACCCGCTGGATATGTGGATACTTCCCGTGCTTAAACTTTAGAATAGCTAAAAAAATATACACCTCGAGTGTTCGGTTTATAGTTGAAATATTCCACATTTTTTTGTCTTTTTTTTTTTAAATTGATATTGGCAGCTGTGCTTGGTCAGAGCGTTTGAGAAACGCCTAAAAACTTAATTGCCGCATTGACACATGAATGACAGTTCCCTGTCG
>JAYXIM010002417.1:0-19547 GCA_037575425.1 Anastrepha fraterculus
TTGTGGGTACAATAAGAAAAAATAAAAAGGAAACTCCACCTCAATTTATTTCAGCAAAAGGAAGGCCGCAACCACATACAATTACTGCATTTGCCGAAAACAAGGTTCTTGTCTCTTACATTCCAGTGAAAAAAAAGAAAAAAGTTGTACTTATGCTATCATCACTTCATGCCGATGGCCAAGATAATGATGTAACATCTGAGAACAAACCCGAAGTAATAACCTTTTACAACCAGACGAAAGGGGGTGTAGACACTGTTGATCAAATGAAAGGCACATATTCAGTTTCCAGGATAACCTGCAGGTGGCCAATGCGCCTCTTTTTCACGCTTATTGACATTACTGGCAAAACTCGCAAATTTAACCCAGAGGAGGACGTTTCTAAAGGAAATTGCACTGGAGCTAATAAAGCCACATATTTCTAATCGGCAGGCCATACAAACTTTACCTCGTGATTTAAGAAATACTATGGATCGCATTGTACCAGCAAAAAAACCTGAAAGCCAACACCTACAACCGGGCTTTTGCGAGCTTTGCCCCAGGAGTAAAAGCAGACGTTCGAAAAAAGGCTGCACTTTATGTGGAAAATTACTTCGCACGGAACACGTTAAGTATATGTGCCCATCTTGCTTCGAAAGCAACGTAAATGTCAATCTTACCGAAGACTGATTCTTGTCTTTTATTTATTTATTTTGTTACAAGGAGTTTTTTTTGTTAATATACTAAAGTATAAATGTAAAATTTTTGGTTATGTCTTGATTGAATGAATCTATAAAATTTTACAGTGTGAATTTTTTAAATAAACACATAATTGCAAAAAAAATGACTTGGCATTATAACTATGTTAAAAAGGAAATGTTTAAAAATCATAATCCATTAAAAAGTTACATTCTTACATGAAGTGAGCAAAATGCTCATGCGCGAGAATCCGTGCTATCTTACGAGGCGCGTGTTCTCGAGGGTTAATACATTCTGTTAAAAAAATATCAGTCCACCGCAGGGGTACTCTGCGATTTTCACTATGGATAAAACTATCGAATAAAGAATTTGTTTTGAATTTTGTGTTTCGTGAGCCGAATCGTTGAAAATGTTGCAGAAAGCCTATGGCGAGTGTGCTTTATCAAAAACACGAGTCTACGAGTGGTATAAGGCTTTCGCAGAGAGCCGAGAAGTTATTGAAGATTTGTCCTAATCTGGTCGCCAATTAACGCCTTCAACGGATGAAAACGTCGACAAAGTCAAGGAAATGGTGCTGGAAAACCAGCATTTAAGTTTGAGGGAGGTAGCTCATGACATTAGCGTGTCTCACGAATCAATTCGCCACATTTTACACCATCAATTAGGCACGAGACGCCTGTCTGCTCGACTCGTTCCAAGACTGTTCAATTTCTTTAAAAAAATGCATGGAAGAAGGTGGCTGAAGACATGCTTGAGCAAGTGAATTCGAACCCAACATTTATCCAGCTCATCATAACAGGTGATGAGATGTGGGTATATGAGGGTGGCATTCAAACCAGTCAACAGGGGGCGGAATGGCGCTATCCACATGAGCCGAAACCCACGACAAAGTCAGTCAAAAGTGAAAGTCATACTACTCATTTTCTTTGATTATCAAGGAGTTGTGCACTCAGAATACATTCCAAAGAGTTCTACGGTAAATAAAGATTATTATTTGGAAGTTGTGCGACGTTTGAGAGAGAATATGCGCAGGAAATGGTCCAATTTGTGGAAAGAAAACTCATGGGTCTTGCACCATGGTAACGCACCGTCTCACAAGGCTCATATTGAGAACACTTCTTTGACCAACAACTTGACAAATATCATCGCTCAACCACCTTATTCACCGGATTTAGTCCCCTGTGACTTTTTCCAAAACTTAAATTGTCACTCCGCGAACGCCGCTTTGAGTCGGTAGAGGCCGTTAAGGAGAATTCGCTGAAGGAACTGAAGAAGGGATCTTCGCGTTTAAAAGGTGCTTTGATGACTGGATTAATCGTTGACATTTGGTGCTGGTGTATTGCTTCGAATGGAGCCTATTTTGAAGGCGACAAAATAAATTTTGATTATTAAGTAATTATTTTGCGTTTTATTGAATAATTTCCGGTATTTCTTTGAGAGAATGTGAATAGCAATTCTCTTATTTTGATAGATTTTCTAATTTGCTAAATTTCCACCTCTAATTCGATTGTTTTATTCGCGCACCTCAATGGGTTAAAAGAATAAACACCGAACTCTACGAAAATATTGAATTATTATCCCCAAAAATATAAATAAGAATATTTAGAGCTACTCAATAATTTATTATGATTTAAAAAACTAAAACAAAAACAAAAACATTCAACATACACAAAAAAATTTGTTCTCAATCCTTTTCCATATTTTCTGTGAGTGTGTGTGTGCGCGAATTGAGTAAAATTTAAATACCATATAACATTTCTCTAAAATCAACACCAAATTTTACACTCCAAAATTGTTCAAAAACAATTTAAGCTGCGCAAACAAAACAAAGGCGGAAATCGGTTTTATATTGCAACAAAAGCGCAGCGCGGCTCACTTCCATTCGCATGTAATGGCACATTTGAATTGGTGCCGCGCAACACGACAGCTACGTATTGGGTATACAAAAGCGTCTCCACTGAGCACATGTGCACCACTTTGCTGCCACAATTCAGTGGCAAGGTTGCCGCCACAAAATACATTTGCCCGCAAACAAACAGGCAAACAAAGCGATCGAGACAAAGGGCACACTAAGTGAAATTGTATCCGCCAGCGATGCGCGTGCAAGCTCTGAAATGCGCCATGTTGCACACAAGTGTTGCCTGTACGTACAAGAGCGCTCACATACACACACACACACACATGCATACGAGTGTGCGACGACTATTTGTATGCACTGTTCCCATTCACTTTCTACGCAACATAATCAGTTGGCACTCGACTCGCCTGTACAAGTATTGTGCGCTGAAAGCAACACAACAACAAAGTGATTGCGGGGGAACTAATGCGCTTGGCGAGATGAATGACTGTTTGGCGAAATGGCATGGAGCAGAATGCCAGTGTCAATGCTTTGTGGTGCCGCAGCGCGCATGCAACTTGTCACTTGCTACGCTTCGGCGGCGCTGTTGTAAGTAAAAGTTATTGTTTTTAGTTTTGTAATTTTATCTTCAATCGCAAATGGCAGTGAACAAATGCGTGAATTTTGTAAATTTCAAATGCAATGGCAGTGTGTTAGATAATACTTCGATTCGGTTGCGGCAACAGCTGCTGCCTGCTGTCGTACATTCCTAACTATTCAGAGGCTTTGAATGTAACTATTTTTTTTGGACAAATAGCGGGCACTCTTTGAACTCAAGTTGCAGCAAATTTCTATTATTTTTGAATTTGATGTAGTTTTAAAATGAAACATGTAAAAATTTAGATTCTTTCAGGTCTCAAAATTTTTACTTTTTATTCAAAATTCGGTTCATGGCAATTACATGTGAAGAATTACACCATTTAAGGCCATCGCCGTTTTTGAATTGGTGTTTTGTGGGTGTTTCTTTAAAAGCGAGTAAAACGGAAACGAAAAAAGATTTGCTATTTTTGTTTTGAGTATTTTATTTTCGGATTCATTCTCGAAAAATAAAAATTTTATTTTGAGCCATACGAAGTTCGTTGAAAAAGTTGTCAGCCTTCAAAAGTAGTCTTCACATGGACAATAGACGCAGATATAGCCGGTTCTACTAAACCGATTTTGATCAAATAAAATTTAAATGACGTTGAATTGGTTTCTTTATCGTATGAACTGCGCTAATTCGGGAAGCAAATCTTTAGAATTTTTTTCGGACCTTTAAAGTAAAAAAACGGGTCAAAAAACGGGTTTTCATCTTTGAGCGTCCGCCATTTTGTAATTTTTTTTGTTTTTCACCATGAGTATGTCTACAAACTGCCTTTTTTTTTCTTTGTTCACTCCTCTCGGGAGCATAGGCCCTCGACGCAGTCTAGACCTTGTTTTGCGTTGGCTTCGTTAATCTATTTTGCTTTTTGGCAGGGTAGGTGATTAGCCTGCCGCTATCACTCCTAAGTAGCGGGAACGTTCACCTGTCGTTGCTTAGGAACAACGCCTTCGTACTCCTTGGAGCGCCATCTGTGTTTCACATTTTTCTGCCAGAAGGATCGCACAGGTGGTTGAGGTCTTCGCTAAATTTGGTTATTTGTCTGCGCTATTACCGCGATTGCCCGCTTCCTCTTGCTCGCGTCACTAATGCAATGTGTAACAAGCGGTCATACTATAATTAAAATTTTCAAGCACTCGCTCGCATTGAATTCAGCCATATCAAACTGAATGTTGTCTTTTACTTCTGGAATCATTGTTGGCTTATTCACATAGACTTTTCAAGCACTTGCACTGTGACGATATTTTCCGCTTTGATACGTAGGCATGCTGAAATGGAGAGAGTGGGTGAACCTTCAGCGAACTCTGACGCATATGCAACTCCACTAGCCATTCGAGACTTTTCAGCGTGAAAGAGGTCAGGCTGATAGATCTAATGCTTTTGGGGCTGGTGTAGTCATCTCTCCCAACTTTAGGGATGAAGAGTCGCTTTCACCCATCCTTCACAAACGTGGTATATAAGCCAGTGCCAGGCGTGCAGTGAAGATTTTCTTCAATGGTGCTGTCACGGGCTCTGCACCTTCCTTCAGCATGACAGGATATATGCCATCTGGTTAAGTGACCCCAGCTTTGCAGTTGGGTCCCTTTTCAGGGACTCACCAATTTCGTCGTGCCTGCTTGCAGTTATAAACGTAGGCTGTCTCCCTTGTTGTGTTTGTTTAGGTGAGAGGAAGCAATAAACTCGAATAGCTGAGAACATCGTTCATTGCATTTGCTGCTGCCACCGGTTGTATGCTGGGCATTAACATCGCAACAGAGAACAAGGCCCAGATTGCACTTACGAGACTACTAGCCTTCCCAGGTGGTGGAGCTTCCAAAGCATCTAAGGAAAGTCAGCAGAAGCAATCAAAGACCTCAGCCATCCACTTTTACCCTTATAGCACACCTCAGCAGCTACCAGCTCTTAGCAACAGAATTGCTCAAGGCCTGTCACAGTAAGATTTGATGATATTATTAGACCGGTCCTAGGTCCTCTCGAATTCCTGTTACATAATACCGTGGCCCCTTTCAACGTGCCAAAGACACAGGGGCGGCCTCTAAGGACCCAGCGCTTTTGCACTGTTCTTGTTATTAATCTGGAATATTTATTTTGGAATGAAGTTTGCAACATAAATGATGATTAATAAGTATTTTTATTTTGTGAAACTTATAACTGTTACAGTCCCTTTTTGGATGTATTACTCGTATAGCAAGAGTTATGCTATATTCGGTGCGCCAAAGATCCTTTTTTCTTGTTTTTTATTTAAAGCTTCACTATTTTATTAAAATGCAGATGAAAAAAACTACTCATCAAAGAGGAATTTTTGGCTTGATTGACTTTGTTAAGTGTGTAAAAAAGTAAAAGGTTCACTTCGTTTTAGTCCCAATTCCCCCAATATCAATCATTTGAAAAAAGGAACATTCCCAAACATTTTGCGACTTCAAGCCAATAAAAGACGATAAAAGGAGGAGCATAGGCTCGTGACATTTAGGATTTTATTGGGAATACAACGTCTCCTTTTTCCATAGTCAGTGACCTGCCAGAGCCACACTAAATATAATATTATAAACTATATTAAAAATCTGTTTATTGAGCATAATGAAGTGGAATACTTGAATGTAAGTGCTGATGTATGAGCAGGGTCAGGTGGAAAATAATAATTTGTTGGTTACCCTTCTCATTGGGTGGTTGGTTGTTTAGTAGAGGTGCTGTCTTTGTGACGCGCCCCAGACCGAATTAGCACTAAAAGTGCCATTTGGGTACCCCACTAGTGAAACCACTGCCGTTATTTAGTCAATCCATCTTGATGTGACTATAAATCTGCCTATGTCATCTATTTTATTTCCTACAATTTCTACCAAGTTGTTCATTGAGAATTTCCACAGCATTATACAATATGTTTGTAGAACACCCAGACTTGGGCACTCAAACAGATAGTGGGATACTGTCTTCCTACAATCTTCTTGATTACAGCTTCTACATCTATCGTTGTACGGCCACCTCATCTGCCTAGCATGGTCCCCGATATGCCAATGGCCTGTTATTCCTGACGTAATTCTAAAGATGTTTGTTTTTGGCTTTCTTAACAGCTCGTCAGTTCTGGACTTGTTGTAATCTGACCATGTTACCTTCGCTGTTTTGCAACTATCGGTGTTGGTCCATCTGTCAACAGTCTGCTTTGGGAATTGCAAAAAAATCTCTCTCTGTAGACACTTCGGGAGTAGCCCATTGCTACCACTTCGAATACTCTAGAGGAAGCCCCTTGCTCATATGCTTCCTCATTTTCTTCTGTATTTCTATGGCCAGGTACCCCGATGAAAATGATGTTTGTCATGCGCATTAAAGCATTAAGTTCTTCTTGCATTGTCTGACGATTTTTGAATTGGTTGTTCGTGATTTTATACTAGCAGATATGGCCGCTTGACTATATGGAAAAATCAATAATTCCGGTAGTTGTTGTGGATGGCTTCTAATTGTCTTGCAAGCTTCCCTTATCTCGATATCCTCTGCTTGAAGAATGCTATTTCAATTCACCAGGCGAATGGGCTTGGAAGTTTCGAGGGCTTTCGAATATACACCCCGGTCGACGCTGCAATCCATCTTGGATGCATCGGTGTTAAGTGCAGTGGTATCTTCCTTGACTACTGAATGTAATTCCCATTCCTTTCGCGTAGGAAACATTACCTTAACTTCTAGTCTAAGGGTAGCGTTAATGTAGTCTGATGGATTGCCGTTTAGCCTTCGACTATCAAGAATTATACTATGACCAAACATCCTAGCATTCCAACAACGACCCTCTTTTATTCTGATGGCAGTATTTGCTGCTGTTAGTCGTAGTTGCAAATCAATTGGTAACAGATTTAGTACGCCAATCAGTGCCTCTGCTGGATACGATTTCATAACTCTGGTTATAGCTGTGCAGGCTGAACGTTGTACGCTAGTTAACTGTCTAACATTGAACTGTTTGTCTAATGCAGATCTCGAAACTAATTGGTTAGATTCTAACAGCGGACGCCTGTAGGTCTTGTAGCTCTTGTCTTGTCGTAGGTTTAAGGAAACTCATTCGTTCGATCGTATGAAGGAGATGATAAACAGGCAATGTAAGCTACCAGTTGAAAAAGGTAAGGTAAGGTGCACTAGATAGGGCTAAACTACTGGGGCAGCAGCCCTTGGCCGGGAAAATCCCAAGTCATTTCGGTGACGCAGAACCGACTGCCATGGGAATTTAGGGTTTTAAATATATCTATGGTCACTCTCATAATTCCTTACAAGTGGAAATCAGCGAGAGTGCTTCCACTACTGAAACATGGGAAACCCGCCAGCTAGGGAAAATCATATCGGTCGATAATTCTACTTTTCCCAGTAGTGAAGACTCTTGAAGATCTTTTTCTCCCACTCTATACGAAATAACTGGCCTCAGCCCTACATCAGTATGGTTTCGGAAGAGTGCACAGTACTACTTGCCTACCTTGCATATATATTTTTGAACTTCCTGTAAAAGATGTAGAGACGGTTTGAAGTAATACAAGGTTAGGTCCAAAATAAACAAGACTGAGCTAAAATAGAAACGACAGAAGCTTTGTTCTGATAACTTCGAGTTTATTTATTCAAAATAGTTCCCTCTGGCTTCGATACACTGCTCTGCGCGATCTAAAAACTTTTCAAAAGGTTTTCAGGCCATTGATTGGAATCCGGAATGTCCTTCAGGATGTCGGTACAAGCCTTTGGATAGAAAATTGCATTGACGGTTTGGCCCGTTGGCACGAACGCCTTGTGGACATTTCTCTTGGAATCGTAAAAAGAATTGAGCATCGACTTGATGTCTGACTCCTCCAAACGCGAGAAGGAAGCTTGTCTGGGGCCCTCCATTCGGCACTTTGACGCTTAGTTTCAGGTTCATGTTGGGAACACCACGTTTCATCACCAGTTACAATGTTCTAAAAGAAGTTCTCGTCTCTGTAATGAAGTCTTTCGAATGTTGAATTATGAGCAATTTAACTTGTGCGAAATGAAACATGCTCAGGCCTTTCGTAAGTCCAAATGATTAGGTAAAATGCGATAAATCGATGTTTTGGAGGAACTCAACTCCGATTTCATGAATTTCAACAATGATTTTGGTACGTTTTTGATACATTTACGAACGATTTCGATGGAGTTTTCGGTGATTACTGATTTTGGGCGACCTGTACATTCATTGCCATTTATGTCCTCACAACCATATCTGAAACGTGTAAACCACTCATGAACTCTGGTACGAGATAGATAATCATCGCCGTGAACTTTTTTCAACCATTCAAAGGTTTTGCAGATTTTGAAACAAAATTTGATATTAGCTCCTTGTTCGAAACTCATTCTTGTACCGATGACGCAAACATACTGACACTTTAGACGCAGTAACTTCGCTTTCTCTGAACCGAATGTCATCAAACTTTCACTGGAAGTCAGCTAGGGATGTAGGTTCCGACGCACATCATTAAAAAGATGGCGCTGTCAAAAACATTTTTATGACACCAGTCTTGTTTATTTTGGACTTCACCTTGGACTTAACCAAAAAATTGAGGAAAAATTGCGACTAGAAAAAAACAATTTTTAGTTTGGAATTAGTTTAACTGTGGCCCCAAACAACAACCCGTTGTATGTTTTGCTATTTGATAAGGTAATCGACCAAGTTTCATTGTTATTATCAAAAGCTTACGTAATCAGAGTCACAACATAACAGAAAAGTGAAAATAAACTTAAATATATAAATAGACCTAAGTAGAAAATAAAAGTAAGTAGAGAAATAGTTGGGAGTGAACTTGCAGCGGCCATCCGGATTCATACCAGCGATATCAAATTTCATACGTTGCATGCACCAAACACGGCAAAGAGCCACAACGTAAAACCACAAAGGTAAAGGTAAGAAATTTGAGCAAAGGTAGTAAAAGCAGCAGTACCTACTAGAATGCGTTTATATGTAACTCAATTTTACATGGTTATGAAACTCTATGCCCCACACCGCGAGCAGCATTACCAAGAGTTTCAAGGTGCATATAAAAGTGAAGGCGGCAAGTACGCATTGCCACATTTGATTTCAAATCCACACGCAACCCAACTGGTCATTCGCTATCGGATACGCGCGAAACACACAGGACTACCCAAGTTGCGGAGCCTACCTCCAAAAGTTGTCCATAAAAGGATATAAGAACACCAAGTGGAAAAGCATTGCACTTAAAAATAAATCGCTCACAAATAAAATGCACATCCCCCGTTGCTTGTGCAGCGCCAATTGGCCGTTACTAATCGGCATTTGTATTATAATGCCGCCACTACTAACGCGCTATGTGGCCGCGATAACTACTGCGAAAACAACCATCGCCAGTGGCACAGCCGCAGTAACTAATTATCACAATAATAGAAACTACGAGGATGCGGCGACAGCGGCAGCAGCAGCTGCTGCCGTGACGGCAGCCATGACCGCAAAAGATTACTCACAACAATTACCGCGCTATTATCAAGCGCCAACCGCTGTGGCGGCACGAGATGTAGGCGGTGCAGATATGGCGGCTACATCGATATACCGAAATTATTTTGAAAATAGCAGCGTAGGCAGTGATAAAAATGGCGCAACGACAGTAATTACGCCCGATCCAATGGCACAATGGCGCAGCGCCGCTGGAAAGAGGCACGCGGCAATGGCTACAGATGAGGCGGCAATGACAGCAGCTGGATTTGTGCCAACAACAATGACTGCTGCAGGCCAACACTATGCTACCAGCTTGAATGCAGCTGTGAGCGATGCGCATGGAGGCGGTGACTTTCCGGCAAACGGGGGCGAGAAAGCAGGCAGGGAAGAACGCGACGCGAGTGCGGATGGCGTGGATAGCTATGCGTATGCAGCGCCTGAAGGCAAAATTGATTACGAAATCAATGAAGATAATTACGCGAATGGGGACGCTGGCGTTGGTGGTGATGGTGGTGGGGTTGCTGATGGTGTTAAATTGCGCGCAGATGACGCATATGAAATGTTCAGGTACGACATGGGTGAATATGCGGAGCATATGCAGCAAGCGCTGGCGGCTGGTGCGGCCAACATGGAGGGGCAGCAATATGAAGCGACAGCTGATGTTGACAGCAGCAATCAGGGAGGCGGCAGTTATTTTGAGGAGCGTTTGCCGGGCTATGAAAATTATTTGGTGCCCACTTACCAGATTGAACAATTTTCCAATTACCATAATCAAGAGGAGCAGCAGGGGCCGCACGGGCAGGAAGCGCTGCAAGTAGCACAGCAACCAAAGTCGGATGGGGAGGGGCACGAACATGGGCGCGAGCAACCACAGTTGCGGCCATTGGCCTTGTTCGACAGCAGTGACGATGTGGACAAGGCAGTGTTGCAGCAATTTAATAAAGTCGCGAATATCGGAAATTATGAAAATGACAAGCGAAAATTGCGTTACTACACAAAACAACCGCAACTACAGCAAGAACAGCAACAACAGCAGTTGCAAGCGCAGTACCAGCACCAGCACCAGCAACAGCAACTTCAACTGTCACATCAGCTCCGGAAAATTCCAGATTTTATGCATTTTTCACTACATCAGCATTTGCCGCGTCTCCAACAACATCCAGCAAAAGCAATGCTCCCAATTGACAAAGTCCCGCTATCCGCGCTTCGCCGCCAGCAACAACAGTTACGGCATCACAGGCGTGACACCACGTACTTGCCGTCGCTGCAGGTGATTGGCAACGCAGGGCGGCTCAGCTTGTTGCCAACATCGAAAAATTTGCATATTGGCAGTGATATCAGCAGCAGTGGCAGCAACCATAATAACGGCGAACCAAATAACGGCAGCATTCACAGCCGTTCGGGCAACAACAAGAGAAGCATTCGCGAAAATGTTGACGACACCTCGAATGCACCATCCCTCTACCACTACGCACTCACACAAGCGCACGCCAACTTTTATCCAAGACATGTGTCACGGCTCGTCGATGACAGCGTAAACGAAATTGATGACACGCATAACAATATCGACGACAATGGCAGCGACAGCAGCAAGGATGGCACCAACCGCCGTGGCCACCACCACCTTCACCACGACTACGCGTCAGTGTCACAGCATCAACCGTCAGCGCCATACCATCAGCAAGTCGGCACTTCGCATTATGCGCTGCCACCCATTACGAGCACTGTGCGGCACACACCTGCCAGCTCGGCTGTACTTGCCGGCGTACCACTTGCACGTCACATTGAGGTGACCAAGCACATTCCCACCATCGCGGATTACGAACGCATTCAAGTGCCCTACAACCAGACCATACCCATCCCCATCCCGAAACCCATTGTCACCGCCATACCGCGTCCCTACGCCATTCGTGTCCCCGTCACGAAAACCGTGGCCGTGCCAAAAGTGCAGGAGCTGCGCATACCGGTGGAGAAGGTGAAACCCTTCCCAGTGGAACGGCCCGTGCCATTTGTTGTGGAGCGTCGCGTTCCTTTTATGGTTGAGAAGCAGGTGGCAAAGCCTGTCTACTATCCCTACCCCGTTCAAGTGCCCATCGTGAAGACAATTGTGCACAAAGTGCCACGGCGTCAACACAGCTATGCCACGTATCAGCCACATGCCAACTCTTATTCACTCCCGTTAAGCCAATACCACGTGCAACACCAACACTCGGGCACTCACGCGCTGCCTGCCTTGCACTATACGCAAACGGGCCATTTGGGCTGAGGAGTAGAGAGTAGCAAAGAGCGGGTACGCGCTTCCAATGGGCGGAGATAGCAAATGCGTTTGCCTCAGCAGGGCAGTAACTGATATTTTAAAATATTTTTAATTAATTATTGATTTTGAAAATCGTTAAATGGGGTATTTGTACTTATAAATATTTATTAAGGTTTTCATGTTGCAACCCTAAGGTTATTTTTTAAGGTTATTTTTAGCACGACTTTATTTAATATCTGGAAAAGGTGGCAGCTTAAACTACCAGGCAACAGTAAATTATCAAATACATGGTAATAGTAAAAAGTAAAGTTTTTTGATAAGTAATAAAAAAAATATATATCGCATGTGTTGGCATTTCTGTTCAGTAAGATTCGACAAGTCGTTATGAAGCATTCAAGGCAAGGCGAATCTATTAAAGATGGTGTTGGTAAATCAGCTGATTTGATGTTTTTTCTTCCGCTGTGTCCATGTGGCTGTCAGCACAGAATAAATCAAGGCGAATTAATTTTTTGTTTTCTACTTTTCCAATACTTTGCCATGACAATCAAATGTACAAAACATTGTTGCTGGTTTAGTGCCACCACCTGCGCCTTGGTTTGAAGCCAGAATAACGCCTCAAAATTTTAAAAATTTATTAAAAAAAAAAAAATAATAAATCTGTTCGTGAAGTTCATAGAGCACACACTTAATCAGCTCAATACTGACGACATTTCGTTCCAACGAGACGGCGAAATATTTAACCCTTAACCGGTATCGTGGGGGCCGCGCAGACCCCACGCGTTTTATTTTTTTGAATTTCTTAAAAAATACGCATAGTACGCGGCTGCCATTTTGAGTAATCTCATTACGTCGCGACACGCGGCCGGTGTCGAACGTTCGGCGCTGAAGCTTTTACCAGAGCGGAGCTACGTACGTTGCGGGGGCCGTGCGGACCCCACTATACCAGTTCCGTAAGTTTTTAGTAAATATTTTATTTAACTTATTTGTTTGTTTTACAGTTATTTTGCTAAGATGGCGAGACCTTTGAGTAATAGGACTATAAAAGAAATACTGAACGAGGATTCTGACTCCGAATCAGTACTCGGTGGCCATCTAGAAGAACAAATCAGTGACAATGTTGGAATTAGCGATTGTGAGGAGCCACCAACACAAGACTCAGATAGCAGTGAGGATCTGGGTCCAGAAATTGAAGAATGTTCTTCAAAAAGTGAAGATGAACGTGTTGCAGGACCGAGTCAGAGCAGTTACTATGGAAAAAATAAATACAAATGGTCTAAAAATCCATCAGCAGCTTCACGAACTCGTCAACATAACATCGTTAGCCAAAGACCTGGATTGATTGGTCCAGCAGCGTCAAACAATGAGATGACTACCAAAGAATCATTTGAACTACTTATAGATGGTAATATTATACAAATTATAACTAACTATACAAACGAAAAGATTACAGAGAGTTCAGAAAAGTATTCCACAGTGGCGTTTTGGACAAATCATGTTTCTGAAACGGAGATGAAAACTTTTATATGTCTTATGTTACTGGCCGGAGTATTCAAATCTGGACATGAAGATGTAGAATCTTTGTGAGCCACAGACGGAACTGGTCGCGAAATTATTAGAACAACCATGGCATTGAAAAGATTTTTGTTCTTTTTGGCAAATCTACGGTTTGATGATATTGCATCAAGGGAGGAACGAAAGACTGTAAATCGGGTGGAATTGATTTCTGAAGTGTTTGACAGATTTATAGAAAATTGTCAGAAGAATTACAGTTGTTCGGAATACATAACCATTGCCGAAATGTTATGTCCATTTCGAGGCCGATGTTTGTTCCGGGTTTACATGAAATCAAAGCCAGCTAAATATGGCATCAAAATATTATGCCTATGTGATGCTAAGACTCACTATTTATATAATGCTTTCATATATACTGGGAAACAGCATGATCGTACCAGGTGTCAACAATCCATACCTACACAATCCGTACTACAGTTAGTTACTCCAATTTTTGGATCAAGCAGAAATATAACAGCAGATAATTGGTTTCCTTCAGTGGAGCTGGTAGATACATTGCTGGAAAAGAATTTGACTTATGTTGGGACATTGAGAAAAAATAAACGTGAAATCCCCTCCCAATTTCAACCAAACAAACAACGTCAACCTGGAACAACTATCTTTGGATTTACGGCGAGCAAAACACTAGCTTCTTTTGTACCGAAAAAAGAATCAGAGTGTAATAATGATTTCTTCAATGCACCACGACCAAACTGTCAATGAAAGATCTGGGAAACCTGAAATAATAGAGTTTTACAATTCCACAAAAGGTGGAGTTGATGCTTTAGACCAAAAGTGCGCTGTAGCTCGCAGAACACGACGTTGGCCAAGTGTAGTGTTTGCTGGAATGCTAAATATTGCTTGTGCGAACGGCTATGTGTTATGGAAAAGTTCAAATACTGAAAAAAAAAAATTAAAAGGAAGAACTACATAAAATCAGTTGGGATGGAATTAATAAAAGAACATGTCATAAATGGGAAAGCTGAGTATTCAATGTACCCACGAGAACTGCGAGAAAAGATTGATCGTTTAGTAGCATCTTATAATATAACTGCAACATCTGTGACTAATTCCACGCCTGAAGTTGCTACCTCGAGCCGAAATAATCTAAAAAGAGGGCGCTGTTATTTATGTGATAGAAAAAAGACGGGAAATTTGTTTCAAAATGCAATAATTGCAAGCATTTCATTTGCAAATTGCACAGTAGCACAAAAGTACTGTGTGATAGTTGTCAAGACTGAAATTAGTCCACTTATAATGTTCCTAAACACTTCGGTTTATAATTTTGTGTTGATTTTTTTCTAATACGTTGAAATACTTATGTTTTAGTTTATTTTTTCAAAGTTGATTTTATAAGCAATAAGAAAACATACACATGTTAGCTAAAGGCTTTCGAAATAATAGTTTTTTTTTTTATTTTTATAGTGCTAAGAAAAAAATACCAAAAAATTGTTCAAATTTTGTGATCTCTTGTAGTAAATAAGTTAAAAGAAGTATATGAATAAAAACTTATTAATTTCATAAAACAAGCTTGTTATTTGTCCTATCAAAATAATTCTTGAAAAAAATTGTAGACATTTGTATCCTAGAATCTAATTTTAATAGGGGGCCGCGCGGCCCCACGATACTAGTTTCGTTAGTCAAATTTACGATACCAGTTAAGGGTTAAGGGGGAGCCTGCTTTAGAGGCTTCAAACAATTGATTTTTTCGCGGATTTTTTGGGAAGGAAATAAATATTCGATTGAAACGAAACTTTCTGGTTTTATTGCTATATATTTCAACAGTCTTCTCAAATTTTTTTATTAATATATAAGTCATATTATGCCTGGTACAAGTATTTTGCCGATGCGCCTCGATTGCGCATGTGTCGTGCGGCGGGAAAGATGTAGGTCGCAATTTTCATCTGAACCCAAAAACCGAAATTTTTGTTATTTTAGTATAGTATAGTTTCTAGTTAAACCAAGAAAATTAAGCAAAAAGAATTTAAAGAAAATAAATTTTTTTGGAAAAACAAATTCACTTCAGATTGTTTAAAAAGTGGGTTAATCATAACTTTCTTAAGGTTTTTTAGGTTCAACTAGAAGAGAATTTAATTCCGAATACAATCAATGTTATATCGTTTCGATAGGACATTTAACTTTTTCCCTATCTTTCTCGCCAATTAAGAAAAATCGTTAAAATAAAAAACCGAGAAATCGCGCGTCCAAGTTTTTGTATATAAAAATCCGCTCGTATACCTGCTCCACGCTTGCTCACAATTTCTTCTGTAACTCCGAAAATATTTGGAATTTTCTTCTGAAATTTTGAGGGCACATTCTTGGATAGTTTGGGAAGACATTTATGCAAAAAAAATTGATTTTTGACGACTCTAAAGCGGGCTCCCCCTTATGCCACCATCTCTTTTTCACACACATTTCACAACTTAAAGTATTCCTTTTTGGGAAGTTGAGTAGTTTCCTTTAGCAAATAAATAATTCTTATCCTAGGAAAATATCTTTTTAGGACACTATGCTATCTACTGAGGAGCTAGTATTCTAGCTCATAGTGATTGGGAAGTTTCAGTTCGCAAAATAGCGCTAAAAGTAAATCGAAATAAAAATACGATCCGATATGGAAAAATTAAAAGAACTGGTCCGAAGCCGAAGATTGACGACAGGTGTACCTGAGAGATAAGATGGTTGACTGCCAATAAAAATACCAGCCCTAACCAAATTAAATGTAAACTATCTCCCAGTGTTAGGAAGTGAAGAGCACAGCAAATTTTGAGTGAAGATTCAAATTTAAAATAGACTAGCTGAGCCGAAGCTTACACCACGCCACATTCAAGGTGAAGTCCAAAATAAACAAGACTGAGGTAAAATAAAAACGACAGGAGCTTTGTTCTCATAACTTCGAGTTTATTTACTCAAAACAGTCACTTCTGGCCTCGATACACTGTTTTGCGCGATCTAAAAGCTTTTCGAAAGAATGTTTCAGGTCATTGACTGGGATGTCCTTCAGAATGTCGGTACAAGCCTTTTGGATGACTTCTACGGACGCAAAGTTATTTCCTTTCATAGCCAAATGCAATTTTCCGAATACGGTGAGTGGTTGATGGTTAAATGCGATTTTTAGTCAAAAAATCAGTCACAAGAGTGAATCGATGAAATAGTGCATTATCACGCAAAAAGCGTGGTGTTCAGGGCAAATTCGATGAATTCGACGAATGCGCTCCAACAAACTCTTCAAAACGCCAAGATAGAAAATTGCATTGACAGTTTGGCCCGTTGACACGAACTTCTTGTGGACTATTCTCGTGGCATCGTAAAAACAAATGAGCATCGACTTGATTTTTGACTTCTCCATATGGATGGTGGCTTGTCTGGAGCCTTCCATTCGGCACTTTGGCACTTAGTTTCAGGATCGTTTTAAATACACCATGTTTCATCAACAGTTACAATGTTGTAAGGGAAGCTCTCGTCTTTTCTCGCCCTTTTCAATGACGTCTTTCAAATGTTGAATACTGAGCAATTTTTGGTCCGCATTTAAATTGTGCAGAATGAAATGTGCACAGACCTTACTCATTAAAAAGATTACGCCATCAAAAACAGTTTTATGACTCCAGTCTTGCTTCTTTTGGACTTCACCTTGCAGATCTAAACTTAAATTTGCCTATAATCATAAGTTCTGGGATGAAGGATGGCAATCCATAATTTTTAGGGATGAAAAAAAAAATTTATCTAGACGTGCCTGACGGTTGTCAGAGGTATAGGAGACTAATTCGAGAATCACGAAACTTCCATGGTGGCTCTATAATAATCTGGGGTGTTTTAGCTACCATGGAAATAGCTCAATTTGCTTAATTTCGCATAGGATGAACGCTGAAAATTAGACAGATATATATATCATCTTTTATTGCCGAAGAATTTCACGGTGAGCCTGGGACATATCAACTCGACAATGCTCCATTCCACAACGCTAAGCGTAAAAAAGAGTTTTGCAGATCCAATAAAGAGCAATTGGAGCATTCTTAGCATGCAAATTTATAAACACGGACACAAGTTTATTAGCCTATTTCACCTTAAAGAAACTATTCAATAGGAATGGGGAAAAGTCATCTATAAGATCATTCAGTCACTCGTAAAATCGGTGCTATGGCGACTAATATCAGTTACCATAAAAAACGGAGCACATATTGTACATTTTTTTTCTTGTTGACTCCTCTCGGGAGTATAAGGCCTCGACGAGACTCTTCCATCGTACACAGTTCTGCGCTGTTTTTTTGCACCATCCCATGAGATGTCGGCATCTGCTAGTTCGCATAACATCGACCTTTTCCAAGAGTGTTTGGTCGACCGCGACCTCTGCTGCCTTGCGAGTTCCAGTCCAGTGCCATTCTCGTGATGCCATCTGGTGGTTTTCTCTACGTGTGACCTATCCATCGCCACTTTTTGTGTTTGATTTGCCTAAGGATGGGTTTCTTGTTCATTAATCTTCACATTGCGTCGTTACTGATGATGTTTGACCAGAATAGTCTGCATATGATGCGGAGGCATTAAAAATTAAAATGAATCCTTTAACATACCTTATTCTTACTTTAGTTTTTCTTTTCTTTTACCAAAAGGTCAAAAGAGTTAACCCCTGGTTGTTTTATTACAAAAATAAAGAAGAAAATTGTTTGTTCAGTGTCCTACATAGCTGTTTGGTTTAGTGTAGTTTTGGGTCTACATCAAGCGCAAAACCAACGATTATCCGACTAATTTTGGGAAAGGAAATATTGCGGCGGATAATTCCATGTGACTCAAATAACAACCACTGATTTAACCTGTTGCCATTAGAAATCATTGAGAGTTTCACCGTCTCGTCCGATGATGTCGAACTCGCAGTCTCTAATCTGAAAATAGTAGGGGCTTGGATTATGAGGGTCTTGTGCCCATTTCTAAAACTCCATTCCAGTAGCTAAATTTTTTTATAAATGTATAGATCACAACTTTTTTTTTTGGATACTTCTAAATAGTGGTTTGGACGCTTCCAAAGTGGCAATTTCAACGTGAGTGATAAAGATCGCGAAGGGCCACCGAAAAAATTCGTAAATACTCAACTACAACAATTATTGGATGAAGGCTCATGTCGAACCCTTGATGATATGTCTAAAGAGTTGGATGTTGACAGATCAACCATTGGTAAACGTTGGCACGGGTTGGGAATATTTCAGAAAGCTGGTAACGGAGTGAAAAATCAATTGAAGGAGAGACGTTTGGGATATCGGGACACGTTTGTTGCCGTGTGAGATCCTTTTTGAACGACAGAAAATAAAAGGTTTTCCGCATCGCATCGTCACTAGCGGTGAAAAACGGATCTATTATGATAACCCTAAGCGTCGAAAACGTTGGTGCCTACCAGGTGAACCCGGTACATCGACAGCGAAAAAAAATATTCATTCTTCAAAGGTTCTGTTGTGCATCTGGTGGGATCAGAAGGGTGTCGTCTATTATAAGCTCCTTAAGCCATCTGAAAACATCTCGGTGAAAGACCAAAATGAAGAAAAAATTATTTCTAATAGCGGTCGCCCATCAGCAGGTAATGGCAAACCTCCGAGTGTGTTTCTACCATGAAAAAGCTCCTCATAAAAAATATAAGCCGTTCGGAGTCGGCTTGAAACTGTAGGTCCCTTCATTTTCGGAACAACATCAAGACGAACGCCGCAAATAGTTGCATACGGCCGTCCTGAAATTCTGCTGATAATCGACAATTTTAACAAACTGTGAAACATCCAGTTAGGTTTCATGTTTGGGGCTACTTCTCGGATAAAGCATTTGGTTGATAAAACTAGTTGATAAAACTGATTGATAAAATTTACCAAAAAGCATTATTACCGTCAGCTGCGCAGATGTGTGGAAGAACTAGCCAACCTTGGATTTTACGAGAGGGCAACGATCCCAAGTGGAAATAGCAAACTGGGATTGAAATGTTTTATTGATCTGCACAGTCGCCGCATGCCAACTCTATTGAAAATGTTTATGTAAAAGTTAAGCAAAAACTCAAAAGACAACAAATTTGACCGGCAAAAGAGTTACCATGAGGAATTCGAGTGATTTGGAGCTAATTACTTCCGCAGAAATTAAAACAAAGTGTGACTCGAAGATATGAAGCCATTATAACTAATGACGGTGACTATAC